>CM076579.1:124993631-125479655 GCA_034641835.2 Pinus albicaulis
TGCACGAAGGATCCCTCCTCGTGCCAGTGTCAGTCCAGGTCATTTCCGTCAGTCCTTTTGTCAGTCCGTAGGATAGCTCCGATTTGGTCATAAATTCCCTTAATGGACAGTAATCATACCGTAATAATTTGCCATCAACCGCAGTTCCCTCAGCCGTCGGGTCCGCCCATCTCCCCATGACTCCGTCAGCAACTGTCAGATTACATACAGGCCTGCGATCGATTGCACGATTATCGCAGGCAAGAAAGATAGCAAGAATTAATTGCCGTTATGGAGTCTCATCAACCCCGCGCATGCCAGCAGATGGCCCAATTTGCATGAAGGCTATCAGCACAGGGATGACGGACCAATTCAGTTTGGAAGTTTCAGCGACTCCGGAGCATTCGCAGTATCAGAGCACTCAGCACTTAGCAGGAAGTTATAGAAGAATCGTCCAGGTCTATCAGAGACGCGCCAAGATGCCGAGAGCTCTTCTCTCAGTTCCTGAACCAGCGATAGATCGTAGAATCCACCGACTTGAGTCACTGGTCGGCAAGTACGACAATGCACCCTGTATGGACGCCAACTTGTCCGACCCGGCTGAGTTTCCTCACCTCCATTGGCAGACGTTCATGGAACACCATTATACGCCGGGGAGCAGCTCTAACAGTCGAATGAAGGAAGAATTCCGGGGCCTACAGCAGTCGACTTTGATGAATTTGAGGAGTCTTCCTGTCTTCGGCACCACCGGACCAGTTCTGCAATGTACCCGGTTCCTCCTCAGTCGGGTGCAGAACGGGTCCCTGTGGTTGAACGAAGAAATTCCAATACATGCAGCAGACATTAGTCGGCTTACGGGGCTATGCCAAACTGGTGCAGATGTCTCCTCTGCGGGGCAGACAGCCTCCAAGCGCGCCCGGAAGTCGGCTGATGCGGACCTCTACACCAAGTATGGTACTCGCCGGGGTGGCAAAGGTGCCAAGATAGATTTGATAAATGTACCAGCAATCCGGTTTGCTTGCTACCTGATCGCTAGCAAGACCATGCGCCATTACACAAAGGGAGAGTGCACTTTGGACACAATTTCCATTGCAGAGCACTGCGTCAAGGGGGCCAGATTGAATTGGAGCGCGTTTGTGTTGAAGGAACTCTTCGCGGCTTGCGAAGACAATTACAGGCGGACTACCAGTTTCATCTATGGGTACTTGCTCTTAGCATTCGCCATGTGGAAATGGCATCTTCCCCCGATACGGACACCGGCGGAGCTCACCATGAGCCAACTGATCGCGATGAGATATTCCCCCTGGCAGGTGTCCACGGCCCCCAGCAGCAGGCAGGTGAACGCAGAGGCGTTCCGAGAATGGTATGGGATGATGATCGATGTGGTCACTTCCCAGCAGCGGGTACCCCGGAACCTGTTGGATGAATACAGTGAACATGTGTGGTTTGGCGTCAACCATAACCACACTTTCATCCGGCCGACTTGTGTACCGCACCACACGTTTCATATGGCGCCCTTGCGTTTCCAGCTGAATGATAATGTCTTCCACAGAGAGGTTTCTACATGGCCGGGGGTTGTCCAGCACGTTAGTGATGGCGTCCTCCGCTACAATTTTGATGGGATGCGGGCTGCACAGCAGCCTGCCGCGACCAGTGCCGGGGGATCTTCCCAAGTTGCGGTGGAGACGACCACAGAGGCAGCGGGGACCACAGCGGACCTGCCGGAATCGCTGGTCCCCATCGTCGAGCATTTCAACGACCAAGCCCGGAGACTCAATGTGGTAACCCAGGTTGTTTCCAGTGGCTCCCCTATATTTCCTTCTTTTAATGAATTTCGTATTAATCGGTCCCTTGGTCTCTCCAACACCGCCCCCCTCACTTCCCCCATTCCCACTTCCCTGTTCACTTCTGCCCCCCCCATCATCACGACAATGGGTGAACCGGGCCCCGAACCCGATTCCACCGAGCCACCTCCATCCAAGAGGGCCCGCACTACGGCCACAGATCCCGTAGTGGACCTTACGGAGGATGATCCACCAGTCACGCCGCCCACAGCTACTCTGATTCCGGAGGAACCGCTGATTGATCCAGCAGATTTCCTCAACATTCGTCTCCCTCCCACCTCGTTCACTCCATCCACCGCCCCCTCCACCAGCAGACCACATGCCACTTCCCCCAATCTGTCCACTTCATCAGCCACTGTGTCCGATTCTTTGATCCGGGAACTCTTCGGCGGTGACCACGGGGCGGAGGTCACCTCCAGTACTGCAGCCGTGGTACCACCTGTTGACCCCGTGGCCACATCCCGGGATCCCCTTGCCACTATATCTATCCAGCCAGCCACAGTTGGGGTTGATTCAGCCGCCCCTTCCACAGAGCAAACCACGCAGCAGGACCGGCTAGAGCCTGATATGGCCACTTCGGTGCAACAGCAGACGCCGGTCCATCCTCCAGAGACTTCAGGCAGAGCAGCGGCCATGGGCCAATCTTCGCAGGAACAGACGCCCGAGCAGGGTGCACCCAGCACAACAAATGCAGAACAACTGAGTCCAGCACAGCTGTATCTGCTCATTCAGCGGGCGGCCATCAAGGCCGAGCAGATTCACACCGAGCTACAGCGGCGGTGCACCGAGCAGCGGAATCAGATCACGGCGCTTACTGAACAGCGCAATCAGCTGCTGCAGGAGAAGGCCTACCTCCAGGAGCAGGCCAACATTGTTAATCAGGCACTCTCCAGCGTATGGCCGGAGGCACGGGCTCACAATGCCCCACTCCCTGCTCGCATAGAAGAGGACAGTATAGCTTTACAGGCTCGCCAGCTCGGGGACGTTTTCACTACTATTTGCAGAGAGAACCAGGAGTTACAAGCGGCGTTAGCCGCACGGCCTACCCTTCCAGATCCACCCACTGACTATTCAGGACAGGTAACTTCCAAACAGGCGCAGGCAGTTAATCTACAAGCAACTCTCCATTCCACGACAGCCGCGGCTTCTGCCCTTTTACGCAGTTTGCAGGAGTGCTCCCTCGCACTGACGGTCAAAACGCAGCCCATTGCTGCCCAGCTGCAACAAATCTCCAGCAAAGTTCGGGCGACCACGGACCCTGCAAGGTTAGATCAGCTCTATGCCCAGTCGGACGAGCTGGAACTTCACATGCAGATGACTGAGGCCGAATCAGCAGCGGCCAAGCACGTCCTCCGGGAGATTCGTCCGGGCATTCGCACCCATGCTGACACTATGCACCAGCTGGATGCCGAGGCCGAGTCCCAGCTCGCCACTCTGTTCGGGGCTGCCCCGACGCCCATAGATGAAGCCGCCGCCAACCGCATCTCTCAAGACGCCGACTTGCTGATGCAGGAATGGCAGCAAGCAGTGGCGACCTTCACAGAGCTTAGAGATTCAGCACTCCGCCGGGTCCCGGAGTTGGGGCCCTTGTTTGAACCAGCAAATGGCGGAGCACAGCAGGAAAGGGTGGCGGAAGAAGGAACAACAGAGCAGGGCACGGAAGCTAGCAGCGGAATGGAAATAGAAACTGTCATTTGTGATTGACTCGCGGACGAGTCAAAGAATTGTGGTCGGGGCCTGTTGGGGCCCTTGTTTTTGTTTAAGTTTTGAACTTTTGGCCAAGACATTTTGAACTTTGACTCTTTTTGAGTTGCGGAATAAATGCACATAGCAACCGCGACCGCACCGCAGCGACCAGGAGTTGCGGAGCTACCAAGGTGGCGCGGAAGCATTTGATAACTGGAGATCAAACAGAGATAAGTGCAGATGAAAGAAATACAGCAGAAAACAGGAAGTGGAACATGCAGACATCAGAAGAGAAGCTGGGAAAAGCCAGAGTGAAGACACAGAGAAGATGCCAGTCGCGACGAGCGGGTGAATAAAAGGCGATCACTCGGCTGAAGAAGAAGGTTGGTTATTGGTTGTTGTTGTTGAAGGTTGAATGGATGCGAGAGAAGTCGCGAGGATCAAGACCTGAGGAAGGATGTGCAGAGCAGCCGCAGAAGAATCAGACCGGTTCTTCCTATGGGTTCTTACTTTCTATGTTCTTCCTTTCTGTTCTCAAACCCATCTGTATCTGACTTGTGAGTTATCAAAGAAAGCTATGTAACCATGTATTCAGCCAGAAGAATAATATAAGGAAGGATTGATGTCTTAATATGTTGTTCATGCGTTCTGATGTGTTCACACTGCTTTAAAAATTTTAAGTTGCGACTGTCTGAATACTTAATTAGTGATCATGCATGCGTAACTTGGTATATGTGATGGATGCACTTTCTTTTTTTGGTTGCGGGCTTATTCCTTACCAGTGATCTCATCCCCTTATGCATGTGGTCGCGGCACGCCTCGGGTGAGACGCACTGCTCTCCCAGAGCAGGGTGAAAATGTCGGCGTGTTCCTAGACTACTCCGGACCCCTTGTTGGCCACAACTCTTGAACCTGGGTCTTGCCCGCGAGACCTGACTTTTCGCCAACATTGATCTAAGAGATCCAAGGGCTGTAAACTCATTTCTATGCATCAATATCCCAGGAGTGCATTATTTCAGCAGGCTTGCTGTGTTGTTCCAATTTTGGAATATTACACAAACAGAGAATCCCAAAACACTTGAAAATGAAAAGAAAACTGTAGAAAAACAAGAAAAACCAACACAAAATATAGTTACCAAAGAAGAACTGATTCAAATCAGTAAAACTCAACCTACATTCAAAATACAATCAGAAATTGCAAAGCTTAAAATACCAATTCCTTTGACTAAATTGGTGAAAAATGACTTGTATAAATCAACCATAACTGAAACATTAAATATGAATGATTGAGAAGACTCCATAAATCTAAATGATGATCAACCAGAGTTGATTTTCGACCTAGATGTAAATGGAAAACATGCAGATGGTCCAGTTCCTCCATTTTATATCAGCCTCACCATTCATTATCAAATTCTACATAACACAATGCTAGATTCAGGAGCTTCCCATAATCTAATGCCAAAATCCATCATGGAAAATCTGAATCTAGAAATTAAAAGGCCATACAAAGATTTGTTTTCTTTTGATTCAAGTAAAGTTAAATTCCTAGGTTTAATCAAGGATTTGTGTGTAACACTAGTTCAATACCCTGGTAAGAGTATATTAATGGACATTGTAGTAGCTGATATCCAACCAAAATATGGAATGCTACTTTCTCTCTCATGGGGAGCAAAGTTGCAGGGATCTCTACAATTGGACATGTCTTATGCTACTAGATAAGTGTTTGTCTAGCCTAAAAAGTTATATGGGGAAACATTAATGAATTACATGGTCAGTAGTGCTGAAAGATCTATAAACTACCCAATTTACTCTACACCAACTGACCTTGATTCTTTTATCCTATGTAACTCTGAAACAAATTAAATCCAAACTGAACTAGTAGATAAAAAGAGAACACCAAACAATGATAAGATTTTTCATGAATCTCAATGGCATTTAGAATTTTATGGTTCAGTGAATAAGTTAGGAACAGGAGCAGGAGTCTAGATAAAAAATATGGAGACCAATCATTCTGAAGGTCATGCTTTTAGGCTAAATTTCAAATGTACAAACAATATGGCTGAGTATGAAGCCCTCATCCTAGGAATCCAAATCATTAGGAACTCAGGAGGAAAAAGAAATTTAATCATGGGAGATTCATATTTAATCCTAAAAAAATTAAATGGAGTTTATTCTGTTTACAATCCTAGACTAAGCAGATATAGAGACACTTTCATAGATTTAGCTGATGATTTATTGGAATGTAAGTTTGCTGTTATACCTAGAAAATAAAATATACAAGCTCACTGTCTTGTAGCTTTTGCTAGTACATGCAATTTACCATTCCAACCTAATCACAGATATACTATTGAAGTCAAAAACAGGCCAATAATTCCAGATAATTTTAAGTATTGGCAAATTTTGTCTCAGGATGAAAAGATTTACAATTTTATGAACAATGAAGGAGAATTTCAGAATTGTATTATAGATACAGATTGTATAATAAATCATGATTTGGATTGTGAAATAGATTTAAATAACTTAGATGTAAATAGAATAAAGTTTGATAAACCTACTAGATTTAGTAAAGCTAACATAGATAGCTTAGAGAAAGTAGATATTGAAGAAATGTAATGTTCCCAATTAGCCACTACTACTTGGAACAATATAATTGCTCCATTTTTGAAATAAGAAGTAGGAAACACAATAAAATCTATCCCAGTGTGAAAAGGGATTGAGGTAGGAAGATGAAATAAAGCCTCTTTAGTGTGAAGAGGAGAAAAAGAAAGGAGCTAGCTATAGTTGACCAAGTCAACAACGCTATCATAAGGGAGGGAAAGCCACTAGGGTAGCGCAGTTTTGAAGGAGGAAACTTCTCAAGGAAGCTACATCACCAATGAGTGGGGCCCGGGATGGAGAAGCTAACCTAGGATAAAAAGGAAGGGATATCAGCAAAAGGATTCATTCATTCATACTTCTTGTCTCATTCTTATGACAGATTGCAAGCTTCAGCTATTTAGCCAGAGTTGCAGCACTGTTTAGTGCAAGAGTTCTCATGCGGGAATTCTAGCTTCATCATTGATATAGTTGATTGGAAGAGCTAAGGAGGAGGTCTTGAGTTCAATTCTCATCATCTATATTTAGGAAATCCATCCTCTGACCTTGACAGTGCTGTCACTTCTAGTGAATGCGTTATTTCTACAGTAGCTGCAGTAGCTGGGGTTGTATCTATCCATTTGTGCTTATTTCAAGAGAGGAGGAGGTGATTCCCACTCCAAGAGATCTATTGAGGGAGGCCTTGGGAAAATTCTTGTATTGTGTTGTCCTTTTAGATAATATCAGATATTTCTCAATATAGAGTTGAGGGGTAGAACGTTATTTTCTGTAGTGTTGTATCTTGTGTAGCTATTTTGCCGGAAACCCTTGCCAGGGTGTCCTAATGTGTTTGTAAAAGAGGTCAATCCTCTCATTTATGATTATATAATGAATGAAATATATAGATATATGTTATTAAATCTATTTTTTTAGTTTTCATAATAAAAATAATGTTTTTTCTGCCTCCAACATTTTTGTTTTATGATGTATTGGGGTTATGATGCTTTTTAGCATATTTGAGTTGGGGAGATTTGTTTAATGTAGCTAGATTTATTTTTTTTCCGATGTCATTCTATATTTAAGCTAAATACAACATATTTTAGAGGATCCAAGGCCTAGACTGCGTTATTCTTGCACTGGTTTTCTTATACAACGTCCTCATTGGAGATATTGCTGAAATTCCTGGAAAGTAATATTACAATGGTATCAGAGCTCTGCTCTTGGCTCAACTTGTGGGGGGAGATTTATCTTCAGCATGGAGAAGGAAGAAATCTCAAGGCTCGTAATTTAAACCCCGCAGAACATTTCAAGGGATCTCAAGGAGATGAGGCATGAAGAGGACTCTTTAGGGTTTTTCCATAAGGCAAGCACCAGCACTGCAAATGGAATGGGACATTCAACTGCATCACAACGCTCCACCATGCCTTCATTTTTAACTGAAGGAGATAAGGAGGGTTCTCTAGGGGAATATTTTGAATAATATGAACTCCAGTCTCAAAGGTTTAAGGAGCACTTGAGCTTTCAGGAGTTTTGTCAGATCAAGGATGAAAGGAGGAATGATCCTCATCAAGAGGAGGATAAATTGATGCAGGGATCAGCCCTATAGTGTAGTATGGTAGGGTTCTTCTTGCCCAAATTTGATGGGACACCTAAGTGCACAGCAAAATCATGGGTAGAGAAGTTGGACACATACTTCCAGCTCCACAAGGTTTTTGAGATAGAAGATATCAAGATAGTTGTGTTGCACTTGGAAGGGGAAGCTCAAGATTGGTGGTTTCATGGACTGACCACACTTGGGCATCATCATATCACTTCATACTCATCTTTCACCAAGAAGCTAGTGGAGAGGTTTGACCCAAGGGATCTGGAAGCCCACTTTGCCAAGATAACCAAGCTCAAGCAGGAGGGAGATCTTTAGGATTACATTACTGAGTATCTCTAACTTTCAGTGATGGTATCCAACCTCACTATGAGTAGGAAGGTATGCATTTTTTTGAATGGGATGGCTGAACCATTACAAGGGTTGGTCAAGTCTACCAAACCAACTACACTCCTTGAAGCTTTAGAGAAAGCTAGAGATCTACAACACATCTTGCCCAGGGAAAGAACCTTTTTGCAGCAGAAGACCCACTCAAGGCCAAGGGAGACAATCCCTGTTCAAGATTTGGAGGGGAAATGTGTTACAGGGGAAGCACATCATGTCAATACCTTCTCCAAGAAGGATACCAGTGCTACACAACCCATATAAGACTTTTCTCCAAGAGGTGGAGCTGTTGCAGCGTTAAGAGGGGTCCCAAAGTATCTGACCTTGAGGGTGAGAGGCACCATCATGGGGCAAAGAGTTTCTGTATTGATAGATAGTGGAGCCACTCATAATTTTTTTGATGCATGGCCAGTACACAAGAGAAGAATTCCCATGGAAATTTTATTGATGCATGGCTGGTACATAAGAGAAGAATTCCCATGGAGGAGTTTGAGGGATTCTCAGTTTTGGTCCCAGGAGCCATGACTCTACAATGTGCCAAGTATGTTCCCACGCTGACCATTAATATGGGTACCTACACTTTGATAAACCAATTCTTTGTGGTAGATATTCCAGACACCAATGCCATATTGGGAGTCTAGTGGTTAGTCACTCTTGGGAGAGTTACCACTAACTGGAGAACCTCGGAGATGGAATGGACTAGAGGGGAGGATGGCCAGCAAAAAAATATCAAGGGTATGAATGCATATCCCCCTCAGGTTGTTTCAGCACATAGGATGGAGGCATATCTGCATAGAGGAGATTTTGCATGGGTACTGGAGCTGCATATATCTGAGGTGAAGGGCAAAGACTCACCGATGCATCCAGATGTTTAATCTCTTTTGGACCGGTATTCTACATTGTTTGGGGATATTCCACCAGGGATACCTCCTGACCGAGGGTTTGAACACACCATTGAGTTGGAAAAAGGGGTCCAAGCAGTGATCACCACTCCTTATAGACATCCTAAGGCTTATAGGGATGAGATTGAAAGAGCTATCCAAGAGCTGCTAGCACTAGGGCACATCCGGCCTAGTACTAGTCCTTTTGCTTCATCAGTGGTTTTCATAAAGAAGAAAGATGGCACATTGAGGATGTGCATTGATTATAGGGCTTTGAACAAGAAGACTATGAAGAACATGTACCCTATACCCAGGATCGATGAACTCATGGATGAGCTAAGGGGATCCAAATACTTCTCCAAGATTGATTTGAGGTCCAGGCACCATCAAATCAAGGTGAGGGAGCAAGATATTCCCAAGACAGTGTTCAGGTGTCACTATGGGCATTTTGAGTTTTTGGTAATGCCCTTCGGATTAACTGATGCTCCAACAACTTTCCAATCCTGCATGAACCACATCTTCCGAGGTCATTTGAGAAATTTTGTATTGGTCTTCTTTGATGATATTCTGATCTATAGCCACACTTGGGAGGAGCACTTGCAGCATATTAAGATAGTCTTACATATCCTCAAGGAGCATCAGTTCTATGCCAAGCTCTCCAAATATGAATTTGGCCTCATAGAGATGTTGTATTTGGGGCATATCATAGGAGTGGATGGAGTGAGGGTACATGAGGAGAAGATTTAGGCTATCAGAGATTGACTTAAAATTAGGAATGTTACAGAACTCAGAGGGTTTGTGGGCATATGCACATGTTACCGGAAGTTTGTGAAAGGATTTTCACAATTAGCAGCACCACTTACAGACATGACAAAGAAGGGGGATTTCCATTGGACACCTACAATGCATAGAGCTTTTGATAAGATCAAAGAGGTAATGAGTAGTTGTCCTATTTTTGTTTTACTTGACTTCTCTCAACCTTTTGTGCTAGAATGTGATGCATCAGGTGAAGGTATTGGGGCAGTATTGATGCAAGGAGGGCATCCTATAGCCTTTAAGAGCAGGAAGTTTCTCCCTCATGAGAGGCTATACCCCATATATAATAAAGAAATGTTGGCTATCATGCATGCATTAGCCAAATTCTGACAGTATTTGGTGGGGAATAAGTTCAAGGTGAAGACTGATCACAACAACCTTAGATTCTTTCTTGAACAGAGGAAAATTCAGGAGAGACAACAAAATTGGGTGAGAAAAATCCAAGCTTTTGACTTTGACATAGAATATGTCAAGGGGAATAGCAATATAGTAGCTGATGCACTTTCTAGGAGGCATACAACGTTGTCCTTGAGGGGCATGGACGCAGATTGGAAGGCTCAACTCTTAGTTGAGTACTCCAAAGATGACTTTGCATGTGGGATACTTGATGGGGTGGTATTGGATGAGAGAATTAGAGTAATGGATGAAGCTATCTATTATAAGGATCAGATCTACTTGGCTAATAATTCTAAGATTAAGGAGAAGATCTTATTGGCCTCACATGATTCACCACTTTCTGGGCATCACGGTTTCACAAAAACTTACAGATCTATCAGGGAGATATTCTCATGGAAGGGTCTCAAGGAGGATGTGCTCTGACATTTCAAGGAATGCACCACTTGCCAACAGAATAAGGGAAAGCACACTTATCCTTCTCAGTTGTTGCAACCACTACCTATTTCGGATGGGAAGTGGGAAATTATCTCTATGGACTTCATCACCGGCTTATTGACAGTGCAGGGTAAGGACTGTATCTTTGTTGTTGTTGATAGACTAAAAAAGTAATCTCATTTCTTGGAAATTTCTGCACATTATACTGCTTCACAGGTCACTAAGCTCTTCTTCAGAGATGTATTTAGACTCCATGGTCTCCCTAGGACCATAGTGAGTGATCGAGATAGCCACTTCATGGGTGGCTTTTGGCAGGAAATTTTCTGATTAGTGGGGGCTGATTTGACCCCCAGTACTAGCTATCACCCCCAAACTGATGGGCAGACTGAGATAGTGAACAAGTGGCTAGAAGGCTACTTGAGGAACTATGTGGTAGGGAAGCAGAAAGCTTGGTTGCATTGGTTCCACTTGGGGGAGTATTTTTACAACACTACTCACCATATATCTATTTGCATGACTCCATTCCGAGCCTTATATGGGTATGAGGCACTTTCGTTTGCTGATGTTATGTTTGGAGCAAGTAAAGCTCCAAGGGCAAGGGATTGGATTCAAGAGAACCAAGACATTCTCAGGGCACTCAAAGATAACATTGCTACTACCCAGAACCAGCAGAAGATGTACGCAGACCATGGTCGAATAGAGAGACAATTTGAGGTGGGAGATCTTGTATACCTACGCCTTCAGCCTTACAAATAGTCCACACTTAAGGTGAAGGATCTGAAAAGCTCAAACCACGTTTCTATGGGCCATACAAGGTGAACAGATGTATCGGTAAGGTAGCATATGAGCTGGAGCTTCCTAAGGGGAGCAAGATCCAAAATATCTTCCATGTCTCTTGCCTTAATAAGGCTATTGGGAGGAATGTAGTTGCCAACATGGAACTTCCTGCTATTGATGATGAGGGCCATTTGATATTGCAGCCAGAAGAAATCTTAGACACAAGGGAGAGCCAGCTGAGAAACAACGTCATCAAAGAATATCTGATTCAATGGAGGAATGCCACTTGGGAGGGAGAGAAGATCTTGCAGCATACTTCTTTACTGTTGCTTTTGGGCAAGCAAATTTTGAGCAGGGAGGAATGTAATGTTCCCAATTAGCCACTGCTACTTGGAACATTATAATTGCTCCATTTTTGAAATAAGAAGTAGGAAACAAAAAAAAATCTATCCCAGTGTGAAAAGGGATTGAGGTAGGAGGATGAAATAAAGCCTCTTTAGTGTGAATAGGAGCAAAATATAGGATCTAGCTATATTTTACCAAGTCAAAAATGATGTCACAAGGGAGGGAAAGCCACTAGGGCAGCGTAGTTTTGAAGGAGGAAACTTCTCAAGGAAGCTACATCACCAATGAGTGGGGCCTGGGATGGAGAAGCTCACCTAGGATAAAAAGGAAGGGATAGCAGCAAAAGGATTCATTCATTCATAATTCTTGTCTTAGTCTCATGACTGATTGCAAGCTTCAGATGTTTAGCCGGAGTTGCAACACTGTTTAGTGCAAGAGTTCTCATGCGGCGGGAATTCTAGCTTCATCATTGATATAGCTGATTGGGAGAGCTAAGGAGGAGGTCTTGAGTTCAGTTATCACATCTATCTTAAGTAAATCCATCCTCTAACCTTGATAGCATAGTCACTTCCAGTGAATGCGTTATTTCTGCAGTAGCTGGGGTTGTATCTATCCATTTGTGCTTATTTCGGGAGAGGAGGAGGTGATTCCCACTCCAGGAGATATATTGAGGGAGGCCTTGGGCCAATTCTTGTATTGTGTGTCCCTTTTAGAGCATATCATATATTTCTCAATACAGAGTTGTTGGGTACATCGGTATTTTCTGCAGTGTTGTATCTTGTGTAGCTATTTTTCCGGAAACCCTTGTCGAGAGGTCCTAATGTGTTTGTAAAATAGGTCAATCATCTCATTTATGATTATATAATGAATGAAAGCTCTAGATATATGTTATTCCATCTATTGCTATATTTTTCATAATAAAAATAACACTGTTGTTGCCTTCGACATTTCTGTTTTATGATGTACTGGGGTTATGATGCTTTTTAGCATATTTGAGTTGGGGAGATCTGTTTAATGTAGCTAGAGTTGTTTTTTTCTGATGCCATTCTATATTTAAACTACATATAGCATATTTTAGAGGCTCCAAGGCCTGGACTGTGTCATTCTTGCACTGGTTTTTTTATGCAGCGTCCTCACTGGAGATATTGCTGAAATTCCTGAAAAGGAATATTACAATAAATTATTGAAGATGAATCAGATATATTGAATCTTCAGGATCATTTTTTACCTAAAGGTATAGCTCCCTTAGAAGATATTTTTTACTCCAATGATGTAGCTAGAAAACCAAAAATGGAGCTAGTAAGATCTAACATAGAAGAATGTAACATTGGTACAGAGTTAAAACCAAAAATAATCAAACTGTCCAAAATTTTACCTCAACAAGAGACGGATAAATATATTGAGATTTTAAAGGAATATCAAGATGTGTTTTCTTGGAGTTATGAAGATTTAAAATCTTATGATACAAACATAATCCAACATAAAATATCAATAAAAGAATATCAAAAGCCATTCAAACAAAAGTTGAGAAGGATTAACCCTGTGTTATTACTTTTGATTAAAAAAGAAGTTGAAAGAATTTATGATGCCCAGATCATTGCACCAATCAGATATTATGACTGGGTTTCAAACCTAGTTCCTACAAGAAAGAAAACAGGAGAAATTAGATTGTGTGTTGACTTTAGAAATCTTAACAAAGTATCCTTAAAAAATAATTACCCTTTACCTAAAATGGACCACATATTACAAAGGGTAGTGGGTTCTTCAAGGATTTCACTGTTAGATGGTTTTTCAAGATACAACCAGATCTTAGTCCAAGAAGAAGACCAAGCTAAAACATTATTTACTATTCCTTGGGGCACTTTTATGTATGTAAAAATGCCTTTTGGTCTAATTAATGCAGGAGAAACCTTTCAAAGGGCTATGGACATAGATTTTTCAAAGGAAATACATGAGTTATTAGTAATTCACTTAGATGACATTATTGTGTTTTCCAAAACAGATAATGAACACTTGGATCATTTGAGACAATTTTTTATTAAGTGTAGGAAATATGGCATCTATTTAAATAATAAGAAAAGTCTATTTGGATTAGAAGAAGGTACGTTACTTGGACATATAATATCAAAATAAGGAATCAGAATAGATCTTGCTAGGATAGAAGCAATTCTAAACATCAACCCACCAAGAAACATGAAAGAATTACAAGCCTTTCTAGGTAAGATAATTTTTTTAAGAAGATTCATATCTAATTTAGCTCAGATAATTAGAGAACTAAATAACATGCTAAAAAAGGATTAAATTCTTAGATGGAATGTTGAGTCTAAAAAATCATTTGACTCTATCAAACAAGCCTTAACCAAAACTCCAGTCCTAATAAGTCTTGATTTTAAGAAAGATTTCATGATTTTTTCATTTGCTTCAGAACACACCATTGATGTAGTTTTACGTCAGAAAAATGACCAAGGATTTGAAAAACCCATAGATTTTTTTCAGTAAGGCCCTTAGTGATTCCCCTTTGAATTAAAACATTATGGAAAAACAAGCCCTAGCTTTAGTAAAGGCTATTAAAGACTTCAGAGTTTATATTCTCTACTCACACATTATTGCCTATGTCCCAAATTCTGTAGTTAAAGATATTCTTACTCAAGATGGTCCTAATGGAAGAAGAGGTAAGTGGATTGCCACTATATTAGAATATGACATAGAGATAAAACCCACCAAGCTCATTAAAGGCCAAGGATTAGCCAGACTTATGGCTGAATCCAATTGTAATGCCCTAGATATAAATTTTATTGCTCAAGTAGATGATCAGGAAGAGATGGCGACTCCATCGATCAGTGAAGCCTTCTCAAACTCACCTTGGTATACAGATATCATATTTGTATTACAAAACTTACAAGCTCCTCATGGATTGTCAAGAACCAAAGCTAGATTTTTAAAACTTAAAGCAGTAAGATTTTGTATCTTAGATAATACACTTTTTTGGAGAGATCATAGTGGGGATTTTACTAAATCGTTTACTAAAGGATTAATCTGAAAAAATGCTTGAATAATTTCATGTAGGTGACTGTGCAGGACATTTATACTGGAAAACTACTGCAGAAAAGATCCTGAGAGCTAGTTTTTACTAGCCTACCTTGTTTGCTGATGTCATAAAATATGTTACTTCATGTCATAAGTGCCAAATTTTTTAGGGTAAGAAGAAATTATTACCCCTCCCTTTAAAGCCTATTTCAAATGAAATTTCATTTCAACAATGGGGTTTATACTTCATTGGTGAAATTCACCCTCTCTCTTCAGGCCAACATAAGTGGATTTTGACGGCCACTGATTATTTTACCAAGTGGATTGAAGCCATACCCTCTAGACAATCCAAAAATACTGTCATTATTTCCTTCCTAAAAAACAACATCCTTTCAAGGTTTGGATGCCCTCAAAAGATAATTACTGACAATGCAACAACATTCAAATCCAAGAAAATGATTGATTTTTGCCACAAATACCATATTACCTTAGGTCATTCCATTGCATATTACCCCCAAGGTAATGGCCTAGCTGAATCCTCAAACAAAAGCCTTGTAAATATCATCAAAAAATTACTTGAAGACAATAAAAAGACTTGGAATAAGAAGTTAGTCAATGCCTTATGGGCAGATATACTTACTACTAATAAATCCATTTTTACTTCACCTTACCAACTAGTTTATGGAATGGTTGTTGTTTTTCCTTCCTCCCTAGGTGTAATAGTGATGAAAATTATCCAAGAATTACATGTTGAAACAAATGACATCCAAAGAAGGATAAATAAAACTATTCACTTGCAACAAACAGGGGAAGAAGTTTATATCAAATCTCAAGTCATTCAGGATAAGATCAAGAAAATCTATGATAAAAAGACTAAACAGGATGATTTTTACATAGGAGATAAAGTGTTAAAATGGGATTCTAGAAGAGAAGACAAAGAAAAACATGAAAAATTTTATTTTCTATGGAAAGGACCTTATGTAATTTATGGATATAGAGGTAATAATGCATTCTTTCTGAAAGAATTAGATGGAACAGATCTGCAAGAAGGACTAGTTAATGGAAAAATGCTGAAGCACTACTACTCACCTGAGTTAACAAATAGTTAGTTTTTATTCACTTTGATAATTGTACATATACATTGAAAAGTTTAGATTGGATTGGATGTTTCCTTAGCAAAGTTTAAGCCAAGAGAGAAGGCCCTAAGCTTTGAGAAGTAAATATCATAAGTATGAATAAATTGCAGATATCAGAAGACATTTATAGGATCATCACAGTCAAATTTCAAAGGCTACTAGTCTCAAAGTTCTTGATATTTCACCAGGAAATATCATCCCCATGTGGAGCCACTGTTAGGGTCCTATAGTAATAGGGTTCAATAATAATAAGGTTCATAAAATTTTAATTTACTTTGATAGTCTCGTAAATATGTACATACCTTTCTTTTTGCAAGTTGTTTTCGTATATTTTGAAAAAATGAAAAATAATAAGAAATGAAAAAGAGGGTAAAAGTCCTAAAAGAAAAATCAAAGGAATTAGAAAAATATATACCCCAAAAGAAAAAGGAAATAAGACCTGAAAGTGAGCAAGTCCAAATTCCACTACTTTTACTTTTTACTGCAATAATAATGATTATGTGTAGAGTGTCAATAAATGCCATAATCCATGATTAGTTAAACAGATTAATCTTAGTTTTTCATGTTTTCAATTTCATATTTTAGATAGAGAATAAGCATTTTTCAAATGGTTTAAACTTGACAAATCAATAGATAGGTAGTGAATAATAAGGAGCTCAACAGTATAATCTAAGCCCTCGGATGAAATAAGGTAGATCTAGATAGTTTTATGCTTTGAAAGAAATTTTTTTAAGGTTGCAAGCCTAAATGCATCTGCAAAATGAAGAAATAATGTTAGAAATAGAAGTTTGGTAGGCAGAAAGAAATGGGGAAATCATGTAAATAATACATCATCAGGAAAAATCACTAATTTCCCCTCCCCTATGAGTATTTAGTATTTTAAGCTATCAGGAAAACAAGCTTAGAGCATTTCTCTGACTTTTGTTGGGACCGAACCCAAGGCTCTATGTCTAGTTAGTTAAAAATACTGAGTTCTTATGTTAAATCCTCATTTATCATCATTTACCCTTCATTCATACATTAAAAACCATTTTTTCTAAGTAAAAACACATTCTTACTTAGTAAAATTGTAACCCCTAAATTTCTAACTTCATCCCTTCAAAAGCCTTCATGAAAACCCTCAAAATTAGATTTATCCTAAGTATTAGTCAAAGAATATAAAGATGAGCAATGCTTGATCTTATACTATACTTAGAGACAATATGTATTTTGTTTTACTACACTACCCTTTCATATTAACCTTTAACATACTTTTATTAAATCCCTCAGAAATACCCTCCCATACTTATTAATTCATTATATCTAAATATCCCAAAAAACCCACTATTATAACTTTTTGACCAAAGTCTATTATCCCATGTGCACAAATAAAAACCCCAAGTTATAAACCCTTTGGTCTAAAAAATATCATTATTGAAATATCCCATCCTTATGGTTTGAAAACTGTAAAAGGTTTTAGAAAACTATATAATCCAATATATTGCACCCGCACAATAACATTTGAAACATTTCATAAATATTTTAAATACAAATGTTAAAACCTGCCTATACCATGATTAAAACATTGTTAAAATGTTTTAAACCTATCCCCGCCACTATATAAACTATGGTTTAAAACGTGTTTTGAAACATTTAATTCATAAATTAAACCATTGCCACCCATACAATAGCCCAGACCCACCTTTCCACTTCAATGCAACTCTTGACACGATCACGACCATTTGCTTTAAACTTCTTGATCCAACCATCAATGTCTAATATCGCATAGAAAAGGTGCAAGACTGCCCGACAGCCAAAGCCACGTGAAATGGGTGTTTTCCCATCGACCCCTCCCCTCCACGTGGCCTCTCCTAATTGGATCGTGTGGGTTTTGTTTAAAATAGCTTACCGCTTGTTAGTTATGTGATAATCGCCGGTTTTCAAAGCCTTCACCATCCGAAACTGCCTTCTGCCTGACAAGACCTGCATTCAATGCAAATTCATCCATTTTGATAAAACCTTGGGTTAAACCTTAATTCATTTATCTTTTGCGTTTAACCATTGTTTTGCTTCCTCGACTGTATAAACCTACTAAAGCCCCTAGTTTCCATTTTAAATTCCCAAAACCTCCGAAATCTCCCAAAATAAACCCATAAAGACTGTTGAGGAGTTGCACCTACTCCAGATGAACTACTGAAGCCATCAATTCGACCAAAAACTGAAGAAACCCTTTTAAATCCGATACCTGCATTCAAATAGGTATTCTTCTGAGTTTTAAACCTACAACCAAATTTAGAAACCTTTTTAAAGAAAGAGAAGCATTTTTAAGTTAAGAAATTGACTAATTCAATTGCCGAAAAAGTCCCAGAAATAGGCCAAACTCAGGCAAAATTTCCCCAGAAACCCTATTTGTCTATTGCGTGGTATTTTCAAGGAAATTTATCAATTTTTCACAGTCTAATGATCAATTTCAAGTTCTAAAAGGCCAGAA
This sequence comes from Pinus albicaulis, assembly GCA_034641835.2. Lineage (NCBI taxonomy): Eukaryota > Viridiplantae > Streptophyta > Pinopsida > Pinales > Pinaceae > Pinus > Pinus albicaulis. The sequence continues at coordinate 125,011,982 of CM076579.1, forward strand.
ATCCTCTGCAGGTGCCCTAATCTTCTGCAAATATTTTTTCAATAGAGTTTTAGCCCATTTTTTAGTCAAAAAACTCAGAAAACCCTGTTTTCTATTTTATACTAGTTTTTAAGCTTCAGAACTTCTTTTGATAAACCTAATTGGGCATAAAATCCAAAAAGAGACTCTAATTTGCTAAATTTTCCCAATAAAGCCTCTGCTATAGTAAAATTACCTTTGCAAACTATTTAAACTTGCAGAAGCCAATCAAGATGCGTAAAAAACAGAGTGTAAGCAAGGCTGAAGGTTCTAAAACTCCTAAACCAACTCCTGCCATGACTCCAAATACTACAATTGTAGTCAATATATTACAACCCCTAGTTTTTGATATTGAACATATTCCCCTAGCTGATATTGACTACAAAATCGCTGATCCCATAGTTGAATTCAATATGTTAGATATCCATAACTGGTGTTTTGAGAAATATTTAGATGATCATGAAGAAGTTCATATTTGGGAATCCCATTTGCCCAAATATGTAGTCCCTCTGACTCGCCCTTGTCAAGAAATTATTAGATTATGCCACCAGTACTATATTCCTAAACAAACTATTGTGAATGCAAATAAAGAGGTCCTATTTACGATCACTGCAGAGTCAATAATCCAAATGTTGCAGCTTCAACCAGACCCCCAAGTAGTTCCTTTGTCTATTGAAGCCCTCACTAAACTATACATTGGCATAGATTTCCCTAAAAGGTTTATGATTTTTTAGAATTTCATGCCCCTGCATGTTGAAATTCCCAAGTTAAATCCTCCATATTCAACTGCTAAATTCGCTTAAGGTTCAAGGCATGTAATCTCCATGCTTTCTTTCATCCTTGGGTATTTCACTGATGAGTCTATCTTGGGATTTTTTTCCACCTTTTCTCTAGGTAAACCACCTTCAGTTATCTTTGACTATGTTGGTTTCATTGCTAATACTATTCACTATTAATTGAATAATTTATAGCTGGAAGGAGTATTCAGATATACCTCCTATCTTTTCCACATGTTTCTTTTCTTCCAATCAGAGAGCTTTCCAATTTCACTTAAAAAGTTGGATATAGAAGGAAAACCTCTATCAGTTATCTTTTAGACATCCATACTCAGAAAAGAAGGAACATATTTCAGTTATTCAGAGTTTGTATAGTTGTTTTTACATCCAGTAACCACCATGTTGACTAAAACAGAGCAGCCTAGAATAGGTGAGGAAATGAAGAAAATATTACAGTTATCAGAACAAAGAAAAGTAGGTGATTGGTATTTGTATGAGAAATTCACTGAAATTAGAGTTTTTGGTTCTAACTTGTTTCCTTACAAGTTACCCAAACATCCATCAATGAGGATCTTTGCCTTAGAGTACATTAGCTAGATCCTAAGTTCTGATTCAATTAATTTCATGGCAACCAAAAAGAAGACCCAATTCAAACTCAAAAATCAAATTGGGCCTTTCATATGTAATCACAGAGATGAAAAAAAGGAAGTAGCAAATCAACTACTGGAATACAAATTGGAAGAAAGCTTCCCATGGAATTATGATCCACAAAGGATCTTAAGTAAATTAAGGGTAAAATGTAAATTTACACCCTTTGTCCATGAATCAAATCCAGAAATATAGAAGTTTTCTAATCACATTGAGTGGGTTGAAAACACTTTAACAAAGGCAGTTAACCAAATTAATACTAGTCACATGTTGGAAATTTCCAAACAGCCAGAGACATCCACTAAAATAATTAGAGAAGAGGGAGCTTATACTGCAAAGACTACAACAGAAACAAATTTTAATATCATTTATAACAAGAGGCCAAAACTGGATACAACAACTAAAGGTAAAGTAACAATAGATTTTGAAGAAACAAAGCCCTTGAAAACCAACATCGATTTGCCAGAAACCAATGTAGCCAATGTAATTATCAGTGGGCCAAATCAGAATGAAGAACAACTGAATAATGAAGATGCATGGTTAATGGAAAGGCAACAAAGTATGGAGGCTTCTTCATCACATTTAGATGAGAAAAGGATTTGGATATTAAGGATAAATACAAGCAAATCAAATTGAATAATGAGGAAATCAAAACTAAAATATATTCTTAGTTTTTGAAGCAAAATCCAGGTAATCAAAACATATCCTATCAACGTTTGATTATTCAACTAAAAAATTGATTATGTCAGTATTAAAACCCACAATATCAGTGCCAAAGATAGTTGTTGACTATAAGAAAGTTGATATGGAAGTATCTATAGACAAAATCCATGAATTGGATCAAATTGAGTTTCATTGGCAAACCTCAAAGATGTTGTATTCCATAGTCACAACAAAATCTATGAGTGCTCATAAGCTTCAAAATACCATCTCTAATATGCAAGATCAAATGAAGATAGATAAAGCTTCATTATATGCAAAGGATCTAAGGATAAAGGCCTTAGAAGATTTAGTATTGTAGGTAGGATATGATCCTACAAACATCAAAGAAGCAGAAGCCTTAGTAAAGAAGAAAAATGAGGATATAGCTGCCTTGAGGAAAGAACTCAAACTTCCTCAAAGTGAGCATCCTCAGACAAAGGAAGTCTTACAGGATCAAAAAGAAAAAGATGAAATGATGAGTTTAATAATTCAACTGACAGCTCAAATTAAGGAAATGGAAGTACAAATAGACCAACTTGTCCAATAAAAGGAGACAATAAAAGAACCAATGATTCCCACAATCATCCCATTCATCACTGCAGCAGTGCCTTCAACTTTAGGAGAAAATTTGGCACCCAAAGAGCCACTGGCCACTGCAGTGCCAGTGAATTCTTCAACAACTTCAGCAACCGAATCCTCTACAAAAATATTGCCACCTACAGATGAAAGCAGTGAACTAGTAAAAGCAGTGGAAGAGATGTCTTTGAAGACAAATGAAGTTAACAGGTTGACAAAGATGACTGAAAATCTTGAGAAGACAAACAAATCAACTCAAATAGATGCTAAAATACATGAACAAAATGCCCACAGAGTGAGTGAAGAGGTAAATAAGCTAAAAAAAGAATTAACTCTCAAAGATCAGATATATTACATAAAAAATTACCTATGGAATAATGTAATTGAAGCCATCCATGATCTATGGCCTTCAATTCAGGTAATTTTTGAGAAGAGAGTGTTTTTATTGGCAGCCCAAGTAGAGATCCAAAAGACACAAGCTGATTTAGTTGATAAACCAGAACAGGCTGTAATATTAATCAATTTCCTCAATAGCAAGAATAGACAGGAGCTGGAAGAATTAAAAATCAATGACAAGACAACAACTATCCTATAAATTATGAAAGTTACCACTAAAAGAACTTTGATGAGGCATCTTGAAGATAAATTTGAAGGTATGAATACTGCTATAACCAGATTCATGGTTAAATTCACCAATTTAAGGCAAAAGGGACTTCCTGATATCATGGTTATTAATGATAAGTTAATACCTAAAAATTATTATGACAAGAAGATAGGAGAATATGCCAAGGGGCAGGTGAACAAGCCAACAAGTCAAGGAATTCCCATAGGAAAAGTATTGCTAAAAAGTTTTGAAGATTTGTTTTATTTGCAGTATGAGATCAAGCACTTATTTGTCATCAAGCCCACATTTGCTAGGTACACTGAAGCTTATGAGAATTTTAGGAAACTAAAAAATATTCAAATTCCTAAAATGAGGATTGTAAAGCATTGACTGATTTATTATGAAGAATGAAAGACAAACAAATGAAAAAGGAAAAATCAGTTTGCTGATTTCACTGTCAAAACAGATTTTACAGCAGTAAAGCAGTTTTACTGAAGGTTAAATAGTATCGAAAATGAAAGAGTATAAGTGAGAAAGAGTATTAGTGAAGGCAAGCTAGATTCAAAAAATATCTAAAGAGCCAGTAAAGATGACACATAAGCAGCTAGCTACTTCTTATCATAAAATATTTTCTATCTATTTTGAATAAAATAGGACAACTTTTTGATTTGTTAAGCAGCTGTCACTATTATTGTTGTAAGATATTTTATTTTACTAAGTTAATTCCTAGAAGTCATCTAGGATATTTTGTAAAACATTATGTATAAGTACTTCACTCTTTTGAAGTATTTTTGTGTGGAATAAAATTTCTGGAGATTACTATAGATATTTTTTTGACTTGAAGGCTTTGGATTTCAATTTTGAGTAGCAGACTAGATCAACTATTTGGCATCATACTTTAGGATCCTTGTGATAAGATATCTGGAGTGAAGTACTCTCTAAAAATTATCATTGTTATCTTATTTTGTTACATGCATACATCTGTGTTTTAATTCTAAATCTGAATGTATAACTAGAAGTATTACTACAGGACATGTTAATAACACCTTGTTTTTAACTAGTTATCATTTCTTTGTTTTCTTCTGATTTCCGGTGTAGGGAACCCTTAATTTCTCTCTCTCCCATTTGACCTCTATCTTCTACTTCCCTTTTCCGGATGAAAGGATCCCTAAGTGCCCTTTATCCCGATCATACCATCTTAAAAACCAATTTTCCAAGATCTCCTAGGGTTATCTATCTTGCCTTGAAGAAATTTGACCTTTTAGGCCTTTATCCCAATTGTGCTAGCTTGACTTAGTCTCCATAGCCCAATAGACAAGTAGATTTCCCTCTATCTATCCCTCCAAGTGAAAATTTCCCACCAAATCCAACAAAACCAAACCAAAATTCCACTTTCATAGCTAGCCTAATATTCACAAATTAAAACAAAGTGAAACTTGAAAGAGAGAGCCCTCTCTGAACCCTAGGAAGGCTAGATCCTAGATTTTGAAGTAGGTTTGTGGTTACCTCTAGTATTCTTTGACTAAAAACCAAAATCCCACAACTAAAAAATTTACTAGAGTGATAACATATGCTACATGATTGCAAACCAACCCTTGGATCCCTTAGATCCGACAATCTAAGACCTGAATCCAAGAGGAGATCAGGAGAAAATCCTTCTAGGTGGGTTAAACGGGTCTCCCACACCTAGTACAACTAAAAAAATGCCCAAGAATGGGGCTGCAACAAGATTAAACAACACTGCTGCAGAAATAATGCAGTTCAGTAAGGTAGCAGTAGTAGGCCAATATGGAGGCTCAATAATGTCATATAGATCAGAAAATCATAATTATATTTAAGCCCATGAGTCTTAGAACAGAAAATAGAAGACTTATACTGAAAGAAACCCTCTAAAAGAGGTGTTGCAACACATATATTGACTGCAAAGGCTTGACAACATTATTTTATTGAGTGTACTGCAGTTGTAGATTACACCTTATATCTAGAGAAAAATAATGCATGAACAATTAGATCTATGATAGATTTATACACTATAATGTCTCTACTTTACATTCCCCTTGGGGATTTCAGAAAATCATGAAGCACATGGAGTAGATCTGAGATTCTATGCAGAAGATCTGTAGATCTATTCGGAATTTCTGAAGAATATACAGGAGTATTAAGATCAGATTTGAATATGACATGGAATAGAACAGAAATCCATGGATCACCATAGTGAAGAGCAGATCCCCAACACCAAATATCACTCCTCAAGCTTTGCCAAAACACCCTGCAACTTAACTCTTTGCAGATAACACAGTACTGGAAGAGGGACTGCACTATAGGCTTGAAGAAAATTTTGGCCTGATGCCAAGATGTATATTTGAAGCTCCAATGATCCAGAACACTCTTGCCAATGGGATAAAAACCTTTCCCATTGAAAGGGGGGACTAGATTGGCCTAGATATGAGTAGATCTAGCCTCCACTTGTTGCAGCTTACAAAGAAAACCAAACCCTCAACAGGATATGTGTTGTAGTTGGAAGTAGAATCTTGGCCTTAAGCCTGATAGTGGTCAAGAAATACAAGACTCTTCCAAGAGCTACTCAAGGAAAGAGGAAGGTTACTAAACAGGAGATCCTTGTGCTAAACAACACTATTAGATGCTAAACATCCAGGAGATTGAGAAATGTCTAAACAGAAAAATTATTCAGAAATATTATGGTCATCAACAACCCCTCTCTTATTGTCCTCCCCTTCCTTTTATAAGATTGATATCTTGCAAAGCCCTAAACCATCTCAATGATTTAGCTCCTTTCACATGTGTAGCTGCTATAGGGTAAAATTCTTGGGTTGTTGGTTATCGAATATCCCTCTCAAGGATTTCCGGTGCCTGAGGCAGATAGTAAGATTAGTTGTATAGCTCACAAATAAGATGCATATATGTTCATGTTGACTTAGAAAAATTGATAAAATTATATGGAAGATTACCTCTTTTTAGATCCCGAAGTCTTCGGAGAGAACTAAGCAGCGAAGCAGGGATCCTCCTTCACTAGATCCAAATCCTGACCCTATGATCAATCAAAGCACCCGTGTGATCTCTAGCACAATATACTTCCTATCAATTAAGTTAACATATGGTAAAAATTAAGCAATGCACATCTAAGCCATTCATCTCATGCTATGTAAGTAATTGAGAAACAATAACAATATTGATGAATTGAATGGACAATACAGATACAGTTCTATTGATTTATAAAAAGAAGGATTACAACCGTCGGTTGTACCAAGCCCTCCTCAGTCTTCCAATCTCTCTCTCTCTCTTTCTATGAATGTGGTGATGTCTTAATCAAAAATTTCTCAATGAACCTCTTTGATATTTGACCTTCACACTACAAAAATAAACGCTCTGCTTCACATGTATTCAAAAAACCTTCGACCTTGGACCAAGAGCCCATAGCTCCATTTTATAGGAGATGGAGAGGGCAAACCTTGCCTTCCTCCTTCCACCAGTTCTAAATAGAAAAAACCAATATGTTTCCTCAAATTTCCATGCTTTTTCCTTTCTTGAGAGTCTAGTTGTTTTTGGCAAGACCTAGTAAGAGGTTAGTGCCTTGCAGTTTCCATTTTACACTGACTCTCTATGAGAAAAAGCTGGAGTTTCTAATCATTCTCCACAGGTTTTTCCTGTTTCAAACTCAAAACACAGGCAACGATACCCTCTAGGCTAAACAAAGTGTTTCCATAGCCACTAACATGACCTTTTGATGGATCAGAAGCATTATAACGCACTTTGGTTGTTATAGGGGCACGTTGCCTTGGCAAAAGTAGGTTTAGTTTAGGTCTCTTTATTCCTTCCATATTTATCTTCTCCTCTGATATGATGAGGAGGTCATTTGACCTGTAACAGATGCCCCCTAAAGTGTGAGGTTAGGGACGAAGACGATGGCCGAAATACTTTATAATATGTGTAGTAGAGATAAAGAGATTGGAGGACTAAGGAAAACCTGAAACAACAACATATGTCAGAAAATATAGTATCTGTCTTGAGTCGAGCATTCCCATGCTCATTAGCTAATCAACATGATTTATATAGTACAGAGATATGAACAATATGTCCACCGATAAGCATAGCGTGGGAGTGTCTGTCATAACAGGATCAATACTGAAAAGCTGTCTCCATAAACAATATCGCAACTTGAGGAAGGGAACACAGCTGTAATGATAGCTGTAATGATGTAACCTTTGCCCCCAAGGTCTTGGCTTCCACTTCACTTAAAATGAATATTTCACATGTGAATGAAGGAGCTGTCGTTGAACATGTGAGAAATCGTTTGATTACCAGTCGATAATGAAAACTATTAACAGACGTGAAGGTGGCCACCGATAATGATGATGGTCCCTAAGATGCACAGTACAATCTAGTGAGTGTGAATAAAAGGATTTGAAGTCGAACACTCATAGAATCATTCAATCAGGAGCCAATGATGAAGACGCCCAATCAAACAAAAGATCACCTGCCACTGATGTCTGCAAGTATCTGGGTACTGATGAGTTTCTAGATCAACTTCCTAGATAAGATGTTGAAGTCGATAGGAAGAGATCTATCGAAAGGTAGGCACTGAGGCGTCCTACATTAGTCAACACGAAACGGGAAAAAGATGATTTTGTTCTTGATGGAAATACTGAAGAGAAAATGGGGATAACTGATGACAAATAATTTCTGGCATAATGATCGGTTTGGTTGATATGAGGAGCAGTAGATAGCGAGATATTCTTGAACAATAGAAGGCACTCTAATAGGGTACTAAGCAGCTGAGGCTTAATGAACACCAAAGAGTATTTTAGGATTTTACCAGTGTAGGAACACTGGGAGATGAAGGCTAAACTCATAGATGGTAGGGTTCGGCTAACTGCGAAAGAGTTTTCTGGGAAGTGCCATGTTCAATATTTTTGCTGCCAAATCAACCTTTCTTAAACGTAACAGAGGTAGTATCCATTTTTGTCCAAATGTTTCCCCGTTTGATTAGGTTTAACTAGTCCAGAGGAGTAAAATCGGTGAATTTTTCATATTTAGAGAGTCTGAAAAATGTCGTAAAAGACAACTATGGGGGGGGGGTTGCCTTTGTGATGTCTTGGTAACTGGGCACGTCAAAGGGAGAATATTAAGCCCGAAAAAATTAATTTTCCATGAGTTAGCCTATCGAAGCTGGAAAAGTGAGAAATATATGTTCGATGAACATCTACCTCATTTTATTATGAGCACGAGGAGATGAAGTAAACTCAATATTCTTTGTGAAATTTTAATGAGTCCAATAGAGAAAAACTCGGTGCTCTCCGTGAAATTTTAACGAGTCATGTGGAGAAAAACTATGTGCTCTCCATGAAATTTTAACGAGTCACGCGGAGAAAAACTCATTGCTCTCCGTGAAATTTTAACGAGTCACACGGAGAAAAACTCGATCACTTTTTCTGTTTAAAGAGCTTTGGAAAAGAGGAAAATAATGGCTCATGATTCTCTGTCGTGGTAGTTTAATGAGCCCGACAAAGGAAACTCGGGGTTTTTCAGTTTTATGAGCTAGAAAAAGTCCCTAAAAAGAAAGCTCAATGATTCTTCATGTCAGTTTTAATGAGTCAAAAGAAGAGAACTCCAGGTTTTTCAGATTAGCGAGCAATAAAAAGACCATAAAAAAGAATGCTCGAAATTGACTTCGTGTAAGTTTAACGAGTCCAAAGAAGAGAACTCGAGGTTTTTTGGATTAACGAGCAAGAAAAATACCATAAAAAGAACGCCCGAAATCAACTTCGTGTAAGTTTAACGAGTCCGAAGAAGAGAACACGAGGTTCTTTTGGATTAACGAGCAAGAAAAATACCATAAAAAATAATGCTTGAAGCTTCTTCGTGTAATTTTAACGAGCCCGAAGAAGAGGACTCGAGGTTTTTCAGATTAACGAGCAAGAAAAATACCATAAAAATAATGCTCAGAATTTCTTGATCTCTTTCTCGTCGATATAAGGATCTATGTTGGGAATTTTCTCATAATACCAAGCAAACACATCATGGAATTCCTTAAAGAGGGATGTGAAGTGTGCAATTTCCTCAGGATTGCAATCTGCTCCAATCTGAAAGTTTTCCACGATACCCATTTTGACCGAGATATCTATGAGCATTGTCTTAGAAATATTTCCCATGTTCCCTTCCAGATCGATGGTTTTAACAGTCGTGTAAATGGAAGGGACTATCTCAGGTGGGTCAAAGGATGGTATTTGAGTAGTTATCACATTCGAATCAAACATCAAAGCATGATGGTGGTGTTATGGTCCCGTGATTTGGAAGATTGGTAAGCCAAGTGATAGGGTAACATAAAACCAAATTTGGAGCCCAAGGACCTAGCCTTCCTGGACTCAGAGAGGGCTCTCTCTATTTGCGCAAAGGATGTATATTTGTTTGCTTCTTATGTATTTGATTTTAGGCTAGTTGTTAAGTAGGTTTTTAGTTTGTTTTTATATTTTTTGAGGGAGGAACCGATCAAAGGATAAATAGATAAAACGATGGTTAGATCAATTGGGCTATGGGGTCAAAAAGTTCAAGAAAGCCTCAAATGGTGGACAAGGTATATTGAAGGGCCGATTTGGTCGAGGTAAAATGGATTCTTAAGGTGGAGTGAAATGGGATGGACACTAGGTTTTGTGAAAGACAAAGAGGTTTAAACATAAATAGTTTTATAGCAAACATCCATGTGGTAGGGCTAACCATTAATCACGATAAATAAAACTTCAAACTGATAGATGCATAAAATAAACGTTCAGGTGATACATAAAAGTTTAAGATAGTCTAAATTTGGGAAAATCACCTTCAGAATTTGGGGAAAACAAAAAAGACAAACTAATAACTCAATTTATGAAGAGGGAACTCCTAAAAATAATATTTGAGCTATCGAGAACTTTGAACTAAGATTGTAGAGCATAGGAAAAGGGAAAGATCAGCACAAGACCTCTTTGGTTTATCTAGGACAATCAAACATTAAAAGAAAGGTTTCAGTAATGGGGTTTTGGTTAGCAAGGAGTAAACAGGGCTTACTATGAATCATACTAGATAGCATACATAATAACCATTAATGAAATTGAGAACAAGTTCTTAGGGTATCAAAGAGCATTTAAGAATTATTTTGACATAACTAAGAAAGAAGACAAACATATAAGCTGTAATGAATCAGGAAACTTGACGTGCCTCCATGGGCATGTCTCAAATCTATTCTCTATTGTCCTACATCAAGCAAGAAACATGAAAACATGTGTGATAACTAAGGAAACATAATAGAGAAGGAAAACTATACCATTTACCAAGTCATGGAATCCTACAACAGTCCTCTTCCACCATCCAAAAGACACAAGAAATTATCCACTTCATGAGACAAAGTATTTCTTCCAAGCTTGTATAACCATGTATTGCTCTATAACATCAATTTCAGCCTCTTGATACAATGAAATCTCTTGGCATATATAGGCTAAATAGAAATAAACTATCCAAGAGCATCTAGAAGGCCATTGGCCTATTGCAAATATCTGATTTTTTGCTTGAGGCTTTGGAAAGCCCAAGGCAAAAAATATCTTTAAAAATATCTTGAAATGCTAAAAATGGAAACAAAATTAACTTTTCATGACTGACAATGGCCAAAAAAGGCTAAACGCACATTTGGATGAGCATCTTTAGAAATCTGCCTTTTTTGCTAAAATGCTACAGGAATGTAGAAGAAAAAAATTCCGTGTCTTGTAGACAACTTTTAAGGGACCTACCGATGTCAAAACGAGGCCCGTGATGGCTCGTTGGAAAGCCCTAGATGTCTAGCTTCTTGAACTACTTGATTTGTCCCAAAATTATCCCTATAATAATGTCAAAAGGTGGACTTAGCGGAAAAAACCAAAAAAGTAGCCCTTGCTGATATGTGAGGCAGAAAGTTAAAAAATCACTGTTTTTCGCCTCTTTGGGGACCAAAACACCTCCTTTGAATCTGAAAATTTGTGAGTATCTGCCCCTAAATTTATTCCATCTAAAAAAATGAATTTCATGAGATGAGGATGCTCCTAGCACCCATGGCAGTGCCTTGAAAAATGTGGAATTATGGCAAAAAAACACAAAAACAAAATCATGTCAAAATTCTCTCAATTTTGGCGAGCAAGCCCCTTATGGGCTCTTAGAAGCATGTAAGGAAGTTGAGGCTAAGATTTCAATCCCTGATGTGCCTTTCTCCACTTTTCTACAGGGCGCCTCTTTCGGGCAGCCTTGAGCCTTTCTTGAGCAAGTTTGAGCTTTCTTCGGGCAAATTGGTTCAGCTTCTTGTAGTGCCCGGCCATCTTCCTTTGTAGACTCATTGGCTGCCACTTTGTTTGTTTTATTGAGGACTGTCTTGTTCATTTATGTCCCTACTTTCTTCATGACTGTTGTGTTATTTTCCTTCACTATTTTGTCCCTCATCACCCTCATGCTTACTGTTGTGTTTTCTGCCATCACGTTCCTCTTCATGACTACTACGCTCACCATCAATTTGTTCATGCTAACCATCATTTCCTTCTTCCCCACTGTCATGCTTAGAGTCTTTACTTTGTCCCTCATCATCAATAGTTTGCTTCTTGTCACTTTTCCCTTCTTCATCACTATTTTTCTTCTTCTCTTCTTCACTCTCAATTATAGGGGATTTTTTCCTTTTAGGAGTGGATTTACTAGAAGAAGGAGAAACATGATGAGTGGAGGGTGAGGAAGGCACATGAGATGAAGAGGCAGTGGAAAAATCTGGATGGGAGATGATAGAGTCCGAAGAAACTCCCTTTTTCTCAAGTTGATGGAGGATGATGATCATGATAAGGGAATGATGAAATAAACAAGATTGTTGTTGAGCGAAGGGCTTCTTTTGGACAGTAGAAGCCATCTTGTCAATGCTTCTGTAGAGGAAGAAAGGTAGGTTCAACAACTAAGTTCCTGTGAAATGCATAAGAAGCCTGATGTGATAGGCATAAATCTGGGAAAACCTCCCTTCACATGTGAAATACTTCATGATGGCTTTCATGAGAGGGGCATAACTGCTAAATAAGTGAGAAAAAGGGAAAATAGCTTGGTAAGCATCCTGATGATCTGGTTTTAGAAAGGGTTTGTAGTGATTTAGATCTAGTTATGTTTGTTTGAACCAATTTTCTCCTATATAGGGGATCTTAGTAGCTTTGGAGATAGCCCTAGGAGAGAGTTTGAAATCTTGACTTGCTAGATGGACATGCTTTCCTTGCAGCCTGAAAGCAAACAAATGTGTCAAAGGAGGGTGATTTTTTACTTCTTGGACCTTTTGGAAAAAATCCAAGCACCCTACTTCATGAAAATTGAAGAGTACTGAAGGGGATTCATTCACTTCTTGAGTTGTCAAAAGCTCAAACCTATTGTGATATCCACTGCTGCTATCCTTCTTTGGATGCATTTTTTCTTTCTAGTACCTTTCACTGACTTACCAAACAAGACCTCGAAATGTACTGAAAAATAGACCCTTTCTTTGAGCACTTATTTTCTCTTTAGTTGGCAAACAAGTATTTGTTAAATGAAAACAAATTTACTTCTCCAGCACTGTGTTTTGAGCAAAGAGGCCTTTAATAAGATTTATTTGTGGTTTTTGAAGACAAGTCGCCTTTTATTTTTTACACAAAAACTCTTTCCCTCAATCACTTATTTTTTGAAATCACTGTTTCTCTATGGTTAAATAAATATGACAGTGTTCAAGAGTAGCTGTGTTTTCTCCATTAACTATTCAAACAACAAGCTCTTTGACAACAAAAAATTCCTCCTTCATTCATTGTTTCTTTGAAAACATTTTTTATGAGACTCCTTTCAACTGATAATAAGCAGACCTTTCTCTAGTAATTACTGTTTCTCTGTGATTTAGCAAATATGATAAGTTGGAAGAGTAAACTGTGTCCTTTTCAACCCTCTTTAAAACTATGAATGGGCCCTTTCCACTTATCATTGTTTTCCTTTAAACTCTGATATAATACCTTCTCTTAAATCAAACAAAAAATGGACATAGAGACATAAATACCTTTCAAACATGTATTTTGTTGTATTTTGAGATGAGTTTGTTGTGCTAAATTTGATCTTTGACACCTTGAGGGCTTCTTGCAGCATTGGCCCGAGTGGGCAGGACCACGTTCAGTAGTGGCCCGAGTGCCAGGCCGTTCAGAGGTGGGCACTAAGCCGTTCAGGGGTGGCCTGGGCCATTCAGAGATGGGTGATGTTGAGGTGATATATGATAGTTTCAAGGGCAAGAAATGAGAAATGACGATGGTAAGAATAGAAGGCAGGTGGGAGGGACCTTTTCCACGCCTCGAGCAATCAGATGATGTCAAAATTTTCATGGGTGCCGTGTTCAGATGGGCGCTGGGCTGGGCAGGCCTTCCAGGCAAACCTGCCACGTTCAGATGGGTGTTGGGCACCAGGCATAGGCATACCGCTCACTTCTACAAGTGCACCACACTATGTAAAGATCCCTTCTGCGACTACCTGCAGGCATGTCGTGCTATTCTACAGGCGTACCACGTGTCCAATCGAGCTCAAATGCTCTTAAAAAACACTCCTTCATTTGTGAATTTGTTTACATGATGGTCATGAAGTTTGATCAAGCCCTTTTATACTCAATGAGGGTTTTAAATGCCTTGTTTCCTCCTTGTTAATTTGAAAATGAAAACACCCCTTTTGCCTTTGGAGTTGTATTTGAACAAGGCTTTGTGCATTTGTTTAGGGGTCGACTCTTTAACAACTATTGTATCTCTTAATAAATGAATAAATGCCTTACCCCCTTTAAAAAGTCTTTCTTTAACTCTGCCATATTCAATTAAATGTTTCTTAACAACCATATCATATCTTGATGATTTTATAACCCCTTGTTTATGATGTGAAGGAGCTATAAAAACTGTTTTTTTGCCTCCGCTTGTTTACCATGGAGGTTTATCATAAAAACACCATTGTAGCCTCTTTGGCACCATTAGGTAAAAACCACTGTTTTATGAAGAGAAGGAGGTCCTTAAACCATGTGTTTTCCCTGTTTGTCTACAAGAAGGTCACCATAAAAACACTACTGCAGCCATCTTCACACCATAATTCCAATTCACTGTTTTATGAAGTGATGGGGGTCTTCTCATCTGCATATATTCTATCCCTTTGAATAGATATTTTAGGGGTAAGCTGTGTTTTTTTTTTCCACTTGTCATTCTTGAATTATCTCCTTACAAACAGTCCCTTTGTTCTTCATTAAAACCTTACTTGTGATACCTGCCTTCCTCAGTATTATGTCACTTTGCAAACCCAAAAAAGATGTAGAAATTTGAATAAATGATATATTATTAACCGAGATTCTCCTAATCACACACTATTTTAGCTTCATGCATAATACATAATCTCTTCTACCATTGATCATCACATGTGGAAATAAAATCAATTACATGCATACATTAAAACCACAAACAATCACACATATAAACACAATATTTAATGGGAAAGCTTAAAGCTGAAAACCGTGACTATCTATATATTATATGTCATGGATATCATGTAACAATCATAGTACAAAATCTCCTCACAAGCTCTCATGCACACCCTCAATTGCTACACACTATCAAGCTAGATCTAGCAAAACACATGCTCCAATCTTTTGCCACTTGATAGCCAGCCTCTATTGCGTAATTAATGCTATGGGATGGCTTCATTAAATAGATAAACCACCTGGCTTGAACTGCACAATCCTCATGGGCTACTCCACCTATCTGTGTGTTGCAAATAGCAACAGTATAGTCACAACTAATAGTTAACCTGCTCTTTCACCTATCTCTGCACTGGTCTCCACTAAAACTGTCCATGCACTGAAGTTAACTAATGCATTCTTTAGTTGATTAATGAGTTTATAATTAGTGAATTAATTAATAATTAATTCACACCACTCTCACTAATTGTATCAATTAGTTAAACTGAATACAAATAGCTCAACTATGTTTAGATTAGTTAAACTGAACACAACTCCACTAACTTCCTCAATCAACTCCACCAAACTCTGTCACATGAGTTCTAACTGAAGTATCCATGCAATAGCTCCACATAACCCTCAAGAATAGTGTAATTCCTTCTGTCAGCTCCTGTGCCACATCTGTGCACTTAACTGAAGTGCTCCAAGAGAATAAGATAATGTTTATAGTCCAAATATTATTAAGAGCTAATAATATTTGACATATCTATTTTTAGACTGGCAATCTAAAAATAGATTCCGCCCAATATGTCTAAAAATAGAAGTCCATCTAATTTTCTCGACTTGACCAACCATCCACAAATAGCATCCTGCAACTCATAGAACATGATCCATATGTCTAAAAATAGACTTTGCGCCAAAAATAGCCTGCGGGCCCACTTAGTGAAGGCGACTTCTTTCCACTAAGCTCATCATCTTGTTGCAATCTCAACACTCCCTCTCAAAAAGATAAGGATTATCTGCAACCCCTATCCTGCCCCTGTGGTATTCGAATTTTCTCCTGGTGAGCGCCTTCATCAAGATATCAACATCCTGATCCTCCGTGGGAATGTATGAAAGTAACATGATCTTCCGCTGCACACAATCTCTGATATGATGATACCGGATGTCAATGTGTTTAGATCTATCATGAAATATTGGATTAACCGAGAGTTTGATACAACTCTGATTATCACAATAAATCACAGTAGGCTCTAAGTGTGAACCAAACAACCCGACCAGGATCTTCCTCATCCATATAGCCTCGCATGCATCCAAACTCGCTGCCATATACTCAGCCTCTGCTGAACTGAGTGCCATGGATCTCTGCTTCCTTCTGTACCAAGAAACTACTGTTGAACCGATACTCAAAATCCCTCCAGATGTGCTCTTTCTGTCCGATGGGCTCCCTACCCAATCTGCATCCGTGAATCCACATAGCCTCACCTCATTCGACTGTCTGTACCATAATCCATATCCTGATGTGCCTCTGAGATATCTCAATACATGCTTCCCCGCCTTCCAAAAGATCTTGGTTGTCTTAACCATAGCTTGTGAAAGCTGGAATTTTCGGGAATGGATACGCTTTGAGAAGGTTCATGCATCCTTCACTTGATGGAGCTAACCCCTTGATGTAAGGAGCTAATCCCTTTGAAGGAGGATTCTATCCCTTCATATTTGGAATAGAAAACCTTCTCTTTTCCACTATAAAAAGAGGCCTTGGGTAGCCTCAAAGGGAGTTCAAGCTTTAAGATATTTGAAGTTAAATGCTGTTGAGATTCAGACTTAGTTAACTAAGACTTTCTGTGAGGTTAAATCACTCACTTCTATCCGTCTTGGTTCAAAGAGTGCAATGCTTGTCAAAGTAGAAGAGATTCCCGCTTCGGACCCCAGGAAGACCTGCACGACATCAAGGCATAGGTTGTAAAGGTTTTCTTTTATTTGAAGTTAATACAAATATACTCATTTCTCTCATTAAACTGTCTATTCATGGTTTATTTCATAAATTCCTTGATCATTATGATGAGTATGATTTATAATAATGTCTATACATGTGTTATGTAATCTTTTTGCTTGTTTGTGACTGCAGATTCACGAGGAACGTTCTTTCAAGTGCACGGGAAGGACTTCAACGAGATCAAGCAAGCGCTGGACATAAGGTAGGCCTTACACCTATATAGCATTTTTATGAATATTGTATGCTTAGAGAGAGATTAGTATAATTTGCTGTTTGTTTCTAGTTACTTTTAGTACTAGAGAGATCGGTCTTGTCCGCAAGATGGATTAATATACACAAAAAAATGGCGACCATACTGGGGAAAGAACTTGTTGTTTTTGGTTCTCTTTTATTTTTGATTTGAGGAAACATTTTTTCCTGGTTTTTGATTGATACATATCTGTCTGGGTAATTTATATTTTCCCTGTTTTTGAAAATTTAGAAATATTTTAAGTTTTTCTATAATTTTTCCTAGGACCGCACTCTGGCTTATTTTGACAGTGCGGGCAGGGTCGCACTTTCTGTTAAGAACACAGTGCGGGACCGCACCTGTCAATACTGGTTGCCTGCAGACCCCGTAAAAATTTTAGAAAACCTCTAGATTTCTTTCTCTAGTTTATTTTTATTTGGATTTAGCTCTTTGGTTTCTGCCCAGATTGATTATTGTTTCTGTCAAGAATTTTTTGTGAATGAACTCCAACAGTATTGATGTTTTGATGATTTTCTAGAAGATTTTGCATTTTGGATTGTTTTTCCACTTGGTATTTGTAGCGATTCGAAGCTTTGATAGTTTGAAGAATCTAAGATTACATTGATCTCTTTTTGTATTTTTGAATCCGACCTGATTGTGAAAACATCCTTTATTGAGAAATTGAGCCTTTTGTTTCTTTGCGAATCTTCGAAAAAACTTGGTTGAAAGTTTTGAATTTCATTTTTATAAAAAAAAACATATTTTGAGTGTTTTTTATCTGTTTGTTATTCTAAAAAAATAGACTCTTAGTTTGTTGGACAACTAAGGAAAACATTCTTCAAAAATCTTAAAACTTTTACTCAATTTAGATTGTTTAAAATCATAGTTCTCAAGATTAGAATTTGTAGTTTTGAGTAGTTTTTTAATTTTTATAGCTTTCTTTCGGAGGAAAATTGTTTTGTAGCTTCAAGTTTCGAAAGAAAAAGGATTTTGTTATGAGCTTGATATATATCATCGTTGAAAAGACAAAATATTTTCTTTCAATCATTCTTCATGTTTAAAGAAGGAATTGTTTATTAAAAGAATTGCATTCTCCAACTCTTTCTTAGATAGAAGTTCATTGAAAGAAAAAGAATTGATTATCATTCTAGGTGAATTTTAGTGTTTTTTGGAAATCGAGTCTTCACATCATCCAAAGTTTCATTTCTGCACCCATTGACTTAAGAAACAGCTCATAAAAGTAACGCTTAATTAAAATTCATTTGGTAATCTTTTATTTCTAGGGCTCTTATCACCAACATAGCTTAGGCTAGTATCTTGGAGTAGGGAGTAATTAACTCTCCAAGATAGCTAAAACAAACAAGTAGACAAATCTTGTGGTAGGAAGAAATTCCAATTGTTACATCTATGCTCTGGGAAGCTCCTCCTAAAGGAGTCAAGCACGAGATCATATCTGAACCAGTGGGGTAATCAATCCTTCCTCATTGGGAACGATAGAAGATATACACGTATTAACAATGGTAAACCTCAGATATACCATTGTTGAGGAGCCTGGGGTCAATTTTCGGTAAACCTTCGATTATTTCAAGGAGCCTTCAAGGGGATTGAGCTTTGTTACTCTACCCTTGCGTGTGTGTCGGATCGTAGACTGTTCCCCCAGGTATATTTGTTTCAGTTGGTAACCTTAGTGGCCATAATCTTTAGGATTATTTCCTAAGGTGACGGTGGAGGTAAGATCCCACTGTACCTGGAACAGACATCGGCTAGACTCACTTGGACTCTCCGGAGGGTTATCTACACTCGAGATGGTATAGTGGAGAAACTTGCACCGGTCTGTTTCAGTAAGCAGGTTGTCGGGGTAACTGTTCCAACCGCCCTTTTCGTGTTAAAACTCTACTAAGTTGGATTTCATCACCAACTAGTGTTTTTAGTGCGGAAAGTTACTGTTTCTGTGTGGTTTGAACTCTTAGATTTTTAAGCGTATGATTCAATTGTTTGTTTCTTAGAGACTTTAGGTGTTTTCATTGAAATTTTTCTTTCTTTGCGTGTGATGAGATAATTTTTAATCGTGGCGGAATTGCCGAGACAATCCCAGAGAATACAAGGGAAACCCCCTGAATATTCACCAAGTCAACTTGAAGGGCTTCGTGCTCTGGTATCATCTAGTAGTAGTAGAATTAGATCAACAGAAATTGGAAGTTCATCTATAGTTATACATCCTGATCATCAAATACCTACAACAGAATACATTCAAGAACCGATTTCAGTTTCTGAAGTTACTGAAAGTATTTCTCCTTCTGGCGAATTATCTGACGAACCTAAAATCTTTGAACCTGAAACTGAATCTTCTGTTTTGGAAACATCCTCGGGATTTATTACACCAACTTCTAGCGATCCAGGTTCACCTAGGGTAAGAAATATCATTACAGACAATCTTCCCTCTGGACTTATTTCTATTGAAGAACTTACTAATCCAGACGAAGACATATCTCTTCCCGACTCCCCTCAATCGTTAAATCTTAGGGAGCATGAATCTATTTTCTACAGCCCCATTCGAACTAATCCTTGGTATCTCTCTTTAACGAACTTTTTAGAGAATCCGGGTCTTGCTTTTTATCCACCTCGAATTCCATTTCATCCTACACCCAGAGGTTATTATCCGTCATCTTTTATGGCCGGAGAGTCATCCATGTTTTCTCAAATGCCGGAATCATTTTTACATGGTGGTCCTTCTGTTCCTTCGGGATATCAGTCTTTGTCTGGTACTTTCTCGGGAGCAACTCCTCAACCCATCGAAAACGTGTTATCATCTGGTCTTGATGGACTTAAAATTGAAACGTCGAACACAGATCAAATCTTTATGATGTCTGGTAATATTCCAAATCCTCAAACTCAAGGCAGTTAGTTTCCTTCTGGGGGACAGCCTCAAGGAAATCCGTTACTACCTGGGGGGCAACCTCAAGGTAGCTTTTTCCCAGGACAAACTGTAGAATCATATTATTTTGGGGGAAAACCCCAAGGACAGTACATACCTCAGGGTTATCAACCTCAAGGACAGTACATACCTCAAGGTCAACCCCAAGCACAATATGCTCCTCAGGGTCCTTATTAGCCCTAGCCTCAGTACGCGCCTCAGGGTTATCAACCTCAAGGTCAGTACCCAATTCAAGGTTTCCAACAGCCTTCTGGTCAACCATCTATTCAAGGAGCCGGAAATTTACCACTTACTTATCAACCCTACGTTCAACCAGGTTTTGGTCCTTACGTTCAACCTTCTATGGGACAATACCCCGGAACTATGGTGTGGGATCCGTCCCAATATCAACAGCCTTTGCAGCCTAATGTGCAGTTGCCTTATCAACCTGGACAACCTTTGGTTTCTGGTCCAACCCAGCAACCTATTCAGCCAGCTATTCAAACTCCTGCACCTAGTTCAGTTCAGCAGACTGGGCCTAGTACACCTCAGACTTTGCCTCAAACTGCTGCAACATCTGTTCAACCTGTCAAACCTATTTCAGGAGTATCTGTAGCTCCGACTTCTTCTATCCCTGTATCCGTGCAAATCCCTCAAGTCTCTGTACCTCATTCAGTATCTTCTATTCAGACTACAGTTCAGATGCCTGCAGGACAAGCCGGTACAAGTATAGTTGTTACAAGTAAACCTCAATTTACATATCAACCGTACCAGGGACAGCCGCAATTCGGTCCCTATGTACAAAATCCAAACTATCAGTATCAACCGTACCCTGGTTATACTTATCAACAACCTCAGTATGGTCCGGTTCATCCTGGTTTTCCGGGAGGTTACACAATACCTAATGCAAATCCGATTCCTAGTTATCCTGGGTATCCACCTCCTGGATCTGCTTTGGCTTCTTAAGATTTTCGTGACCCTAACCGTCAATTACCATTTATCGCAACTTTGGACTTACCTGATTTGACGCGCCTTACGAATGATCCCATTTTTTATTATCAAAACTGGCCGCCAATGCCTCATAAGTTGCCCAGTGATATACCAAAATTCGAAGGTAAGTCAGGAGAGGATCCATCAAATCATGTTATGACTTATCACCTTTGGTGTGCATCTAATTCAATTATTGATGATTCGATTCGTTTACGTCTTTTCCAAAGAACTCTCATAGGTTTTGCAGCCAAATGGTACATTGAGTTGCCACGAGGCTCGTTTCATAATTTCAGTCAGTTAGCAACTGCTTTCTTGACTCATTTTCAGTTGACTGTCAGATACGACAATGGCACAGAATTATTAACTTCGCTAAAGCAATCTACGTCCACGTATATTTCTGATCATATTCATGAATGGCGACGTAGGAGGCGTTTGGTGAAAGTTTATATTCCGGATCAAATTTTGGCAGAATGGTTTGTTAAATCATTGTTACCCAAGATCACTGAAGATGTAGCTAAGGCTTGTGTTGTTACTGAAGAGCAAGTAATTGCCCAAGCTCAATACCTTGACCTCGTATATACACAGTCAGGTACTTTACATGAGAAAATTCTCGATCTTCCAAAGAAAGGTCAAATAGCTGTAGCTCCTTCCGGGTCTCATGCCGCTGACGGTATGATTGGTACAGTCAATTCTAAAAGCAAGAAGAAATCTTCAAAGAATTCTTCTCCTATTATAACTTTACCAGATTCCCCGAAAGGAGAACCTTCCCCCGAAGTTTCTGCCGATATTCATGTCGTAGAGACATCTACGACCAAATCTAAATCCGATGGTAAAAAGAAAGGGAAGAATAAAAACAAAAAGAATTCAAAAGAGAAAACTGATAAAGATGAATCCAATGATGAAAAACGTAAACCTTGCTATCCTTGTTTCATTTGTGAACAAGATCATTTCACGAAATAATGTCCATATCGAGCTGAAGTTACGAAATTCGTTAAAGGATCGCAACAACCTGCTGTCTTGAAGGATCCTTTTCCAATTCAAGATAGTAAGATGATTGGTTCTTCCTCGACTACTTTAGAAGAGCCTATTATGATGATGTCTCATGTAAGGGTTGTGACACGATCGCAAGATTACGGTTCTAAGAATCCTGTTGATGGTAAAGAAGCAGAATCTTCTAATGCAAATACATCAACTACACCTCCTCCTATTTTTGGTCCGCTACAGATCGAGAAACAAAATCCAGACTTGATAATCAAACCACCTACTAAAGGTGTTCTTCGTAAATCAGCTTTCAATCCACATGCAAGAGCTGCTCAGAATTACAACATTGTTGAAGACTTAGCTGTTTCTCCTTTAGCAATGTCAGCTTTGGAAGTGCTGCAATCGTGTCCAGCACAACGTAAATTATTATTTTCTGCCATAGGAGCTGTCGATGTTCAGGATTCTAACCTTATAATCTTCGATTTATAAAATAGTACACCTCGCCTACCTCACCAAATGGCTTTCCAGATTCCAATGTTAGTTAAAAACAGACCAATTTTTTGGACTGTGATTGATGAGGGAGCTTCAACGTGTATTATGTCGATTCAGTGTTGGAAATCGCTTGGTTCTCCTACACTTAACCAATCTCCGACAATTCTAAAGGCTTTTGATGGTCGAGGTTTTCAACCTTTTGGTATTTTGCAGGATTTACCCATAGGGGTCGAAGATAAAATCGTTAATCTAGATGTGGAAGTGGTTGATGCCCCTCTAGATTACAACCTTCTTCTGGGTCGTAGTTGGTCCTATGCTATGACTGTTGTTGTTTCTTCGGTCTTTCGACTCATAAAATTTCCATATAAAGGAAAGATCGTGACAATAGATCAGTTAACTTATTTCTCATCCGACCCAGCCTCTTCAGAAACAATCCAGCATGTTGGTAAAACGGCTATCCCTTATAAGGATGTTGGGGTGGGTTTGATTAAAGATTCTGGTTTACTAGGAACTTTCTCCTTTCCTCCTCCTAACGTATCGCCTTCTACTGCAAATATTCACATGATTTCGTCAGACACTGTTATGTTTGATGATCCTTGGATCATACCTTTCGAATCCGAGATTGATTCATTTGATGGCATGATGCCTTTCAGTCCATTTGAAATTGTGTATCAGGCTGTACAGTCATTTTCCAACCCCTCTTCAACCGAAACTGATCCAATGAATGGGATCCATGAGGAATCACTTTCTATATCTAGTTCAATTACAACGACATTTCCTGAACTTGTTCATACAGATGAACAAATTCGTGAGTTTTTGTCTGTTGATGATTTACCATGGGAAGATCTACATCATCGATCTTCATTTTTACCTGAGCTAGATCATTTTGAAGATGATTTCGCTTCAATTTTTACTACTGAATATGTTAAAGAACCTCAGAATCCATTGCAAAATCTTGATTCTGAGTTAAATTTGGAAAATATATCTCGAACGGTTCCCATTGACATTTCAGTAAAACCAGGAATAATTGAAAACATTCATATAGGTGCTTGTTGTATTGAAGATGAAATTAAAGCTTATAAAGCCCTATTTCAAGAATTCCGTGATGTGTTTGCCTGGTCCTATGAAGAAATGCCAGGAATTTATCCATCAATCATTGTTCATGAGATTAAGACTTACCCGGATGCTAAACCTGTTCGTCAACGATTACATCAAATTCATCCTAGAAAAGCTGCTGCTATAAAAGCAGAAGTTGAAAAATTACTTCGCGTAGGATTCATTTATCCAATTCCCTTAACGGATTGGGTATCGAATATTGTTCCTGTAACTAAAAAACAAGGAACGATAAGAGTATGTATCGATTATAGGGATATTAATCGAGCGTGTCCAAAAGATAATTATCCAACTCCCTATATCGATCAAATAATTGATGATTGTGCTGGCAGTGAATTGTTTTCCTTCATGGATGGCTTTTTCGGCTACAATCAAATAAACATACTCCCTGCTGATCAACCGAAAACAACTTTTATTTGTCCATGGGGAACTTTTGCTTATTGTAAACTACCTTTTAGATTAAAAAACGCTGGAGAAAATTTTCAACGGGCTATGTCTTATGCATTTCATGACATTAAGCACATTGTCCAGCCATATCTCGATGATTTACTTGCTCATTCATTATGTAGGGCCGACCATATCACTCATTTACGAGCAATTTTTATGAGATGTAGGCATTATCGGATAAGGTTGAATCCGCATAAATGTGTTTTCTGCGTAGAATCAGGTCGGTTACTGGGATTTGTTGTTTCGAAAGCAGGCATTCGCGTCGATCCATCGAAGGTCGAACCCATTGTTAAATTGCCTCCTCCTTCGACTTTACGCCAACTCCAAAGTTTGCAGGGGAAAGCAAACTTTTTACGTAGGTTTATTCCTAACTATGCCGAGCTTACAAAGGGTTTTACCTGGTTGTTGAAATAGAACATTCCATTCTTTTGGGATGAGATCGGTGATCGATCTTTTGATGCACTTAAACACACGTTGACCCATGCACCGTTACTACATCCTCCCAACTACAACCAAGATTACATTTTGTACCTCGCTGCTTCACATTCCACCATTGGGATGGTACTAGTTCAGGAAGATGAATCTCACAATGAACATGTGATTTATTATCTTAGTCGAAATCTACATCCGACTGAAATCAAATACACACATGTGGAGAAATTGGCCTTGGCAGCTGTTCAAGCTGTTCAACGTTTTAGACATTACATCTTGTTACGTAAAACCACGGTAATTTCTAATTGCAACCCTATGATGTATATTTTGACCAAACAATTGCTAGGGGGCAAATATTCCAAATGGATAGTTATCCTGCAGGAATTTGACTTGGAATTTAAAAAATCCAAGGCAAATAAATCTTTGGTATTTGCGGAACTGATGTGCGATTTCCCCTCTACTGATACTGAAATAGTGGCAGAAGAGTCCATTGCGGATGAATCTTTGTTTCTCATCAGTACGCTTGATCCTTGGTATGGAGATATTATTGTTTATCTCCAAACCCAATCTTTTCGGCCTGACATCTCACGAACTCAGCGACGGAAAATACGCTTCCAATCCCAACAGTATAATATCATTGGTGATACACTTTATCGTCGTGGAGCGGATTCTGTTTTCCGACGTTGTCTAACTCATGAAGAAGCTGAAAAGGTGTTAAATGACTGCCATTCTGGAGCATGTGGCAGTCATATGTCTGGGTATTCCACAACCCAAAATATATTGCGTGCAAGTTATTTCTGGCCAACGTTGTTCAAAGATTGTATTTATGCGGTTCGGAAATGCCACAACTGTCAAATTTTTTATCGAAAAATGCGCGCGCCACCCGCTCCTCTTCACCCTATAATTTCTGTTGGTCCTTTCGCGAAATGGGGTATCGATTTTATTACATGTAACCCTCACTCGGCCGGGGGGCATGCCTATATTATCTTAGCAGTAGATTATTTTACAAAATGGACCGAGGCGATGCCTACATTTTCAGCTGACGGCAAGACTGCTGCAACTTTCGTATTTAATCACATAATTGCTAGGTTCGGTGTTCCTCAAGCTATTATTACGGATCATGGAAGTCATTTTTGGAATGTCATGATGACTGAACTAACAAACCAACTTGGCTTACGCCACGATAGTTCCACTCCGTATTATCCACAAGCCAATGGTCTGGTTGAAGCCATTAACAAAGTTTTAGTCACCATGATCAAACGAATCATTGGTATTCACAAGACGAATTGGCATTCCATGTTATTTTCAACTCTTTGGGCATATTGAACCTCAGTCAAAACATCAACGGGTTTCACTCCTTTTCAACTGGTTTATGGTTTGGAAGCTGTGTTGCTGATTGAATGCGAAATACCGTCACTAAAATTAACTATAGAATTACTTCCAGCTACGTCTGAAGAGAAGAAATGTTTCTTGTACTTAGCCCAATTAGATGAGAATCGACGAAATGCTGCAATAGCAAACGAGGCTCATGTTAAAAGGATAAAAGCTCAGTATGATAGAAGTGTGACCCCTCGAAATTTTTCAGAAGGAAACCTAGTTTTACTTTATGATAAAGCTAACGACAAGCTAGGAGCTGGGAAATTCGTGCCTATGTGGCATGGTCCTTACATTGTTAAACGAAAGTTAGCAAAAGGGGCCTATGAGTTGATAGATTTTGACGGTGTCCCTTTGGATAAACCCAGAAATGGGCTCTATCTAAAGCGATATTATGCTTAAATGTGGTGTGGAGATTTTGTTAGTTTAGATTTCTTTACTGCTGGTGTGTTTTAGATTAGAAAAGTGTGCCTAGTTTAGAGAGTGTGTTTTTATCACTATCCCTGCTTATTTGAGTTTTACTCTTGATATTGCAGATGTCGATGTCTCTTCAAACCTACATTGGTTTTTCTGATGGTGCTTGTTGTAGTACACGGAACATTTCTTCCGTAGCTTGGGTTATCTATTCACCCTCTAACGAGTTAGTATCCATGCATGGGGTAAGCCTTGGTCAAACAACGAATAACATTGTCGAGTATAGTGCAGTGATTGAGTTATTGTCTGAATCCATATCATTTGGAATTCGGAGTTTGATTGTTAGGTTGGATTCTGAACTTGTTGTATTACAACTTAACAGGGTTTATACCATTAGAAATCCAGTGTTATTACGGTTATTTTTAAGAGTTCATCTTTTGGAGCGTGAATTTGATTACATTGAATATCAGCATATTCCAAGACATTTAAATACATTAGAAGATTCAATTTCTTCTAGTATGATAAATAGACATTTGCAATAATCAAAACAGTAAATCAAACACCTTCATATATGTACACAGATAGCCGGCAAATAGTGATATATCATAGTATAGGAGTGTTTTCAAAAAATATACATTGTCTTCAATCATAGGTTGGAAACACCTTATGATCGGAAAAAATGATGATACAAAAGTCAAAAATATGAGTCTACACGATCATCCCATTACTGATGATGATCACGATAAGAAACTATTGCTCGGGCTACCCTGCATAGGAACCTCCTAAAAGGTCCTGGAACTCCAATCACATATCTCTGCAACCTGAGAGGAATGTCATCTATGCTCGTCTCTGGAATATCTATATTCAAGCGCTCTAGATGATGCTCTAAATCAGTCAAAATCTCCGCTGATTGGCCTGCTGGGGCTGGTGCGGCCGCAACTGGTTGTCTTCTCTCGTAAGATTGGAGATGGGCTGGTCTTTGTGGACCCACATCTGTATTCAAAAAACTTTTGGTTATTAGTTTTCCAAGACGATAAAAAAAAAAAATAATAATAAAAAAATTAAAAAAAATAAAAAAATAAAAAATAAAATAAAATAAATAAATTAGAATTTAGCAAACGTTGAAAAATGATTGTACCTGACTCATCCCACTGTTCCCCTGCTGGGAGAACCATCTCTCGGTCGCCGCGGAAATCTATCCCGGCGTATGGAAAGTCCTCTATCACAAAAAGTTGGCGATCCAGCCAACGAAAATATGAAGGAGGAAATCGGACAATTTCAGTTCCCTCGATAGCATGACGAGCCATCAATGCGGACCAACGAACCATCCTCGGTTCTCGAAGTCGACCGGCATCAACAACAATACTCTGTGGAGCTAACATGGGGATCCTCTCTAGAGCAAAAGAAACAACGATGGATCCGTATCCAAAGTTATTCAGTTTCCCATTTTTTGCTCTGGTTAGTTGGCCTTTTACATTAGCCAACACAGCTTCACACCACTTAAAGATGGTGCCGCGAAAACAGTCCATGGCAATACGCATTTGGGAACCAGTAGCTACATGAAGCGCAACACTCCCACACAGTTTGGTAACAGTAAAATCAATAACTTTCAATTCAGGACGGATGATGTGTTTTGTGTCAATTCGTTTGTCCCGAGGATTTGCCTAGTCATTGCATAATTCTAGTTGGAGATTAGCGACAGACTGGCCACCTGGCCTAGTCCCAAACAAAGAAACTTGTTCGCCCCTCTTGGACAAACCAGTTAAGAAATATATATCCTCCAACTCAATTTTGAGCCGGTGGCCACCAATAAAGAAGCATTGGTCCTGCACATTCCATCTGTTCACCAACCATGTCAGGAGTTCTACTTGTGCCCTCATGCCTGAAATGGCCCAAAATTTTTACAAGCCACATGCTCTTAATGCCTGTTGTGTGGGAAAATGGAGCATGGCAGCTTCATCCACTTCCTCGTGCTCACGTTCTCGCCAGATCAGCATCTTGTCAATCCTACAATACGTAAAAAGGCAAGTTAGAATAGTCTTATTTGAAATTTTTTGGGAAACAAATGAGAAATATATGTTTTAAATCCAACCACACGGGTACCGCACCTACGCTTTGTAAGCAGTGCGTAGATCTGCACGTGTATTGTGTGGCGGGTGTAGAACCCACGAATTTTTCCTTATAAGAAAAAGTCGGGGTCCGCAGGTAACGTGTGTCCCACCTGCGGACCCCGCGGGCGAACTTTTAAACCATTTTTTGCCTAAAAATACAAACTAAGAACAAATTTGAAACGGATGAAAAACAAGATTGAGAGGTTGTGGATTACCTGGGACTGACAGTTCTCGATTCCAACGGACGGATTTTCTAGAATCTTCACAGGAACTTTCTTACCCAAAAGCTTTTTACTTTTCACTCTGGAACTGAACGGTAAAAATAAAATTGAAAAAGTCCTTTTTATAAATTTTTTCGAATGGATGAATTTTTAATTTATTTATTTTTCACTTTAAAAAGGGTATTTTTGAAAGAATTTTTACTTATCTTAAACAGGTATGTGTAATGTTTCAAGTTTTTGTGCAGAAACTGGATTTTTTAGGAGAATTGATCGTTTTTCAACAAAGAGCATAATTTTATCACTTTTTCGGACTCTTTCAAAAATTTTACGAAAAAGCGAAACATTGGAGTCAATTTTGGTTATTTTCAAGACTCGTTAAACTCATGAAAATCTCGAGATCATTTTGCTATTTTTCATTCTCGTAAAACATATAAAAATGCCGAGTTCTTTCCGTCTTTTCCTGCTCGTAAATTAAATTGAAAGTCGGCCATATGAGTACATTTTTATCCCTTTTTCGAACTCGTTCAAACTTACAGAAAAAGCGAAACCATGGAGTTCTCTTTTAAGCCCTTTTCAGACTCTCTAAATATGAAAAGATTGCCGAGTACTTGACTATTCGAACTCGTTAAAGTAAATGAACAGTCGTCCCTTCAGCATAAGTTTACCCCTTTTACGGACTGAAATGGACTATTTACGAAAAAGGTATACGTTGACTAATTACGGTCAATAGAGTTCTCTCCCGCATTATTTTATCCTTTTTCGGGCTCGAGAGACTAAATTTACGAAAAAGTACACCCACGGAATTTTCTTAAGTTTTTCTTCTGGCTCCCTAAAACTGGAAAACACCGAGTTTCTCCTATACTGGACTCGTTAAAACTTAACAGTAAAGGACTTGTTTAATTTTCAACAGGAACGAACCACTCCTTCTTAGGGTTCGAATATCAAACTAAGTTGGACTCATCCGAAGGATGAGCTTATAATCAAGCAAATGTTATCCTCCTCAAGCTTGTCAAAAATAAAGAGGTACTTGCCAGAAATGGTGGGGGAAAAAGAGAGAAATGGGCATGTGTGTTATATTTTAAATTTTTCGAAAATTCAGTCAGCCAACTCTTGAACACGACACTTTCATTCACCTGGGTTGGGAAATCCTTTGCCTAACAATTAATCAAACCACATTGAAAGTCTTCGACCAATTTCTGGGTATTAGCTTTGGGTCAATTGTTACCAAACCATCTGCAGTGTCGTTATGTGTTCAAGAGGACAGTTCAAATAAACCATTCATCTGCAAAATATCTGTCATCCATTATTGACCATCCCTGAGTGAGTCCTTGCCAATATATTTTCAAAACTTGATCTATGATTTCGTGTTGTGGGCTTGCCTATGACAGATCACTTTCTATCGACATCAGCACATTATCTAGGAAGTTGATCCAGAAATTGTCAGTACCTTGAAATCTGCATGCCTCAATGGCAGGTTTCTCACCTTCGATGACAGGTTGCATCATTGACCTTCGATCGAATGATTCCGCGACGTGTTCGACTTCAGCTCATTCATTCACATTTCATGGATTGTACTGAATACTTTGAGAGCCATTGACATTACTGGTGGTTTCTCTCACACTTGTTAACAGTTCACATCATTGACTGGTAATCAAGTGGTTTCTACCATGTTCGACTTCAACACATTTATTCACATGGATAGAATCGTACTAGTTCGAGATGCGGAAATCAAGACCCTGGATCTAGTTTCCACCATCCAGGCTGCGAGGAATTTTATTATTATACAGTAGAATATTCATTATAGATGGCTACGTCCATACTGTGTCTACGCTATTGATGTAATATTAAAATCATTCCTGTATCAAAACGATTTGAGTTAGTTTCTAGTTAGTTTTAATCTGAGTATGGGAATGCCTACCTCAGTGATGACATATATATGTATATATTTTTCATTGAATGTTTTTATAGGTTCCGACTGGGGTATCCACAGGATGATCTTTGAAATGATAAAGTACTGCACTCTTCATATATGACAGACTACAGCTTCATCTATTCCAGACTTTTCACTTTAGGGGGAAATTTGTTACACTAAAAATTGTCATCCTGACATTTTGCTATGAGTATGAGCTCATTATTACTCATACTTCCTCCTTTTGCAAGTCTAACATATTAGCTCCTCATGTCAAGCTTTCAAAATCAGAGAAAAGTTCCTAAAAATCCCCTAAACATTGGTATCGCACTTTCTCTATTTATTTCCTGCGGTCCTGCACCTAAAGTTCAGCTTGCCTGCGGAACCATACTGCACGTTCTTTTTGTTATGGGTGTGGACCTCTGTAAAACTCAAAAAGGCGAGAAAGTAAAGATAAAAAGTTGATTTCAGATGAATTCTAGAAGATTCTAGATGGGAATTTTCGGGAATGGATATGCTTTGAGAAGGTTCATGCATCCCTCACTTGATGGAGCTAACCCCTTGATGTAAGGAGCTAATCCCTTTGAAGGAGGATTGTATCCCTTCATATTTGGAACAGAAAACCTCCTCTTTTCCTCTATAAAAAGAGGCCTTGGGTAGTCTCAAAGGGAGTTCAAGCTTTAAGATATTTGAAGTTAAATTCTATTGAGATTAAGACTTAGTTAACTAAGACTTTCTGTGAAGTTAAATCACTCACTTCTATCCGTATTGGTTCAAAGAGTGCAATGCTTGTCAAAGTAGAAGAGATTCCTGCTTCGGACCCCAGGAAGACCTGCACGACATCAAGGCATAGGTTGTAAAGGTTTTCTTTTATTTGAAGTTAATACAAATATACTCATTTCTCTCATTAAACTGTCTATTCATGGTTTATTTCATAAATTCCTTGATCATTATGATGAGTATGATTTATAATAATGTCTATACAGGTGCTATGTAATCTTTTTGCTTGTTTGTGACTGCAGATTCACGAGGAACGTTCTTTCAAGTGCACGAGAAGGACTTCAACGAGATCAAGCAAGCGCTGGACATAAGGTAGGCCTTACACCTATATAGCATTTTTATGAATCTTGTATGCTTAGAGAGAGATTAGTATAATTGGTTGTTTGTTGCTAGTTACTTTTAGTACTAGAGAGATCGGTCTTGTCCGCAAGACGGATTAATCTACACAACATGCCTGAGTGGTCTCTTCCACTCCATGAACCTCATCTTGTGGTTGATCCACATCCTGAGACTCATCCTTAGGAACTAATAGCTCCTCATCTGCATGCAAGTGTGGCTCCCTCTCAAGCGAACACTTCATGGCTTTCTCCTCATGAAATTTGATATCCCATCGCACAACAGTCTTGCGACTGTCTGGAAAATACACACGATAGTTATGGGGCGTATCAGTGTACCCCACAAATATCCCAACCTCTGCAGTCAGCTCCAGCTTCTTCCTGGCATCCTTCGTCACATGAATGTAAACAGGTGAACCAAAAATCCTCAAATGGGAAATATCAGGCCTCTTACCAGAAAACGCCTCCTCGGGTGTACTCATGCCAAGTATCCTGTGAGGACAGCGGTTCTGCACATATACTGCAGTATTGCATGCCTCCTCCCACAAGTGTATGGGTAGGCCCCGATCATGCAACATCTCCCGTGCAACACCCACGATCGTTTGTTCTTCCTCGCTCGGCAACCCCGTTCGCCGTGGTTTATGAGGTGTTATGAGCCTCTCCGAATTCCTTCTACGCCTCGAAAAGTCCTTGAATTCACCATAGATGAATTCACCACCACACGTCCAGAGCCTTCACCGCTTCCCCAATTCTTTCTCAATCGCTGCTTTGAACTCACGTAACTTTCGAGTATGTCTCGCTCTTCTTTGCATGAAGAAGATCCATCACTTACGAGAAAATAATCAACAAATATCACATAATACTTCGTTTTGTTGTCGAAGCTACCGAGCTTGCAGGTCCACACACGTCTGTGTGAATTCTCTCAAGGATCGTCGTGGCACGACTATCCTTCTCGTGAAAGGTGGCTTTCACAAATTTTCCCCAAGGTACACCCCTTGCACTGATCTGACTACGCAAGAGTGCCTTTAGGAAGCCCAGTAGAAATCTGTTGCAGTATCTTCAAAGCTCCATGGTGAAGGTGGCCCAATCTCCGGTGCCACAACTCGCCATCATCCCGGCTCACCACTCCTTCTTCCTTGCCTGCCATTGCTGCGCAGCCATCTACCTGCAATTGATAAAGGTTCTTAACTCGAACCCCTATCCTCCGGGTCTCACCAGTTGCCTTACTGTGCAAGAAAGCCTTTCCCTCGCTAAAGACAACATCATATCCCTTGTCTTCTAACATCGCCACAGAGATAAGATTCTTCTTCAATCCTGGAACATGCATCACTTCCTTCAATACGAAGGGTTTACCAGACTCCCTCTCAAAGGAAATGGTACTAATACCAGTTTCACTGTATCTACCATCATCGCCCATCTCGATGTGCACTCCAAGATCTTTCTCATCCAGATCAGTAAACAAATCTCGATCTTCTGTCATGTGAAAATACGCACCACTGTTAAGAAACCACACTGAACCCATCAAACTTGAGACCAAGCATGCGATCAAAAAAAAATCCAGCTCAAACTGTGAGGCTAAGGCCTCTCTAGCTGCAGTCCTAGCAACCTGCTTAATTTTCTTCTTCTGTGGACAATTAGTGGCGTAATGTCCGTGTTGGTGACAGTGAAAGCACTTCACCTTGGACATGTCCTGATTCTTGCCTTTCGCACCAGATTGAGAAGCTTTCTTGCTCTTCCCCTTCTTTTCTTTGGCAACCAAAGCGCAATTCTCTTCATTAGATTTCTTTGATGAAGATCCATCCCTGGTACTCCGCCTTATCTCCTCTTGCACAAGATCCGACCAAAGTCGCTCCCATCCTGAAAATTTCTCCCAACCATTGACAGAGTCCTGATAGGAATGCCAACTCTTCGAAAGCCCAAGGAGAGCCAAGCTCACCAAGTACTCATCATCAACAGTAACCCCCACACTTCCCATCTCATCCCTACATTGGATGAACTTCGTGAGGTACTTGGGCATACTTTCACCTTCTCCATCTTTATGTTCCTGAGTTTGTCCTTGAGCGCCAACTTCCTCTGGTCGCTCTTGCTTTGGAATAAATCTATCAAAGCTTTCCACATCAAGAATGGAGAAGCCTTACCATGAAGGCTAGATACTATGTGATCCTTCACACCCTCCAACAGAATCCTTCGACACTTTGCTATCTTCTTTTGCCATGCGTCAAGTACGGCAACATCACTAGAAGTAGGTTTTGGAATTTATGCATCTATGAACTCCTTCAACCCATTGTCATCCAACACCGCCTCCATCCTATCCTTCCATTAAATATAATTCGAGCTTCCCTCAAGGGCATACTCCAATCGCAATCCGTTGAAAGACATCTCAACTTTGACACCAAGAAAACACTACTGCAAATTCGAATTCCACCAGCACAAAACTCAACCGCTTCAATGTTTTGCAATTGCTCCAATGATCAATATAGCTCTGATACCATGTAGAAATTTGAATAACTGAGATATTATTCACCGAGATTCTCCTGATCACACACTATTTTAGCTTCATGCATAATACAGAATCTCTTCTACCATTGATCATCACATGCGGAAATAAAATCAATTACATGCATACATTAAAACCACAAACAATCACACATATGAACACAATATTTAATGGGAAAGCTTAAAGCTGAAAACCCCAACTATCTGTATATTATATGTCATGGAGATCATGTAACAATCATATTACAAAAGCTCCTCACAAGCTCTCATGCACACCCTCAATTTCTACACACTATCAAGCTAGATCTAGCAAAACACATGCTCCAATCTTTTGCCACTTGATAGCTAGCCTCTATTGCATTATCAATGCTATGGGATGGCTTCATTAAATATATAAACCACCTGGCTTGTACTACGCAATCCTCATGGGCTTCTCCACCTATCTGTGTGTTGAAAATAGCAATAGTATAGTCACAACTGATATTTAACCTGCTCTTTCACCTATTTCTGCATTGGTCTCCACTGAAACTGTCCATGCACTGAAGTTAACTGATGCATTCTTTAGTTGATTAATGAGTTTATAATTAGTGAATTAATTAATAATTAATTCACACCACTCTCACTAATTGTATCAATTAGTTAAACTGAATACAAATAGCTCAACTATGTTTAGATTAGTTAAACTGAATACAACTCCACTAACTTCTTCAATCAAATCCACCAAACTCTGTCACATGAGTTCTTACTGAAGTATCCATGCAATAGCTCCACTTAACCCTCAGGAATAACGTAATTCCTTCTGTCAGCTGCTGTGCCACATCTGTGCACTTAACTGAAGTTCTCCAAGAGAATAATATAATGTTTAGAGTCCAAATATTATTAAGAGCTAATAATATTCTACATATCTATTTTTAGACTGGCAATCTAAAAATAGATTCCGCCCAATATGTCTAAAAATAGAAGTCCATCTATTTTTTCCGACTTGAGCAACCATCCACAAATAGCATCCTGCAACTCATAGAACATGATCCATATGTCTAAAAATAGACATAGTCTAAAAATAGACTTTGCGCCAAAAATAGCCTTCGGGCCCACTTAGTGAAGGCGACTCCTTTCCACTAAGCTCATCATCTTGTTGCAATCTCAACACAAGAAACATGTAATTTGATTATGAAAAGTTTTCTTTGTTTTATCCATTGGAAAAAGGTATTTGGATGGATTTCAATGGTCTTCTCTATGACCGTGACCAAGTATGTCATTTGAAAAAAGCTCATGAAAACACTACTATAGCCTCTCAATCACCACAATGCAACTTAATTGTTTTATGAAATGAAAAAGGTCCTTAAACCATGAATTGGTCTTCTGCTAGTATGATGAAGGTGGCCTACCAACCATGATTTGATCCTCTGATTTTTACCAAGGAGATTATCCCTTTAAAACCACTAATGCAACCTTTATTTTAGAATATCTTAAAAAGAAAATTCTTTGCATTGACCAAGACTAGGTTTCCTATATGTCCGATTTACCCTTTGAATAAGATGAACCATATTGTAAATATTTTGGAGAGCTGATCCTTTGCTTTTGTGAAGGAGGCCTTCAAACAGTGAAAGTTTCACCTATCTCAACAATATGCCCTCTGCCTTTTGAGTGATCTAAGAAAGTAGCTCTTGATGCTTGCCTTTCATTCATCACTTGGAGGGAGTTATTCTATGATAAACCACAATGGATCTGTAAAAATAAAAATGTCCTTTTCACATACACCTTATGTGTGAATGATTCTTTATACCTGTTTGCAGAAATGACTAGAAACAGAGCTTGGTCTATCAATTTCACCATTCAAAAGAGGTTGTTTTAATCAAAATTATAACCTCTTATTTATCCTTTGAAGGAGGTTTTCATAAGCACAAGATCAGAGGCCCTTAACACCAGCATGTCAACCTTTTGCTTGTGATATGAAAAAGGCCTTTTAACTTATCATCTTTCATTCGTGTCACCACTATTCCTCAACTTTTCTTTCCAAAAGAAAAATTTCTTAAACATAATTTTAATTCTGCTATGCATCCTCTTTTCATCTTTGGAGGAGGTGGCGCACAACAGCTTCTGACATCACTTAAGAACATGTTGGCCCTCTGCTTGTTTGTGAAGGAGGTTCTATCATTGTGCTTCTAACCATCTGCTTTTCATGAAGGAGGTTATCATCATACACATGAAATTTCATTTATTTAAACACCGTGTCATTTCTCTGCAATATATGTCTTTGCTTGGTATCATATCACTGTGAAGTTTTTAGGGAGTGAATAAAGTGATTGGTATAAGGATAATGCTCACTGTTGGACACCTTTGAACTAACTTTCCCTTAACTGTGTTTTCAGGGTACCTTGAAATTGCCTTTGATTAATGTTCACATCCCAGGTTCAAGGAAGCATAAGAAGCAACTGTATTCTTATGCCATACATGATGATGCCCTTTGGAAAGATTGGGAAACATTACTTTTGGAGGAGAATATGAAGCACTTCTGATCAGCATCACTCAATCTTTTGTATTCATGTGACGTGGAGGATGATCTCTGTTCTTCAGGCAGTTTTTGGATTTACAACCATACATATCAGTTGCTCTTTACTCACTGAACTTCCTTTGCTTCATTGATGGAAAACCCCTTCAACATGGGAGACCTGTTTGAACTTGTCCCTTTTCTCTTATTCACATACTAATCATCATTCAATTACACCCCTGCAGAGATGTAAAAACAGATGCTTTGGAACCTTGGAGAGTTCTTTTGGTGTTTCATGGAGATTTTTCCTGATCTAAGCATATTTCTTTAGATAGTGACAAACCTTCTCTTTTCCTGATTTGGATCTTTGTTGAACTTCTTCTGAAATGAGACAAAGTGACCTCTTAGTGGTGTGCGACCTATGGATAGAACAATGCTTGTTTTGTAGAATAGGAACTAATTCATGGTTGAATGGTACTAGACAAAGGTTTTTGGCCTAGTATATCTTAGCCAAGGAAAAACTCCCTAAACACCACTATCTAACTTAGGAACAAATTTCACATATTTTGAGTGTTTTCTTAGGCATGATCAAATTTTCAAATGACAAGATGACCAGGGATAGAGTTGCAGACACTTTTTCAACCTTTGGATAGTGAATGGCATGAGAAACAAGGGTAAATGACAACAGATAATCACAGCTATGATAGCTATAGATGAAGATACTT
Source organism: Pinus albicaulis (assembly GCA_034641835.2). Classification (NCBI taxonomy): domain Eukaryota; kingdom Viridiplantae; phylum Streptophyta; class Pinopsida; order Pinales; family Pinaceae; genus Pinus; species Pinus albicaulis. The sequence continues at coordinate 125,049,226 of CM076579.1, forward strand.
TCTGAAGCGAGATAGGTCCTAAAAAATCGAGATTGTTCTCATCATAGACTGAAAGGAAGGGGTAGGAGGACAAAAATTTGTTTGGGGGGTTTTCTAGATGACAAATTGACAGTTTGAGATTAGCTTCTAGAAAACTCAGCTAAGGAAACTAGTCATCAACAAAAAGGTAAAAAATATTGATGACTAACAGTGGCTCCATTTGGGGAGGGAAGCTCCTTTTTAGGAGGTGTCCAGAACCGCATATCTCTGGCTTTTGAAGACTAGTGCCTTATCCATTGGCGCAAAATTCTTTCTTTATTGATGCTATTTCTGAAAATTGACAGCATGATTAGCATCAAATTCATCTCTACCTACCCAACTATATTTCCTAACATTTTTTCTTCTTTTAGGTGCATTTGGAATAGAAACCCTTTGACATGATATTTTTGAAAAAGAAAACTATCTAATTCTACACTTATATCTTCTAGGAGTTCAGATTCAACTGATGAACTCCTTTGTTTCTCTACCTATGCAAGATCAACTGTCAAGATTAGGCTGTTTGACAGGATTTTATTCACTAAACTAAGACATGAAATTGAAAAATGACCAAATTAGGATTAGATGGTCTGATTTTTCATGTGTTTGTTGCATAAAGACAAGTTGCACACAAATATTAGTTTGCATGAAATGAGATTTACAAAAACCAGGGCTAGGATACATAGTTTGTTTTTCATCCCTATTTTCCTCTTTGGTTCTATTTTGAGCGTGTGGAACCAATATATTTTCCTAATATACTTTCTTTGACAAGTCAAGCTTACACAATCTGACTATCACTTCTTTCACTATCTTATCAGCAATAAATTTAAAACATTTCTAGTTATGATTAGGCTAGATAATTGAACAAGACATCTTTTTGAGCACTAGTAGTGGCATTTAGACTTGCACACTTTTAGCATGACTATTTTTTGAACATGGGGCTTTTCTGCTATTTTCTAAAACTGCCCTCTTTTCAACTTTTCTACTGTTTTTTTATTTTCTGCTTTTGATTTATTTCTTCAAATAGTGATCTGTACAATGAGTGAATTTTTTTAAAACTAGAAATCTTGAAAATGGTGGAACTTGAGAATTTTGTCTTCAAAGGGATCTCTCGATGCTCTTGGTCCAGTCAGCTCTTGAAAAAAAAAGTTTGGAAAATTTTCCCTTTCAAGCACAACATAAGGGTTCTTGCAAGAGTCTTTGAAAAATTATGTGTCTGCTTGCTGCTTTTCTCTATACCTTTGATTTTCACTCCTGTCTTTGTTGTACATCTTCTTTAGGTAATATAGATACTCTTTTTCATTTTTAAAATAGATGATGACATCGTCAAAGTACATCATAATGAAGAAATTCATAACTGGAAACATGGCCTTTAGGAACATGTATTTGGTGTCTAGTGGTTTTGCAATTCTGGGTTTGGAGATGGAACTTCTTCCAGCATATTTGAAAAATTCTTTGAGCTATTTGCTTTGAAAAGGAATTAATTTTTGATACCCTGAAACATCACTTTTTAGAGACATGTGATTAGAAACACCTAGCATTTGTATAATATGGTCTTGTCTAGGAAGAATATAATTTCTACTCCGGGGGTGTGTATCTGTGTTTATCAAATCAATACATATCCTATGTCCAGCTGTATTGTCTTTGATTGTTAATGTTTGATCAAGATTTTTGTATTTCCTTTTGTCAAAGTTGTTCCTTGAAATGATGGGAGTGTCACAGTGTTTCAAGCAGTTTTCCCAACATGTACTAGTATCTTGAACAATTTTTCATATTCTAGCTGTCCTTAATGTTTGGTGTAATGACAAAATTTTGGCTAGTTCAATTAGCTTAGGTATTTTTGGACTGTAGTCATCACATCCCGTCATATCAATTTTATCAAACATTATTCCTGGATCTTTAATAGTTGTGGCAATAGTCAAATTTTCATTCTGAGAGGTGAAGTTTTGGGATGGTGAAGCATTTAAGTATGGCAAGAACATTAGGCTCCCTTGCCCCTGATTTCCAAAGAGGTTTGTAATATGTAAGTCCTCTAGTGCTTCTATTTTGAAAAAAGGTTCCTGATTGTACTTTGATGTTTGTCCTTGGTTTGAGAAATTTTCTTGAAGGTTTATAATATTTTATGTTTTCTAATATATCTCCGTTTCTAGAAAATCAAATTCCCTCTCTTAAAGACATAATTGCTCAGGGTCATGATAGTTTTGAGCATCCAACTCATCATAGAGAATTTGGGGTGTCTGATCCAGTGTGCCTAGTTTTGTTTCAATTTCTCCTACATGTTTATCAATGTCTTCGTCATTGTGTAAAATGAAGGAATTTAGATCTGAATGTAAGGAATACATAGGAATGTTATCTGGCCTTTCTTGGTTGCTGACCATATATTTCATGTGTGATTCCCGATATAGTATTCTTGTTTAGTTAAACACAGGAATGGTGGCGTAGGACATATCTAGTTGAATATTTCCCTGAAGCTTGGCCCCCAAGATCTAGATAAAAGCATTGCATACTTGGGAGGGATGTCTGCTACCACTATGTCCATGACCAGGTGTTTTGCAGGTATTTGTGCCAAATTGAAACAAATATCTTTGATCAAGCCTAGACACTTAACTCTGCTTGAATCAAACGAATATAAGTCTTTATAAGGTTTTTTTATTTCTAGGCCTAATCTTTCCATTACAACTTTTGGCATGAGATTGTGAAAGGCCCCAGAATCCAGCATGGCATTGTGTAGGATTTGTTCATGTATATTCAGATTGATGTAAAAAGGAAGAGTGGTTCCTTCTTAATATTTCCCTTCTATTTTTGGACCAAACAACACCTCAGGGGTATCATCAGCTAGGTGTAAATTATCTGCATCATTTCCTATGTTTAGGACCTTTAGCACTTGAGATTTGTATGAGATTTGGGCAATAAGTTCAGTCAGAGGCATGGTGATCTTAATTTTGGCAATTTCCCCTTCAAAACTGAAGGGTGTTTGTAGTTTAGATAGATTTGCTTCAGTTTTTTCATCCATGACTTTCTCTATATTCTTAATTTTCTCATTTTTAATTGGGGTTTTGTTCAATACAGTTGTTTTGGGAATCTTAGTAGAGGTACTAGGACAGTTTGGATCAAGGCTTGCCTAACTAGCTTTGTCTTTGTTTTGGTCAGTTTTCTTGGCCATGATTTTGTTACTATCTGCTGTTCTTTAAGAATGGTATCGGGGGTTTTAGTAACAGTAATGTCGGAGCTACCTTTCTTAGAGTTGTCTTGGTTTTTCTTACTCCTAAGACAATATTTCCTATGAGCTTCCATTATAGCGTTTTGAAATCCTACCTTAGGGTCTTTGGGGCCCTCATAATTTTCTTCATTTTGATTTGAGGAGAAGAAAACTTGTTCCTCTTATGTGAGGAACACCTCACCCTCGCTATCCGAACCTATCAAGTTTAAGAGTTTTTCATCAAGTGGTTCCATATCTCTTTCTACCTCATCAACATAGTTTTCATTAAAAGGTGGCCTGATATGTTGGTCATTTTCCCTTGGTTTGTTCTGAGGCGGGTCACTTCTAAAATTTTGGTTCCGGTGTCTGTTTTGAGGGTTTGGCTGGTTGTCCTTAAGAGGTGCTTTTTCATTCAGATTTATTCTTTCCCACATTTTTTCCATGGATCTAACCAGGTTGTCTATTCTAGGATATGAGGAGGAAACTGAAGGCATGGCCTCATCTTGTTAGGTGACTTTCTTTTCTAATCTTATCCTAGCTCTTTTCTCAGCTAGGTTGGCTTCGACACTAATAGCTTCTTTTTGCATTTCTTCTAAATTTGTGGGGTCTCTTTCTCTTAGTGGGTATGTCATATCTGGATCGAAACCTTCGAGAAGTTTTTCTAATGCTAAGCCAAGTGGAGGTTTCATGTGAGTCAGGAGGGTGTTATAGACACTGTTGAATCTAGTGCAATAGTCTTGAACAGTTTCCCCCATATTCCTTTTAATATTATTATATTCGGAAAGGATTTGGATGGGGTTTTTCCTAATTTCCCACCTATTTATGAAAGTTTGGTAAAGTGCTGGGAGATCATGTATATTGTTAGGAGCTAAGCCTTTAAACCATTTCTTGGGCTCTCCACCTAGGCTCTGGGCGAACATTCTCATCTTTATGGTTTCATCTTCTAATTCCATGTAGTCAAAAGCATCACTGATCCTATCTACATGCTGTTGAGTAGTAGTAGCTCCGGTTCCGATGAAGTGTGGGATTCAGGATTGGTAATCATTTTACAAAGGCACCAAAGGTAGTGGTAATACTAAGGGTGCATACCAAGTTTCCATGACGGGAGCGGATGGTATATTTACAGTATGAGGGTTTGTAGTATGGAATGAGGTGATTTGCACAGTGGTGGTCTGAATGGGTGTGGTGGAAGTACTTGGACTTGTGGACTGATTCTGAGTATATTTGGGGTGATAAGAGCCAAAATGGTGAAGAAGATGAAAATCAGGAGGTGTAGTGGGTGAGGCTTATCTGCCAGGACTCTGTTGCAAATCTAAGGGCTCAAGATCATCAAGGTTGATTTTACTTTGTGACTTGCTTATACAAAGGGATTTTGTTGAACTCAAGTCAAACTAGGAATATTTCAAGGATGTAAGATGTTTAGGTACAAATCTTGCTTTGTGGATGGTCCTATCAGTAGCTAAGTTACCAGTTTCAGAAGTTTGCCACAAAATATTTTCTGGGTTATCAACTATGATAGGGGGATCCAGGTCCAAATGATATCTGTTATTAATTCTTCATGAAGCCAAGTTTCAAGGTCAAAGTTTAGACAGGGTGATAGTTGTGATTGTTTTTGGATGTATGTCCTCTCTGTTGGAAATATTTTCATTGATGGCAAAGGAGATGGCAAAGGAGTAGCACCTGAACTAGCAATAAGGCAAAGGAGACAGACAAGTAGCAGAGGCAGCTCAGACACCAGGAAGAAGCAGAGACCTGGAAAGCTGGAGAGGCAGAGTTAGAGAAGGGCCATTGATTTTGAAAAGGGCCAGATGACTTGAAGAGCTGGCCAAGACAGGAAGCTTGTAAGTGAATGCTTTGTATTTGATTTCTTATATATGAATGACGAGATTGATTCGGAATTATGTATACATTGATTGATTGAAATTTGCATGGATAGACCCTGTAATTAGGTTTTAATATGTTCTGGGTGAAATTGAAGAAATTGAGGACTGATGAGGCATAATTAATATCAATATAGTGGTTCAAAGGAAATTGGGTTTTGATTTAGAAATCCTGCATATACAATTGATAATATTAGATGAAATTGCACTGATTAATTCTATTCATCGATCACCAACGGATCGATGACATAATGAAGTTGAATCGACATTCAAAATCCCTGTGTAAGTGAAACATATGATCTGGGATCATGGCATAAGATGTGGTCCCAAGCAAACAATCAGGGTTTGAGAAATCTACAATGGATTTGTGTTAATGGATAAAATTCTGATCAAACAGTGGGTTCGAGTAAGTGTCAAGTTGAAGGAAAATGAAGTTGTTAATGGAATGGTAACAGAGGATTAATTTTCTGTTCATTGAACTCAGGTTGATATATTGGTTTACGTCAATAAGGAGTAAAGCAAAGTCTTTGAACGAGGGAGGAATTATGAGTTATGGGCCCATATGCAAGGTCGAAACAGAGAGGAGTTGAGGTAAAGGCTTCCATGCAGGAATATTGGGTCGAAAATACAGTTGAATGAATCGATATCTTGGAACCCTGTATTGTGTATTGGTGAACTGTCTGAAGGAACCTGGAGTAGGTTCGAAATAAATGAACTGACGCCGTGAATTCGAAGCGGAGAGGATTGAATATCGTTTGGTATATTAACCTAGGAAATAGAAGTCACGTACTATGAAATAATCGATAAGTTAAGGGCCGGAACTAGGAGATTGAATGGTTCGTTGAACGATCGTAAGGGTTGAAACTGTGCGCGAAACCATGAGGGCGGTTTTGGTGGTGGAAACAAGTAGTATCACGTGACCACAAGAGTGGTAAGCGGGATGGTGAAAAAAAACGCGATATATGCCTTTGGTCGACGTGTGGTGGTAAGTGGTTTGGAAAAACCATTTATATCGCGCGATTTTGGAGAATTAACCCTCGTGCATCTAAATCGCGTGATAGTCGTCAGATGAGTGTTTAATTGGTTTTTGGAGCGCGATGAAAGCTAGGCCATCGGATCCATTCAACATTTACTGCAAGGTAATATGTTGTGGGCCCAATGTTGTTTATTGTTGGGTTTGTTTTAAATCAAGGTCGAGGCTTATAGAAGTTCCCATGAGGAGAGTATATGTTAATATGACATGGAAAGGGTTTATACAAATGCAATCTGGTGATTAAATCAAAGATGGGAGGTAGTACAATTGCTTAGAGAGCGGAGTTGTGAAAGCGGTGATCGTCATACTTGGATTATATTGCAAAGTCACGTATTGATCAGGTATAATTCATAAAGTGGGTTTAGCCCATAGTCATAATCTTATAGTCTAAGGAGAATAACAGTTCCACATATGCAAAGTTGGGTATTGTATGGAGCTTTGATTAAAAGCCGTGGGGATGAAGTTTGTTAATTGAATTAATATATGTTGCAGAACCATATTACAATTTGGGTATTTAACCCAAAATACAAATACATTCAAAGTTCTATAAAGTGAAAGCTGAAGTTCATTACTTTGTTTTTTATCAAAGTCAAGCTCGGATATGAATTAAATGGTATGTGTGGGTCGAGCCATGAAAATGGGCAGAAGGTAAAATACTATGTTTGAAGTGAACCGTGAGTATATATTGGGTAATTGATTTGCTGTAGACCATTATGTAATGCGGTCTAAATGAAATGAAAGGTTCCGTGAGCCTCAAATTAAAAACCATTGATATGATAATTGTTATGTTATGGCACATTATATAGTGGGTTTAATGTGAGTTGATAGTGCCGTGACTATATATATATATATATATATATATATATATATATATATATATTCATTCAGATAATCATATGTGAGAGCCCAAGTTCATGCAGGATTCGAATAATGGATTTGAAGATTCAGAAAATGAAGTTAGCCTTCGATTAAGAGTTGAAGAAATGAAATTGACTATGGTTTGAACCATGAAATAAGAAAAGCTTCTACATGTAAAGATTGCCATATTGTGAATTTATTTGGGGCATGAATTTTTAAAGTAGTTATATATGAAACATATATACAAATGCAGTGAACAGCAGAGGTATGCATAATAGTTACATGACAGTAGCAGAAAAGACAAAACCAACAATCCAAGGGCCAGAAAAAGGGTTGAGTGAAATTGATGTATGTAACTGAAAATGTAAATGTAAATGTTTTAATTTATTTTATATTGTTTGTGATGCAAAGGCAAGTCTCCAGAGGCAAAGAAATATCCCACTTTAATGTTGAAATGTATATCTATTGTTATCTGTTTTTCTGAATATGCTAGGAAAGAAATGAGAAGGTGGAAGTCAAAGAGTCATGGCTGTTCACTTCAAATTCCCTTTGGAATACAAACAGTCATGAGGTGAACTCTATAAATGATATCACATAGATTTTCATAGGGAGGTTAGAGAATGGAAAAATGAGGCAGAGAGGGTAAGAAGAAGAAGAAGCGGATAGAGAAGTTGTGTAGATTCAGAGATGATAAAAGGCAGATATGAATGTTAGTGGAAAACAGTGAAGAAGGTACAAAACAGAGCTAATATCCAGGTAAATCAACATGTGTTTTTTTATGAAAGATAGAAGAAGTTAGTGCTTCCATATCAAGTTGTAGCTTGATAGAAGTCAATTGTAGCTGGCTGAGGTAGGAGCCTCCTGTAGGTTGGAGCCTATAGAAAATAGATGGGAGTTGGAGCTTCCTTGCAAGTTGTAGCTTACAGAATTGAGGTAGGAGCCTCCTGTGGGTTGGAGCCTACAGAAAATTAGTGGTGAGAGGGAGTTGGAGCTTGCCTTTACATCACAACAATAATAAGATGTGTTTTTCTCCCTTTTGGGTTTCCACTTATATCTGTTGTCTATGTGCATGATGTTATGTGTTGATATGGTTATCTAATAGGCTTAATACTTGCTGCTCACATTTTAAGATTTTTGTTTCATTATGTAATAATTTGATCATGAAATGAAGGTGTAAATAAATGTAAAAGGAAATTTTTTAAAATTCCATGAATGTGTTAAACTGATTCACCCCCCCTCCCTCTCAGTTTAACTAAGGGTTCAACAATTGGTATCAAAGCCAGGTCCTTTGGTGTAAGCCTTATAGCTTGAAGGAGATCTGGTTGAGTGATGGACTATCAAAATTTACCCATGGTAAATACAACAAACTTTCCGGAATGGAGAGATAAGGTTAAAACAGATTTAATGGCTTATGAACCTGAAGTATGGAAACTTGTAAGTGATGGTTATTGCACAGACTCTCCCTTGGTGCAAGAACAACAGTGGAATGCCTAGGCAAAATGTGTGATATATAAAAGTATTCATAACAAGGATCTTGATTTAATAATGGATCTAACCTCTGCAAAGGAAATCTAGGATAGATTGCATTTCATGCATGAAGGAGACACTAGTGGCTGCATTGTCAAGAAGGAGAAGAGAATAAAGAAGAAGAAAAATTCATGTCAAAAGGAAAATTTTCAATCAAATGAGATACCAGCCAGGGTGAATGGATGTGAGTAACATGAAGAAATTACAGTTGAGGAAAAAGCCAAACTAGAAACAACCTTGACTGAAATAGAAATATTGAAGAATTAAAACAAAGACCTTAAGACATTGGTGCAAATATGTGATGAGAAATAATATGAAGACAAGAAAGAAATTGTTGGCCTGAAGACACAACTTGAAGAAGAAAGGAAAGTAGAAGACACTCTGCTGCAAAAAATGAGAGAGAAAAGTTAAGAATGTGCGAGATTGGAAGAAGAAGTAGTGTGCCTGAGAAAGAAATTAGAAAAAGTCCAAAGAGAATTATTAATGAACACTCCTCAAATGAAAAGCTCTGGACAGTTGGACCAAATTCTAAATTCTCAAAGGGCTCCTCTCATAAAGACTGGGATAGGCTATGAAGGAGAAACCAGTAAGTCCAAGGTAGAAGATCATAGGAATATCATTTTTGTAAAAGCTGTAAAGGATAATGAAGCAGCTCAGAAGATTCCTAAAGAAGTAGAAGCTAGCAAGAACATGATTTGCAAAGAAAAAAACAAAAACAAGCAGCAACATGAAAGGATAGAGAATGAGAGGATGAAGCAGTCAACTGAAAAAGGGGCATACACTCTTGAACATGAATTGAATAAATTTGGAAGATTTCAAAGAAGGTTCTTTCCTCCTATGAGAAGTATCACTTGTTTTTCCTACCACAAACCTGGACATATTGCAGCATATTGTAAGTCAAGGAATACCAACTTTAACCAGCAAAAGATGCAACAAATGAGAAGAACCCCTCAAGCAAGCAACTGTAAAATACAATCTTTCACCAAGTACACAAATCATTTTCATGGCTACTTTTATGCATGCAATAATTTTGGACATAAACTTGTTGAATGTAAATTATGTTCAAAAGGGAGCATAAAATATTATACATCAGCTCAAATGTACCTTGATAAAATAAGATGTTATGTATGCCTCAAGCTTGGTCACAAAGAAAAATACTGTAAAGTGCCATATACATTAAAGAACTCTAGATAGATGATGGAATCTAATCAAATCAAACAAAACTATGAATAAAAAAGAAGTGCAGACATTATGAAGAACCCCAATAAAGTATGGAAGGAAAAGAGAAAGGGGGTGCCTATTACCTCAATAACATAATGAATCTATCATAGTCCCAGGGAGAGCTACTCTAGGAAGTAACACAAATATCCAACTTGTGATATATATGAAGCAACATCCTAGGGGGAGAGTAGTTCATAAATAGTCCCCACAAATTTAGTCTAAGAAGAGCTCCATGAAATGAGGACAGCTATAAGATTAGGAAGGGAAAGGAAAATTTCTCTAACAGAGAACTATAGAGGAAGAATATTATCTGAAGCATTCAATAGCTGACAGATTGATGGAAGAAGAGAAGGAAACAAGCAGCTATGATGGTAGAGGGAACATCTGTAATGAACATGTAAGTTAAGAAGACATCAACACATTAAGTGATGAATGGTTAAAATCAAAAAAATTATGTTTTGAGCTACAGAACAGGAAAGACCCATAAAGGATGATCACATTGTGCATCATACTGCTAGAATTAACAATGAATCACATTAAGAAGGATGAGTAAGAAAAGTGCCTATCATCATTATGTCATTAAATCATTAATCTATGAAAGGTTCCCTTGGAGGAATGCAATTAAGTAAGTGATAAATCTCTGAGTGATCTGCCCATGAATATTCCTAGTATAGAAATTGAAGATGTCTTCCCAAAGATCTTTATGTTAGAACAGTTGAATTGTATATAAAGCAACAATGATTCTGGAGAAGTCCTAGAAAGTAAAATGCAGTGACATTATTTTAAACCAGAATGAAAGAATAAGAAAAAGATTAATAATGCCAAGATCAGATTCAGTATGTTGATGATTGTTGTTGAGAACAATGGAGAACACGATAGGAGAAACTATGAAGGATGTCTTAACTATGGGTTCATGTGCAAGCTGAAGTAAAATCTCTACATGGTAGTATCAATTGGTATTTAGGTACAAGCAACATGCCTATCAACAGAATACCAAGTGTTATCAGTGGAGCAGTAGTATGGTACAGGTCCTTAGGATCAAAGGATTATGGCAAGAGTACATCAAGGTAGTATCCCAGTGTTATCTGCATTTTTAAAAGAATAAAAGGGTCAATGAAAGGGAAAAAGGATCATTATCTTGTTTACACTTGAAGTAGTATATTGAGAATGATCTATTTCTAGATATAACTGCATGCCTTCCTGAAGTCAGTACATATATATCTTCAAGGCCTCTTTCTTAAGATCATTCATAAAAATGTGTGAAGTCTGTTGGCTGAGATATCAATTAAACAACTTGAAGATGTTTTTGTTGAAAATCATCATGAAATAATAGTTGTGTTAATCTAACATTTGAAGCCCAAAAGTCTATTATTGATTGATCACAAGCATACTTCAGCAGAAAGGAATTGCTAGTATTTCACCATTGAAAAGAGGTTGATCATTGACATACATACCCCCTTATGTCATAAATAAAATTGCATGGTTGATAAGTGAGACTGACCAGTACATTGAATGTATCTAGCCTCAAGGGTTTGTTTTGAAAGTACATTGTACGAGTAGTAAAGTAATTTGGTCTCTTAGATTGAAAGATATCATCTAATCTCACAATATGTTGTAAGCTCCGGGTTGATTCATTGTTCACATCAACAACAAGGACATTTCAACTATTAAGTGTAATATCCTTGTCAGAATCCTAGCTCATTTCACCACCAACAAGCAGGAAAGGTGAACCACAGCTGCAAAAGATATATTGGCATCATCATATTTGAACAGATGTGTACTGTAGATGTGCATTGCAGAAAAAGACCTACTCCATCTACAACCTTCCTCAATATATATGCATCGTAGATGAAGATTATAATATAGACTGTAGTATAGCTGAAGCAAGCTTGATATGTCACATGGAGCATTCACAATCTTTAAGTATTGATCCAATGATGCATCTATAAGCATATAAGTCTAACTATATAAGTATGTTCTACGAAGTGTCATTATCTTCACTTTCAAATTTATACAAGTGAAATAAGTCTATGCTTTGGGATGGTATCAACATATTGTGTATATACAAGTTCAATAAGTCTCAAAAGTGTTCTCTCAACACCATTCTGGAGCAGCAAGGTATAAAAAGACAAAAGAAGAAGGGCCTAAACACAACTCAGAGAGAGGAAATGTAAAGGTAGAATCTACACTGAGAGATGTGCAACCCTTTTCCATTGATGTCAAAGGGGGAGGAAAAGCAAGCAAAAGAAGATAGGGAGAGGAAGACTTGGAGGAAGCATTGGAGTATTGGTGGATGTGTTGCCATCAATGCCAAAGGGGGAGACCGTTGGAAATATTTTCATTGATGGCAAAGGATATGGCAAAGGAGTAGCACTTGAACCAGCAATAAGGCAAAGGAAATAGACAAGGAGAAAAGGCAGCAAAATAGACAGCTCAGACACCAGGAAGAATCAGAGACCTGGAAAGCTAGAGAGGCAGTGTTAGAGAAGGGCCATTGATTTTGAAAAGGGCCATATGACTTGAAGAGCTGGCCAAGACAGGAAGCTTTTAAGTGAATGCTTTGTATTTGATTTCTTATATATGAATAAGAAGATTGATTCGGAATTATGTATACATTCATTGATTGAAATTTTAGTGGATAGACCCTGTAATTGGGTTTTAATATGTTTTGGGTGCAATTGAAGAAATTTAGGACTAATGAGGCATAATTAATATCAATATAGTGGTTCAAATGAAATTGGGGTTTGATTTAGAAATTCTGCATATACAGTTGATAAGATTAGATGAAATTTCACTGATTAATTCCATTCATCGATCACCAACATATCGATGACACAACGAAGTTGAATCAACATTCAAAATCTCTGTGTAAGTGAAACATATGATCTGGGATCATGGCATAAGATGCGGTCCCAAGAAAAAAATCGGGGTTTGAGAAATCTACAATGGATTTGTGTTGATGGATAAAATTCCGATCAAACAGTGGGTTTGAGTCAGTGTCAAGTTGGAGGCAAATGAAGTTGTTAATGGAATGGTAACAGAGGATTAATTTTCTTTTCATCGAACCCGGGTTGATATATTGGTTTACGTCAATAAGGAGAAAAGCACAGTCTTTGAACGAGGGTGGAATTATGAGTTATGGGCCCATATGCAAGGTCGAAATGGAGAGGAGTTGAGGTAAAGGCTTCCATGCAGGAATATTGGGTCGAACATACAGTTGAATGAATCGATATCTTGGAACCCTGTATTGTGTATTGGTGAACTGTCTGAAGGAACCTAGAGTAGGTTCGAAATAAATGAACTGACGTTGTGAATTGGAAGCGTAGAGGGTTGAAAATTGTTTGGTATCTTAACCTAGGAAATATAAGTCACGTACTATGAAATAATCGATGAGTTAAGGGTCGGAACCAGGAGATTGAATGGTTCATTGAACAATTGTAGCGGTTGAAACTGTGCGCGGAACCGTGAGGCTGGTTTCGGTGGTGGAAACAAGCAGTATCGCACGACCACAAGAGTGGTAAGCGAGATGGTGAAAAAAACGCGATATATGCCTTTGGTCGACGCTTGGTGATAAATGGTTTGGAAAAACCATTTATATCGCGCGATTTTGGATAATTAACCCTTGTGCATCTAAATCGCAAAATAGCTGTCGGATGAGCACTTAATTGGTTTTTCAAGCGCGACGAAAGCTAGGCCATCAAATCCATTCGAAATTTACTGCAAGGTAATATGATATGGGCCCAATGTTGTTTATTGTTGGGTTTTTTTTAAAACAAGGTCGAGGCTTATAGAAGTTCCCATGAGGAGAGTATATGTTAATATGCCGTCGAAAGGGTTTATACAAATGCAATCTGGTGATTAAATTAAAGATAAAGATAGGAGTTAGTACAATTGCTTAGAGAGTGGAGTTGTGAAAGCAGTGATCATCATACTTGGACTATATAGCAAAGTCATGTATTGATCGGGTATAATTCCTAAAGTGGGTTTATCCCATAGTCATAGTCTTACAGTCTAAGGAGAATAATAGTTCCACATATGCAAAGTTGGGTATTGTATGGAGCTTTGATTAAAAGGCATGGGGATGAAGTTTATTAATTGAATTAATATATGTTGCGGAACCATATTACAATTTGGGTTTTTAATCCAAAATCCAAATACATTTAGAGTTATATAAAGTGAAAGTCGAAGTTCGTTACTTTGTTTTTTATCAAAGTCAAGCTTGGATATGAATTAAATGGTATGTGTGGGGTCGAGCCATGAAAATAGGTGGAAGGTAAAATATTATGTTTGATGTGAACCGCGAGTATGTATTGGGTAATTGATTTGTTGTAGACCATTATGTAATGGGGTCTAAATGAAATGAAAGGTTTTGTGACCCTCAAATTAAAAACCATTGATATGATAATTGTTATGTTATGGCACATTATATAGTGGGTTTAATGTGAGTTGATATTGTTGTGACCAAATCTATATATGCATTCATATAATCATATTTGAGAGCCCAAGTTCATGCAGGATTCGAATAATGGATTCGAAGATTCAGAAAATGAAGTTAGCCTTCGATTAAGAGTTGAATAAATGAAATTGACTATGGTTTGAACCATGAAATAAGAAAAGCTTCCGCATGTAAAGATTTCCATATTGTGAATTTATTTGGGGCATGAATTTGTAAAGCAGTTATATATGCAGCAGATACACAATTGTAGTGAAGAGTAGAGTTATGCAGAACAGTTACATGACAGCAGCAGAAAAGATAAAACCAGCAAGCCAAGGGCTAGAAAAAGGGCTGAAATGTAAATTTTTTAATTGATTTTATATTGTTTGGGATGCAAAGGAAAGTCTCCAGAGGCAAAGAAATATCCCAATGTAATGTTGAAATGTATATCTATTGTTATATGTTTTTTTGAATATGCTAGGAAAGAAATGAGAAGGTGGAAGTCAAAGAGTCATGGTTGTTCACTTCAAATTCCCTGTGGAATACAAACAGTCATGAGGTGAACTCTATAAATGATATCACATAGATATGCATAGAGAGGTTAGAGAATGGAAAAATGAGGCAGAAAGGGTTTGAAGAAGAAGAAGTAGATAGAGAAGCTGTACAGATTCAGAGATGATAAAAGGCAGATATGAAGGCTAGTGGACAGCAGTGAAGAAGGTACAGAATAGAGCTAATATCCAGGTAAATCAGCATGTGTTTTTTTATGAAAGATAGAGGAAGTTGGTGCTTCCATATCAAGTTGTAGTTTGATAGAAGTTAGTTGTAGCTGGCTAGGGTAGGAGCCTCCTGTAGGTTGGAGCCTGCAGAAAATAGATGGGAGTTGGAGCTTCCTTGCAAGTTGTAGCTTGCAAAATTGAGGTAGGAGCCTCTTGTGGGTTGGAGCCTACAGAAAATTAGTGGTGAGAGGGATTTGGAGCTTGCCTTTTCATCAAAACAATAATAAGATGTGGTTTTCTCCCTTTTGGGTTTCCACTTATATCTGTTGTCTATGTGCATGATGTTTATGTGTTGATATGGTTATCTAATCTGCTTAATACTTGCTGCTCACATTTTAAGATTGCTGTAACATTATGTAATAATTTGATCATGAAATGAAGGTGTAAATAAATGTGAAAGGAAATTTTTTAAAATTCCATGAATGTGTTAAAATGATTCACCCCCCCCCCTCTCAGTTTAACTAAGGGTTCAACACTCTCTAGGGGTTTCACTAATGTGAAGAAAGGTCAAAACAAAATGAAGGCTAGTGGAGTCGCCAGGTGGATTTTCTTGAGATATATGGTCCACCACCAATACTGACAAAGATGTTATTTAGGAAAATGCTTTTCTAGAAAACTTTTATGTGGAAACTTTCAGGAATGAATTAAAACTTAGTTTTCAACAGTTTTCTAGACTGTTTGAGAAAGCTATGGTTCTATTTGCAAGTTTATTCTGTTGATTTCCTATGTTTAGATGAAGATTTCTGAATCCCTAAGTTGTACTTAGTTTGTCACTGATTTCAAAGGTTGCTTCGTAAGCTTTGAGTTTTTTGAGAAAGGTAAGTCAACAAGATAGTATGATTTATGAAATTTTTGGTTTTTATGGAGTATTAGGCCTACTGGAGGTTAGTGGAGTCGCCAGGTGGATGTTTTGTTGTTTTTAGAGATATGTACTTATGGTCCACTGTCAATAACTGAGAAAAAGCCAATTTAGGGATGTTTTTTGGGGTTTTCTAAGTTTTTATATGCAACCTAGTTTGTAGGAGTATTCTAAACCTGATTCATCACTTTGCTAAGATGGTGAAACAATAAGAGTTTACTCTAAATTATTTCTTATGTTGTTTGTCTGAGTTTAATTTTGAAGGACTAATGAGTCTACAAGATTTTGCTATACTTTCATGTACTCAGTAGGGTCCCACTGTGATTTCCATTAAGCGTGAGCGGTGGGGTAAGTCGACAAGATAATCTCTTAAGGGGTGCTGAAATGTTTAGGGAAGTCTAAGTTTGTTTATTCACTCAGTGTCCCACCGTGATCGCCATTATGTTAGTGTGGCGATGAGGTGGCTAAAAATCACTGGGTATTCTTTAATTGAGGGATTCTGAAGTCTTAAGGTATACTTAGATTGTCACTAACTCAGAGTCCCACAATGATCGCCATTATGTTAGGGTCCCGTGATTTGGCAAATTGGCAAGCCAAGTGACAGGGTAACATCAAGCCAACTTTGGAGCCCAAGGACCTAGCCTTCCTAGACTCAGAGAGGGCTCTCTCTATTTGTGTAAAGGATGTAGATTTGTTTGCTTCTTATGTATTTGATTTTAGGCTAGTTGTTAAGTAGGTTTTTAGTTTGTTTTTAGGTTTTTTGAGGGAGGAACTGATCAAAGGATAAATAGATAAAAAGATGGTTATATCAACTGGGCTATGGGGTCGAAAAGGTCAAGAAAGCCTCAAATGGTGGAAAAGGTATATTGAAGGGCCGATTTGGTCGAGGTAAAATGGATTCTTAAAGTGGAGTGAAATGGGATGGACACTAGGTTTTGTGAAAAAAGAGAGGTTTAAACATAAATAGTTTTACAGCAGTCATCCATGTGGTAGGGCTAACCATTAATCACGATAAATGAAACTTCAAACTGATAGATGCATAAAATAAACATTCAGGCGATACATAGAAGTGTAAGACCCTCTAACTTTAGGGAAAATGCCTTAAGACTTTAGGGAAAATAAAAAAGACAAACTAATAACTCAATCTATGAATAAGGAACTCCTAAACATCATATTTGAGCTATTGGGAACTTTGAACTAAGATTGCAGAGCATAGGCAAAGGGCAAGATCGAAACAAGACCTATTTAGTTTATCTAGGACAATCAAACATTCAGAGAAAGGTTTTAGTATTGGGGTTTTGGTTAGCTAGGAGTAAACAGGGCTTACCGTGAATCATACTAGATATCATACATGATAACCATTAATGAAATTGAGAACAAGTTTTTAAGGTATCAAAGAGCATTTAAGAATTCTTTTGACATAACTAAGAAAGAAGACAAACATAGAAGCTGTAATGACTCATGAAACTTGAGGTGCCTCCATGGGCATGTCTCAAATATATTCTCTATTTTCCTACAAAAAGCAAGAAACATGAAAAAATGTGTGATAAACAAGGAAAAAAAATAGAGAAGGAACACTATACCATTTACCAAGTCATGGAATCCTACAACAGTCCTCTTCCACCATCCAAAATACACAAGAAAGTATCCACTTCATGAGACAAAGTATTTCTTCCAAGCTTGTATAACCATGTATTGCTCTATAACATCAATTTCAGCTTCTTGATACAATGAAATCGCTTGGAATATATAGGCTAAAGAGAAATAAACTATTCAAGAGCATCTAGAAGGCCATTGGCCTATTGCAAATATCTGATTTTTTCCTTGAGGATTTGCAAAGCCCAAGGCACAAAATATCTTTAAAAATATCTTAAAATGATAAAAATGGAAATAAAATTGACTTTTCATGACTGAGAATGGCCAAAAAAGGCTAAACGCACATTTGGATGAGCATCTTCAGAAATCTACCTTTTTTGCCAAAATGCTACAGGGACGTAGCAGCAGACAATTCCTTGTCTTGTAGAAAACTTTTGAGGGACCTCCCGATGTCGCAATGAGGCCTGTGATGGCTCGTTGGAAAGCCCTAGATGTCTAGTTTTTGGAAATACTTGATTTTTCCCAAAATAATCCTTGCAAGTATGTCAAAAGGTGGACTGAGTGGAAAAAACCAAAAAAGTAGCCCTTGCTGATATGTGAGGCAGAAAGTTAAAAAATCATTGTTGTTTGCCTCTTTGGGGGACCAAAACACCTCCTTTGAATCTGAAAATTTGTGAGTAGCTGCCCCTGAATTTATTCCATCCAAAAAAATGAATTCCGTGAGCTGAGGATGCTCCTAGCACCCACGGAAGCACCTTGAAAGATGTGCAATTATGGCCAAAAAACACAAAAAAAAAAAATCATGTCAAAATTTTCTCAATTTTGGTGAGCAAGCCCCTTATGGGCTCTTAGAAGCATGTAAGGAAGCTGAGGCCAAGATTTCAAGCCCTGATGTGCCTTTCTACTCTTTTTCTACCGGGCGCCTCTTTCTGGCAACCTTGAGCCTTTCTTGAGGAAGTTTCATCTTTCTTCGAGCAAATTGGTTCAACTTCTTGTAGTGCCCGATCATCTTCCTTTGTAGACTCATTGGCTGCCACTTTGGTTTTTTCTTGAGGACTGTCTTGTTCATTTCTATCCCTGCTTTATTCATGACTGTTGTGTTCTTTTCCTTCACTATTTTTTCCCTCATCACCCTCATGCAAACTGCTGTGTTAATTGCCATCATGTTCCTCTTCATGAATGCTATGCTGACCATCAATTTGTTCATGCTCACCATCATTTCCTTCTTCCCCACTGTCATGCTTAGAGTCTTTACTTTGTCCTTCATCACACTAGTTTTCTTCTTGTCACTTTGCCCTTCTTCATCTCTAGTTTTCTTCTTCTCTTCTTCACTCTCAATTATAGGGGATTTTTTCCTTTTAGGAGTGGATTTACTAGAAGAAGGAGAAAAATGATGAGTGGATGGTGAGGAAGGCACATGAGATGAAGAGAAAATGGAAAAATCGGGATGAGAGATGAAAGAGTCCCAAGAAACTCCCTTTTTCTCAAGTTGATGGAGGATGATGATCTTGATAAGGGAATGATGAAATAAACAAGCTTGTTGTTGAGTGGAGGGCTTCTTTTGGACAATAGAAGCCATCTTGTCAATGCTTCTATAGAGGAAGAAAGGTAGGTTCAGCAACTGAGTTCTTGTGAAATGCATAAGAAGCCTGATGTGATAGGCATAAATCCGAGAAAACCTCCCTTCACATGTGAAATATTTCATGATGAATTTCATGAGAGGGGCATAGCTGCACAATAAGAGAGAAAAAAGGAAAATAGCTTGGTAAGCATCCTTATGGTCTGGTTTTAGAAGGGCTTGTAGTGATTCAAATCTAGGTATGTTTGTTTGAACCACTTTTATCCTATATAGGAGATCTTAGTAGCTTTGGAGATAGCCCTAGGAGAGAGTTTGAAATCCAGACCTGCTAGATGGACATGCTTTCCTTGCAACCTCAAAGCAAACAAATGTGTCAAAGGAGGGTGATTTTTTACTTCTTGAACCTTTTGGCAAAAATCCAAGCACCCTACTTCATGAAAATTGAAGAGTATTGAAGGGGATTCATTCACTTCTTGAGTTGTCAAAGGCTCAAACCTATTGTGATATCCACTCCTGCTATCCTTCTTTGGAGGCATTTTTGCTTTATGATACCTTTCACTGAGTTACCAAACAAGACCTTGAAATGTACTAAAAAATAGACCATTTCTTTGAGCACTGCTTTTCTCTTTAGTTGGAAAACAAGTATTTGTTAAATGAAAACAAATTTACTTCTCCAGCACTGTGTTTTGAGCAAAGCGGCCTTTAATAAGATATATTTGTGGTTTTTGAAGACAAGTCCCCTTTTATTTTTTACACAAAAACTCTTTCCCTCAATCACTGCTTTTTTGAAATCACTGTTTCTCTGTGGTTAAATAAATATGACAATGTTCAAGAGTAACTGTGTTTTCTCCATTAACTATTCAAACAACAAGCTCTTTGACAACAAAAAATTCCTCCTTCATTCACTTTTCTTTGAAAACACTATTTATGAGACTCCTTTCAACTGATAATAAGCAGACCTTTCTCCCTTAATTACTGTTTCTCTGTGATTTAGCAGGTATGATAAGTTAGAAGAGTAAATTGTGTTCTTTTCAAACCTCTTTAAAACTGTCAATGGGCCCTTTCCACTTATCATTGTTTTCCTTTAAACTCTGATATTAAACCTTCTCTTAAATCAAACAAAAAATGGACTTAGAGACATAAATAAATTTCAAACATGTCTTTTGTTTTATTTGGAGATGAGTTTGTTGTGCTAAATTTGATCTTTGACACCTTGAGGGCTTCTTGTAGCATTGGCCCGGGCGAGCAGGACCACGTTCAGCAGTGGCCCGGGCGCCGAGCCATTCAGAGGTGGGCGTTGGGCCATTCAGGGGTGGCCCAGGTCATTCAGAGATGGGTGATGATGAGGTTATATATGACAGTTGCAAGGGCAAGAAATGAGAAATGCTGATGGTAAGAATAGAAGGTAGGTGGGAGGGACCTTTGCCATGCCTTGAGCAGTCGGATGATGTCGAAAGTTACATGGGTGCCACGTTCAGATGGGAGCTGGGCTAGGCAGGCCTGCCAAGCAAATGTGCCACTTTCAGATGGGCACCGGTTACTGGGCACAAGCGTGCTACTCACTTCTACAGGTGCACCGCGCTACGTAAATATCCCTTCTGCAACTACCCACAGGCGTGTCACGCTATTCTACAGGCATGCAGCGCGTCCAATTGAGCTCAAATGCTCTTAAAAAATGCTCCTTCCTTCGTGAATTTGTTTGCATGATGGTCATGAAGTTTGATCGAGCCCTTTTATACTCGATGAGGGTTTGAAATGCCTTGTTTCCTCCTTGTTAATTTGAAAATCAAAACACCCCTTTTGCCTTTGGAGTTGTATTTGAACAAGGCTTTGTGCATTTGTTTAGGGGTCGACTCTTTAACAACTATTGTATCTCTTAATAAATGCCTTACCCCCTTTAAACATTCTTTCTTTAACTCTACCATATTCAATGAAATGTTTCTTAAAAACCATATCATATCTTGATGATTTTATAACCCCTTTTTTATGATGTGAAGGAGCTATAAAAACTGTGTTTTTGGCTCTGCTTGTTTACCATGGAGGTTTATCATAAAAACACCACTGTAGCCTCTTTGGCACCATTGGGTAAAAACCACTGTTGTATGAAGAGAAGGAGGTCCTTAAACCATGTGTTTTCTCTGTTTGTCTATAAGAAGGTCACCATAAAAACACTACTGTAGCCATCTTAACACCATAATTCCAATTCACTGTTTTATGAAGTGATGGGGTTCTTCTCATATGCATATCTTCTATCCCTTTGAATAGATATTTTAGGGGTAAGCTGTGTTTTTTTTCCACTTGTCATTCTTGAATTATCTCCTTACAAACAGTCCCTTTGTTCTTCATTAAAACTTTACCTATGATACCTGCCTTCCTCAGTATTATGTCACTTTGCAAACCCAAACAAGAAACATGTAATTTTATTATGAAAAATGTTCTCTAATTTATCCATTGGAAAAAGGTATTTGGATGGATTGCAATGGTATTCTCTATGACTATGACCGAGTATGTCATTTGAAAAAAGCTCATAAAAACACTACTATAGCCTCTCAATCACCACAATGCAACTTAATTTTTTTATGAAATGAAAAATGTCCTTAAACCATGACTTGGTCTTCTGCTAGTTGATGAAAGTGGCCTACCAACCATGATTTGATCCTATGATTTTTACCAAGGAGATTATCCCTTTAAAACCACTAATGCAGCCTCTATTTTAGAATATCTTAAAAAGAAAATTCTTTGCATTGACCAAGACTTGGTTTCCTATATGTCTGCTTTACCCTTTGAATAAGATGAAACATATTGTAAATCTTTTGGAGAGCTAATCCTTTGCTTTTGTGAAGGAGGCCTTCAAACAATGAAATTTTCACCTATCTCAACAATATGCCCTCTGCCTTTTGAATGATCTGAAAAAGTAGATCTTGATGCTTGCCTTTCATTCATCACTTGGAGGGAGTTAGTCTATGATAAACCATAATGGATATGTAAAAATAAAAATGCCCTTTTCACATACACCTTCTATGTGAATGCTTCTTTATACCAGTTTGCAGAAATGACTAGAAACAGAGCTTGGTCTATCAATTTCACCATTCAGAAGAGGATGTTTTAATCAAAATTATAACTTCTGATTTATCCTTTGAAGGAGGTTTTCATAAGCACAATATTAGAGGCCCTTAACACTAGGATGTCAACCTTTTGCTTGTGATATGAAAAAGGCCTTTTACTTTATCATCTTTCATTCGTGTCACCACTATTCCTCAACTTGTCTTTCCAAAAGAAAACTTTATTAAACATAATTTCAATCCTGCTATGCATCCTCTTTTCATCTTTGGAGGAGGTGGTGCACAACAGCTTCTGAAGTCACTTAAGAACATGTTGGCCCTCTTCTTGTTTGTGAAGGAGGCCACAACAATGTCTTCCTAACCCTCTTCTTTTTGAAGGAGGTTCTGTCATTGTGCTTCTAACCATCTGCTTTTCATGAAGGAGGTTATCATCATACACATGAAATTTCATTTATTTCAACACTATGTCATTGCTCTGCAATATATGTCTTTGCTTGGTGTCATATCACTGTGAAGTTTTTAGGGAGTGAATAAAGTGGTTGGTATAAGGATAATGCTCACTGTTGGACACCTTTGAACTAAATTTCCCTTAACTGTGTTTTTAGGGTACCTTGAAATTGCCTTTGATTAATTTTCACATCCCAGGTTCAAGGTAGCATAAGAAGCAGCTATCTTCTTATGCCCTACATGATGATGCCCTTTAGAAAGATTGGGTAGCATTCCTTTTGGAGGAGAATATGAAGCACTGCTGATCAACATCTCTCAGTCTTTTGTATTCATGTGACTTGGAGGATGATATCTGTTCTTCAGGTAGTTTTTGGATTTACAACCATACATATTAGTTTCTCTTTACTCACTGCACTTCCTTTGCTTCATTGATGGCAAACCCCTTCAATATGGGAGACCTGTTTGAACTTGTCCCTTTGCTCTTATTTGCATACTAATCATCATTCAATTACACCCCTGCAGAGATGTAAAAACAAATGCTTTGGAACCTTGGAGAGTTCTTTTGGTGTTTCATGTAGATTTTTCCTGATCTAAGCATATTTCTTCAGACAGTGACAAACCTTCTCTTTTCCTGATTTGGATATTTGTTGAACTTCTTTTGAAATGAGACAAAGTGGCCTCTTAGTGGTGTGCGACCTACGGATAGAAAAATGCTTGTTTTGTAGAATAGGAACTAATTCATGGTTGACTGGTACTAGACATAGGTTTTTGGCCTAGGATATCTTAGCCAAGGAAAAACTCCCTAAACACCACTATCTAACTTAGGGACAACTTTCACATATTCTGAGTGTTTTCTTAGGCATGATCAGATTTTCAAATGACAAGATGACCAGAGATAGAGTTGCAGATACTTTTTCAACCTTTGGATAGTGAATGGCATGAGAAAAGAAGGTAAATGATAGAAGATAATCATAGCTATGAAAGCTATAGACAAAGTTACTTTGCTGAAACGAGATAGGTCTTGAAAACTGGAGATTGTTCTCATCATAGACTGACAGGAAGGGGTAGGAGGACAAAAATTTGTTTGGGGGGTTTTATAAATGACAAATTGACAGTTTGAGATTAGCTTCTAGAAAACTCAGCTAAGGAAACTAGTCGTCAATAAAAAGGTAAAAAATACTGATGACTAACAGGTGGAATTCTCCCCAAGGTCGTTCTTCTAGAGACATGATCTCTCGAATAACTTCGTCTGTAGGTAGGATTTCATCGAGGAGATATTTATAAGGAACTTTTAAGGGTGGGGAGTTTTTACCATTGGTCGAAACCATAGCCATGGAGGGTTCAGATGTAATTTGGATGGTTTGGTAAACCAACTCGGTTGATGAGAGTGGCATATGATCTCCATAGGAATCAATGTCTGAAGGTGCCGGTAGGATCCATGGGTTGATAGAGCCATCCAATTTGGTGGATATAATTGCAACTATATTTGGAACCATCAGGTGGTAGGAGAGGAAAAAAACCCATTAGGAAAGATGCCTTTAGAAGACCGATACCAATACTGAAGTATGAGTCAAGAACGGTCTCCTATTAGGGGTACAGTGCTACTTGGTAATGTGGCATAATCAGGTGTGGTACAAAAGGATAACTGATCCACTGTGACTATTTTTCCATCCAACGGAAAGAGGATGATTCGGAAAACGGAATAAATAATGGCAGTCGTGGCATATGGCCAACTGCAACCCAGCAATAGATTATAGTCGAGATGACGATCTACGACTTCAACATCCACCGTTATCATTTTTCCACTAAGTGTAATGGGAAGGCTAGCAAGGTAGCCTTTTGGGAGGAAAGTGTGGCCATCGAAAGCTTTGAGGGAATTCGATTGTGGAGACAAAGTGGGAGAACCCAAAGCGAGCCAGAAATTAGTTGACATAAAGCAGGTCGAAGCACCTTCGTCAATGATAGTACAATGGATTGGTCTCCCTTTCAACACAACTTGTATCTGGAATGCAAGTTGGTGTGAGAGGCGAGGTTTAGATTTCTCCATGTCAAAAATGTCTAGCGTAGAATCCTGGGGGTCAATCCCACCAATGGCCAAAAGCAATGCTTTCCTTTGTGCTTGAAAAGTTTGCAATACTTCGAGAGCAAACATGGCTGATGGTGCCTGCGCCAAATCTTGTACGATGTTGTAGTTTTGGGCGGCACGTGTAGAGGTGTTATGAGTCGTGCATCGAAGTGTCCCTTTATGGGGACAAATCGTTGGGTCAGCAGTAGGCCATTCGATATGAAAATCGATGGGTGGCAGTGGATTTGAACTGGTACCAGGTTCCTGAGTATCTATGATAGGATTTCCATAAATTTTGGCTCGTGTTTGGAGTTCAACACTTTCTGTGCCATAAATGGCGGATGGTCCTTCATCGGAAGGATGTGAACCACCATTTCCCCTTTGCGGGGGTTGTGGAGGGTTTGAAACCCTGTTTTGCTGTTGCTACTGTGGATTAGGGAAGGGATTATGTAGGATGACAAGTGTCCTCCCAGAGTCCTTGTTTACGACAAAATCTGTGCATTCCTACAGCCGAGGGCATTTGTATGTCAAGTGGTCCTCCGCACATATTTTGCAAGAAAATTTCATGGGTTTTTCCTTCCCTTTGTCGGTTTTAGTAGTGTTTTTCTAATTGGGATTACTCTGATGGTCCGACTTCTCTTTTGAAGAAAATGTATTTTTATTGTTCTTCTTGTTCTTTCCACTAGGTTTTTGTGAATTTTTCACAAAATTTACCTTAGCAGTAGGAAGAGTAGTCATTTGGTTAGGGGCAGTGGCAGCCGAAGATGGCTGGGAGGTTTGCCCCCGAGACTATTTTTTGGCTATGCTAGATATTGTGCCAACGATACTGTTGGCATGGACTCCGAGTTTCTGAGTAGCGAGAGAATTTGGATTACCAGGTGTTAACACTAGAAAATTGTACAGCAGGAAACGACATCAGTTAATGTCAAGCCAAGGGTTTATAGGATGGGGATACATTATGGAATCAAAAGTATTTAGAATCTCTAATTTTTTGAGAAATTTAAGATTTAACTAGTCATAAATGCCCGAATGCGCGCTTTTTTCTTCGAGAAGAGTGCCTTCTGCGTGCACTAGAGCCTGATAAGTGCGCATTCCTGGAAATGGAAAAAATTCCCTTTACAAAACCACAAGCAAGCAAATGACAGTTTATCCTTATGTGAAAGCCACCTAATGACAACACCAACACCTCCTTAGGCCTTGTGTGAGCACACAAAATCATATCTTATCCCACAATGGAATATTGCCCCTCCCTTGGGTCACTATCCACCATGTACTAAGGGAGGGAAGGAGGTTTGAAATCTCACCTATATAAACCCTCAAAGAGATGAACAAAGGGTGATCACAAGGTTATGTTGGCCAAAGTTACCCAAGCAACACCAACTGTTTGTGTGAACCAAGGAGCAAGAGCTGAAGAAGAGGACTCGATTGTTGGCCACCCAACAATCTTAGCCCATTACAACAGAGAGAGAGAGTTGAACTGTGTCAGAAGGCAGAACTTGAAGGAAAAAAATCCTTGCATCGGGTCCTAGAGCCACTGCCTAGGCCCTTCGGCAAGTGGGTAAGATTTGTTTTCATTCCAAGCATTCAATAAGAAGAAGGCCATCAAGCCGTTGTTTACCTTGTTACTATTTGGAACTCTCTATAGCTTCTTTTGTGTTTTTAGTTTTAGTTTTTTTAACAGAGCATACTTAAGTGTATTACTTTATTTTAAGTCTTATACTTTTGAGCTCCCCCCAGATACTACTTGTTACTTATGGTTTCGACAAAAAACCACATTCTCTAAATGCGTGTGATTTCGTACACCTGTGTGTTGAATCCACCACAATAGGATTGGCGACTCCATCACAAAGATGTGGTTGTGCCATTGTTTGCAGGAGACCCTTAGTCTATGTTGGAGTGGAGCTGACAGTCCTCTGACCTATCTTGCAGTCCCTAGACTCACTGAGGTGACAGACTGAAGAAGGCGGCTCCTAATTTTTTACTTGCAAGAATTTTGCATGTTGTTTTTACACACAGACGCATAAGGCACACGTTCAGGAGTGACCTGAACATAGAAAAGCGCACATATCAGAGGCTTTTGTGCGCAATTTGGAGAGAGATATTTTCTCCCTAGCTTATACAATTTTTCTGCTTGTAAGTGTGTTTGGCAGCCCCCAATTTATCTGCCAACACCTGTGTTGTTACCCCACAGCTTCTGAAGGCTAATTTTTGCTACTTTTTGTAGGCATTTAGTTAGTTTTTATTTAACCTGGTTTTTTGCAAAAAGTGCTCACATAGTTTAAGTAGGGGGTGAATTAACCATTGATTTCCGAAAAATTTATGTTTTTGCAAATTCTGGTATGCACACTTAGTCTAACTAGTCCAAGTAAGTGGTTCATGACCACACATGCATAAGCTAGTGTAGAAATTGTTTAGTTTAAATTTAAATTTTTGCATTTAGGAAATTGCGGGACTAGGATTGAATCGCAAGTTAGAGTAAGTAATATATGATGTCTTTGCGCCATTGGGTGTCCCTAGAAAAGCGTATGAAAACTCTAGATTTTTTATTCGTCATCTCCCTTTAGTCATTCACATAGACTAATTAGGAGGTTTTGGAAGCAGCCCATTATCCGCAAATGATTTTTATTTGAGCAAGGAAGAACGTCACATAGTTTAACTATTTAACTAGGGGACATTTGTAACGGATCACCGATATCCATATGTTCAAATTATGAAATTTTTCACCATACGCTCACACACATTCACCCACTAAGAAAATAAAGCCACCTAAAAATAAATTAAACCAACTCACTAACTATCCCCACAGGGGCCATAAGAGAAATTATAGTTTAAGTTAGGATCAAGGGGGTAGGCATCCAATAAGTCGCTTGATCAGGCTTCAAATTTGAAAAATATAAGTTGTGTTTTTATGGAACTTTAAAATCCACCTATCAGGCCACGGAAAAGAAAACCCGAGCACGACAGAGACCCGATTCAGAGGGGGTTAGGCTTCGGCGCAGTGCGTGCGGTATCAGTTGGGGCTACCTAACCCGTATGATACTCGGTATTGTTAGCTGACTACCAAGAAGCCCAAGACTCAAATGTTCATGTGGGATGGTGGTTCTTAGTGGCCAAAACTAGGGCATCCTTTACCCTATAGGTGACGGTGCAGGCAAGCGCCAGACCCTCTACCCTTACCTTGGTTGATTCTCTTCGGCTGACTAGGGGCGTCGCTAGTTCTTTCAGGATGTTGTGCCAGCACTTGCAATAAATATTCTCAAGGCCCAGTTAATTTTGAGTGTGTGAGGATGTTATTAGGTCTTCTATGTTGTTTGAGTATCACGCGCAAACAAACAAAACTATTTTTTTCTTGATTGATCACATAGATTAAATTAAAGGAAAAATCATTTCATTTTTGCTTTGTTTTATGCATGGGCCATAAATTTGACGTGATCATAGATTCAATCCCCTCAAAAAAAATTTCCAGAACCTAACTTGGACGACCCTCAAATGGTTCCAACGAAACCTCGTCGGTCCACGCGTCTTTTGGACCTCCCCCCATTAACGGGAGGGGTTCCAGGCCTTTCGTCATTTAGGCGTCAAAGATAGAACATTGCCACAATGGTTGGTTACTCATTTATTGGAGCAAACTTCATTGGGAACCCTAGTTGATCTCCCAACACCACACCGCACATCACTCCCCCCTCATCCCGTAGGGGGCAGAAGAGTGCATCCCATACGGGAAGCCAACTGAATTCACAACCGGGTACGCCATAGACTAACCCTTGTTCTAACCAAAAATTTGTGTGTTCACATGTTTCCATGGCTTCAACCTCTCAGTCACCCTTCTTAGTGGTGTTAAATATACCAGATTTAACCAAGCTCACCAATGACCCCATCACACACGATGCCAATTGGCCTCCCATGCCCACGAAGCTCCCTTCAGACATACCAAAGTTTTAGGGAAAGCAAGCGGAAGACCCAGGGAATCATATAATGACCTTTCACCTGTAGTGCTCATCGAATAGCATCATTGATGATACTATTCGATTGAGGTCGTTTCAACACACTCTCACGGGAGTGGCCGCGAAATGGTACGTCGAGCAACCCCCTGATTCGCACGGAACCTTTAGTGCCCTCGCTATTGCGTTACTCACATACTTTCAACTACCCATTCACCATAATTCAGGAATGGAGTTACTCACTCATTTCAGCTAATCTCCATCTACCCACATTTCTGAACATCTCCATGAGTGGAGACGGTGTCGTAGCTTATGCAAATATCAACTCAACAACTGAGTCCTTTTAGATTTATTCTTGAAAAATCTGACGGTGGAGATTTCAAAGGATGTGGGAGAACATAACCCCACATCTGAAGAGGAAAAAATCAGTAAATACTAGTAGCTTGAACTGATTTATACGCAATCATGATACATATACAATATCCTGCCTAACACCTTGCACCCGCAATCTTATCAGGAATTTCTAGGCGTGTCGAACTCTACAAACAAACTTATTGGGTCAATGACCCAAGGGTACCTAGGCAGCAGCAGTCAAAATCTCGGCTACACACATGGGTCTACCCAAAACATGTCTCAACCCAAATTTCAAAGTCATCATATGCAGCAACAAAATTTGACAAATAGGGCAGCAACGTATCACCAAGGAGTACCTTACCCTCCGGTTGGGCGGACCCAATATGCAGGAAGAAAAAATGAAGGAAGAACTCACCCCCAACGGCTAGGTGAAAACATGGGACATCAGTATGCTTAGTCCCAAGCACAAAACCCACCAACGCAAAACAATGCAAAGGTGAACTTTGTGCAGCCGTCCCAAGATCAACCACACTAATATGATCATAATAATTACCCTCCCAACGTGGTCAAAAGAAATGTAAAAAGCAAACTCAAAGGGTACCTTGGACAAGGGGGCAGCAACCAATAATTCCCACCATGGCCCAGCCAGGAAATAACTCCAACCGGAACCAGAACCAGGAGCCAAGAAATGCTCAAAAGCAAGGCAAATGGCCACCTCTATGAACAAACCATTCATGTTTGATATGTGGTGAGTACGAGCACTATACTCACCACTGTCCTGAACTCCCTGGGCTTAAAAAGCTTCAGAGTAACTG
Organism: Pinus albicaulis; assembly: GCA_034641835.2. Lineage (NCBI taxonomy): Eukaryota > Viridiplantae > Streptophyta > Pinopsida > Pinales > Pinaceae > Pinus > Pinus albicaulis. The sequence goes on from CM076579.1 coordinate 125,078,891, forward strand.
AGGACAAGGAGGATCTTCCCAGACAACTGCAGTTATGCAAGAACCCTTCCCCCATCAAGGAATGATCAGCACTCAGCAGCAAAACCCCAACGATTCCAAGAAAAAAAACCATGAAATTTACATGGCTGGGGAAGAAATGTTTTTCCAAACCTGGAATCACAGCTACAACACCCCACCAGACACCGTTACATTAGGGGCTAGTACAAGCGTGCCGACTTCACCTTTGACCATTCCAAAGATTCCTTTGCAGCCATTGCCAAAATTGGTTAAAGGGCCTAATAGGCGAGCAGGTAACTACTCTAAAGTAGCCCACAATTACAGCATCGTAGACGATGTAACCCAGTCACCTGCTGTTATGTCCACTTTGGAGGTACTACAGTCATGCCCAAAGTAGCAGAAATCCCTACTTTTTGCCTTTGGTGCTGTCGACCGTGCCGACGCGCGCATGATGGATTTTGATTTAGACAAAGCCACCCCTAGGCTTCCCTCCATGGTCACCTTCCAGATACTAGTATCGGTACAAAATATCACTATTCACCGATGTGTCATTGATGAGGGTGCGTCAACGTACATCATGTCAAAAAATGTATGGCAGAAGTTAGGAGCCCCAGAACTCAAACCTTCCGTCATCACACTCAGAGCATAAGACGGCCGACCCTCGACCCCCATCGGTCTCTTCCAAAATGTACCAGTCTGCTTAGTTGGAAAAATGGTCCACATAGACATCGAAGTCTTGGATGCTCACTTGGATTACAATATACTCCTTGGGCAGAGTTTCATGTATGCCATGTCTGCCATAACATCCTCCATTTTCCGCATCATGATGTTTCCCCACGAGGATTGATTCATTACGGTATACCAGATGATGCACACTGAAAAGCATCCTTTGACCAACACAGATATGGTTCTACCCTATGTAGACATAGCCACTGATGGTCTTGTACGGTATCAAGAATATGGCCCTGGAAAATTCAAACCGTCGTCCATCCTAGGCTCATTCCTAGGAGATCCTCCTATTATCCCTGAGGTATCACCTAATGCCATAGGGGCCCCGGTGTGCATGATGTCCACATCAATCACCGAGGTTATTCAGGACATGGAATCAAGCAGTAACAACACCGAGGCATCAGTTACTGCAGCATCCATAGTCTATGCCGCCTCCCAAACTCCTTTCCTATACCCACCTCCTGGCTTCACCTCCCAGCAGGTCTTGGCAACACTGGTACTACCCAACATATCGTTGGAATTCCCAATGTGGTATCTCGTTCCCCCTCCAAGAATGCCAGCTACCAATGTTACTGCATTTGGGTTACACCCCCCCGGTCCCAAGGAGCCCCAACCTACCCAAGTAGCAGCCGAAACCACCCCCGCAAGGGAAATCCCCACTATGAAACCGGAAACCACGATAAAGAAAATCTCCAAGAAAGGAAATAAAGTGGTGACCCCCACCATGTAGCAAGAGTCATCAGCCTGCGCTATATGTGATGTCACAGGACACCCTACTCACATATGCCTGGAGTTGGACGAGTTAAAACCACTCCTCAGCTGTGAGGCAGGCAGCTCAAAACGGAATTCCCATAAAAAGGAACTTGCCACCAAAAGTACATGCAAACTGCTACATAACAATCATGCATGCACCCTCTGTGACACCTTCAGACATTATACCCACCACTATCCATAAGTCCCGCTGTATAGGGATGCCTTACACGCGATCGAGCGATCCTATCAAGAGGATCCTTAATTCAGTCTATTAATGACGAGTTGCACACCATCTTGTACTTACAAGAGGAGCACCGGTACATAGAGTGCCCCCCATTAATGCCCATTATACATTGCATGCTATGCGATGAATGTGGCCACTACCTCGAAGAGTGTGCCGCATTGGAACTCATCCATAGATGGTATCCAATTGATAGGGTCTACTACATGGGGCTACGGGCAGCACAATTCACATGCTCGTTATGCACTGACAATCACTTATTGGAATATTTTCACTACATAACTCACTTTCGACTAGCCCTGACTAGCCTCCGCTCAGCCATAGTTCGTCTCTCCCAAGAAGACGATATGGGTGCCGAATCTATGGGCGGCTCCATGACCCAGGCAGAGGAGATGAGCGGGTCTATCATGTTCTTGATAGCTGAAGAACGACCTAGTGGGAAACCCATAGTTACCCCTACAGGCACTTCACGAAGGCCGCCCGCATGCACATTATGCAAGCAGACGGAGCATATAATAGTCCACTGTTCTAACTTAGCATCATACTGATGATGGTATCCCGCTCGGCCTCAGACCACGCACGATGGGAGCCCCATATCATAGAAATTTTTCCTAATATGTTAGGGTAATCATTACGACCGACATTGTACTAATGTCTCACGAATATGTCCCACTATTGACATGATTAATGTCATAGAAGAGAGGACGAGCGACCTCCAAGAATGGCATAAAAGATACATCGTCGAACCAACGACCCTGCCACCAGTAGTCATGCCTGCTAAGGTCAGACACCAGTCATGTAAATCCCAAGCCAAGCCCAAGATAACATGTGGCCCATGTGATCTAAACGATCACCTAATCAGCCAATGAAGAGAACTCAAACCCCTTGCAAAGAGTCTCCGCATAATATCGTCTCTCCCCCAAAAGCTTCTCTCTAATCAAAAGAATATCACACACACTTACTGCCAGATTTTCTCACACTTTCATCATACATTTAAGTGCATGCATCTCCCCAAGCTGAAAGAAGCTAGAGCGGCATTAATTCAGAAACCCACCAAAAAAGGAGGCAGGTTTCAACCCACGACGCAAAAATGGAAACAGAAGTCAACTTGGTTTGCAACAGACCCTTTCCAACCATCCACATCTGGAACATCGAGTAGTGTAGATTCTCACACTATCTACCCTGTCAGCGCTGTGATACCCTGCACCATTTTCACCAGTCATAATCATGCACCAGAGGGATGTCTGTTGCTATAGTCATTCAAACACCTCTGCAATAAAATCAACTTCCATCTACCGGGAATCAACTATCCTAGCGGGAAGGCCAACTATCGGCTCACTCAGGACTCCATTGTGGAGATCCTTCCCCCGTTGCATGCCAGCGACAAAACTCATCACATACGACTTGTGTCATCGCATGCCAAAAATATGATTTCAACAACCCCTCCGTCACAGGAATTCAGCTTTATTCCTATCACAAAAAACCAAGGCACCTTGCACCCTTGTATCGATTTCCGCGAGATCCCAAACTTGCATACAACCATCAAAATTTTTGATGACACCTAGCCTCTAGAACAACGCCTAGTAAAACTAGAGATAGTTGATGAAAATAGGTGCCAATCGCTTCAACATAATGAGGCCCATAAGAAAAGGGTAAAAGCATCATTCGATCGCCACATCACCCCCCACTCATTTACTGAAGGAGAGCTAGTCCTTCGCTATGATGTCACAAAAGAAGCCTTAGGGCCAGGAAAGTTCGAAACCCTATGGAAAGGGCCCTATATCGTCAAACATTTCCTCTGGCAGGGGGCATACATCTTGATGGAACCAAACGGGACCTACCTCACTAACCCCGTCAACGACCTTTACCTCAAGAAATTCTATCCATAAGGGCCCTAGTATCCCTTATCCCCTAGAGTTAGAGTACACAAAAATCCCAATATCAAAATATTTTTGACCCAAAAAAAACCTAAGCACTCTCAAAATATCACCATGGATCACCAATTTGAACCGTATTTCAGATTTTTTGATGGAGCATCGCGATGGTCTCAAAAATTAGCTGCAGCCGCCTGGGTCATATACTACCCTGAATGATCACCACTGTGTTCAAACGACATGTGCATCGGTTCAAAAACCAATAATCAGGAAGAATATGACGTCGTTATCAGACTTATGTGCGAGGCCCTCCACCAGGGCATCCGCCATATGCATGTCTACCTAGATTCCCAGTTAGTAGTCTCGCAGTTAAACCAAACATTTGAAACCACGGATGCAAACCTATTTAGAAAATATTTTCATGCCAGAAGATTAAGCAGACAATTTGGTTATATTACATTCTCACATGTATCAAGGAATTAAAACCAAACAGCTGATCGCATAGCTAACAACATCCTAGACTAGAATGCATCGCGAGCAAATCACCATACATAAAAGCCAAAAACATGTATATCCATCAGCATAACACAAATGCATAAACCGAAATAGACATCACACCATGTAGAGCCACAAAAAAAATCTCTCTTATATATATGAGATTACAAAAAATAGTATTGATGGCCCATTGGACAGCCCAAAAATACAGAGGTCATAAAAAATAAAGGAATAATCCTCATAATGGGTGCTTTCCCTGTGTACAAATCTACCCTATGGGGGTGCCCCCTCAAGAGGAGCACCTGGGCCCACCACTGCACTTGGTACCACTACTGGAGCTGCTATCGCCACTGCGATAGTTACCCGTCGCAGAGTAGGTAGGTAGTCCCTTTCACGGGCCATCACCGTCTCTAGCCATATCTCCTCGAAGTCATCCATATGACCTTGAGCAGGCATCTCGTGGGTCAAACGGTCCACTCGACCCCGAAAGTCCTCTAGAGCCTCTACTTGAGTTGTAAGTGCTATGATACACGCCTCAGCCATATCTGCATGAGCTCTCTCTGCTGCTACCTCAGTGGCACCTGTGTTGCTTCCCTCACCAGAAGGACCAGCACCATCCTTGCCCGATCCACCGGCATCCTCGCCTGGCCCACCTACGGCACCACCTCCCCGACCACTAGGAGATCATGGTAGAGGGTTGTGACCCACCAGCCGGGCCACTGGGCGTCCCACCTCGCCAACATCTATACGAGTAACCAAAAGAATGTCAATGTCAATGAAAAACACTCAAGAACACAAAAATATCGAGTAAAATGCAGAAATATAACACATACCTGTGGGACCCCAAACATAACCAAAAGGGAGACCAATATCTGGATCGCCCTGAAAGTCCATCCCCGCATAATGGTATGGAAAGAACATCTGTGGATTGGCCTCAAACCAGGCCTCCGGCGTGTCATTCCAATAACGACCCACTCTGCCACCACCACCGTGTGGCATCACCAAAGCCCACCTCCTCATATGCGGCTCCCTCATCCCCTCGATAGGCACATGCACTACAGGCCTCATCAGTATGACCCTCTTATACATGATGCTGCACAAAATGCTGGCGTATGAAAATGATTTAGATCCACGTTGGACTCTGTTCAGTTTCGACACCATACCATTGAAGCAGAAGTAGGCAAAATCAAAGAAATTCTCATTCCTCAAGTGGCATAAAATCGCCAGCTGTGGGCCCGATGCTTGATGAGGCGCAAACGACCCCGCCAGTCGCACAATAATGGCCAGAGCACACTGCTTGGCCACATCTATCACTGAGGTGATATTGATGCACCCCTCTGTAAGAGATGCACCACCACAATGCTGCCGCCAAAACCTGTCCGTGTTCACCCACCCAGTAGGAAGTAGATACCTCGGTGCCTCTCCCTGACAGATAATGAAGTTCATCCCCCTCAAGACAAACATGTTGCGCCTTAGGTTCCAATGCTGTATGATATAATGTAGCAGTCGGTCCTGTGACCGAAGGAACTCGTTCTCAGAAAATTTCAGGAGGCCCCATGTGGCCAACTGACGGCGCGCCCCAGCCTTAGCAGCCAGAGCAGTCCGGATCTTGAGCCAATCTCACTCTCTCCACATTAACGTGCCAAGCAACAGGCACCCATCAGTACAAAGGAGAAAAATCATTAAGGACAGCAAAAAACCCAAGTTTTTTTTAAAAAAACACTACCCTTGCATGCCTATCTCTCAGACAGGCACACCCTTGCATGCCTTTTTCATTTACAGGTGCACCCTTGCACATAAAGAGGTAGGGACAGTGCACCTTCACGTGGCTAAACCTGAGAAATACGCGCAAGGGTGGCGCCTATTTCCCTAGATCTCCCACGCAATCTAGGGAAAAAATCCCCTTTGAGGCCATACAAACCTAATTTGTACGGCCCCCGGCATCACAAAACTGGAAAAATCAAAATGCAGGACGTCATGAGAGTTACCTCGGCATAGTATCGCTAATCCCCGGTACACAGGCTGACTACAACAACAAGAAAGGATTTGCTATCACCTATGATCTCCCAAACTCATCAAGTACAAATGAATAGGATTAGGGCCATAATCCCTTATTTATTACCCTTTTCCAGAACTTTAGAGGTCCATAACAGGAGATTAGAAGGTCCATTCTGCAAACCGTAAGTTGCACCATAATCAGTAAACCATGATGAATGAAAGAGATTCCCTACATTCGCTTTTTGAAGAAATATTTTTTCAAGCTCCGACAGGTATTCACCCTCCCATCTTCCTTTCCAAAATTCATGTTTTTCAATAATATTGAATGAAAGGAAGATGATTTCACTTGAGGAAGTTGTTTTTGCAGGAAGAACCCGTAAACCATTCATAACAACCACCACCGAAAGTTCTGGAGCAGGTATCATTCTACCCTCAGCATGATAGAGTTCCAGAAAACTTTGCATATCTTGACATCATTTCTCCATCAGAAATAAAACATAAGGTCCTCGTACTCAACCATGTTTATCATCACCTCACCCTGCATATGATAAACACCTGCAATGATTGGTAGAGCCTCCCCTCTATGGCGATTGTCATCCCAAGTAGACCACTCATCACCCCACAAGTGACACCATGGCCATGCCATTTCTAGTTCGGGAAGCACCTCATGCCCATCCATATACCATGCATAAGGTCAAGCTCACCATTTAAACCAACCCTCTTCCCAGACGACTGGGTTCTACAAGAAGAAGGAAAGTGCACCTCCGCACACCACATTTGGCCCACCATACCTCCATCAACATTAACCCATCTGCGACATCTTCCGCTTCAACAAGCCCGCACATGAGACCAACCAATGGGACCCCTACCCCCAGTAAAACACCGTCCTCACACCATCAAGTGAGTGACCCTCTTTCATGTTTTGGGGTACCCGTCTCTGTGTTTTGTACAAACCAAACCCCATTATTTTATTCTTTTGGTAAGTGTACAAAGATCACAAACAATGCCCTTTGCCTCTTCGCCCTCATATTGCACTTTTTCCTCCCATGGCAGCAGTCCCCCATCTCCCTTGGTCGAAGTATTTCATACCCTCCATGCACGCACCATTACGAAAATCATAGCCGGTTCATACCCGCCCTGGAAGTCCTACCGACTCTAGGGACTTTTCCCTTTAGAAATACCTATGACTGCCGCCAAGCTGCTCAAATATACTTCCACCTCGGGCCACTGAATCCCCATCATCCGTTTTCAGCCACCGCTCACCAACATGCCTATTTTAAACCCATTATGGTTTGGTTAAGGCTGTCCACCACTTTCCACCTATCGTCAAAGAAAAAATTCCCCTGAGGGCGTCAGCAGTCGTCGTCAACAACCACCAACATCACTACCATAGTAGTGACACAGACAGTGAATGTATCTGTCAAATTTGTTTAACTAGCCATAGCATCACAAGCATGGGACATGCCCGCTTTGTTGAAATTTTGCAAATATGTTGTATATTTTGTCTGCTTGCGGGGGGTCCCTTAGGCAGTGGTTATCTCGGCACCGGTGCAAGGTGTTGTCTCTTCTACATGCAAGCCTTGCTCTCTCTCTCTCTCTCTCTCTGTGTATGATACATAATAGAAACTATAATGTATTTCGGCTATACAGTTCTTCCTAGACCTCTCACATTAGGGGGCATCTGTCAACACTAGAAAATCGTACAGTAGAAAACGACATCATTTAATGTCGAGCCTAAGGATTTATAAGATAGGGATACATTATGGAATCAAAAGTATTTAGAATATCTAATGTTTTGAGCAATTCAAGATTGAACTATTCATAAATTCCCAAATGCACATTTTTTTCTTTGAGAAGAGAACCTTCTGCGCTCACTAGAGCCCAATAAGCGCGCATTCCTAGAAATGGAAAAAATTCCCTTTCCACAAGCAAGCAAATGACAGTTTCTCCTTATGTGAAAGATGCCTAAAGACAACACCAGCACCTCCTTAGGCCTTGTGTGAGCAAACAAAAGCATATTTTAGCCCACAATGGAATATTTCCCCTCCCTTGGGTCACTATCCACCATGTACCAAGGAAGGGAAGCAGGTTTGAAAGCTCACATATATAAACCCTCAAAGAGATGAACAATAGGTGATCACAAGGTTATGCTAGCTAAAGTTGCCCAAGCAACACCAACTGTTTGTGTGAACCAAGGAGCAAGAGCTGAAGAAGAGGACTCGATTGTTGGCCACCCAACAATCTTAGCCCATTGCAGCAGAGAGAGAGAGTTGAACTGCGTCAAAAGGCGAAACTTAAAGGACACAAACATCCTTGTGTTGGGTCGTAGAGCCACTGCCTAGGCCCTTCAGCGAGTGGGTAATATTTGTTTTCATTCCAATCGTTCAATAAGAAGAAGGCCATCGAGTCGTTGTTTACCTTGTTACTATTTGGAACTCTCTATAGCTTCTTTTGTGTTTTTAGTTTTATTTTTTTTTAAAAAGCATACTTAAGTGTATTACTTCATTTTAAGTCTTACACTTCTGAGCTCCCCCCAGATACTACCTATTACTTATGGTTTAGAGAAAATACCACATTCTCTAAACGCGTGTGATTTCGTACACCCGTATGTCGAATCCACCACAACACGAGGGGCATGGGGGAGTAAATCATATAGCGTGCCAGATTTCGAATAGATTAAATATAAATTTTCGGCACGACGAATGGATTGATCTTCTGTGACCGCACCAGATATGCCAATGTATTTTTCTAGGGTTGGTAAGAGAGATTTACAAAGCTAATTAGCTAGGAGATGATCAGAGATTGGCGCTTTGACCAACCTCCTCCTACGCCTCCATTCATGAATCTGATCGGAGATGTGGGTGGCGATGTCTTGGTGCAGCGAGGTTAAAAGTTCCATACAAGTTTCAAATCTGATAGGTAATTTAATTTTTTGTAGAAATTCCATAGCTAAGGTGCCAAAAGTGTTGATGGCAGTGCGTGGTAATTCAATATACCACTTGGCAGCATTTGTGGTGAGAGTGCGGGGGAACAGTCGAAGCTAGATACTATCATCCACCATGGAATTAGATACAGACCATAGATGAAAGGTGGTGATGTGTGAAGTCAGATCCTCCCCTTGTTTCCTGTAGAATTTCAGGATGTCAGATGGAATCTTGTGCGGAACTGGAGGCCATAGCGGGTTGTGATTGATGGGATCATTAGTCAATTTATAGATGTCGAGGATATCTAAAGCTGCTAAAAATGGCAATTGTGTGTTTTCACCCTGATCTAGACAAGGAAGTATTGGCTGAATATTTCGACCATAGGGTCCGTCCATCAACGTGTTACCAGTAGGATAAGTAGGACTTTGTTATTAAAGTTTCCTATGGGTGGAGGTGTAGGGATATATGGTTGCTGTTCGTAGGGTATATTGTATTGTGGGGTGAACGGTTGATTTCCCCCAGGATAAAAGTGCCCCCCTTGTCCAGATGGATGTTGGGGTGGATTGGCCCATTTGGATGCAATAGAGCCGACCGGAGGCATGCTTCTATGTGCATAATTAAGCAACAGTGTGGATACTACACCAAGATTTAGACCACTTAAGGGAATAATGTTAACAATAGGTTTTCCGGTTTGTCCTAACGATTGCAAGGGTAGCGAAATGTTCCCTGTTATTTGCATGTTGGTGACACTACCCCCTAGTATGGAGGCCAAGGGGTTTGAACTCAACAAATGATTCCAACCGAAAGGGTTGCTAAAAGGAACCGAAGTAGTCCCACTCGTGGGAGGGGGAACCGTGGGTCCCGTTGTGGTCATCATAGGAGTAGATCCCAAAGGACTCGAGGATCCACTGACAGTTGTGATGACTTTAGGGTTGGGACCAGGTAGAGGTTGACTACTGGGGTTACCGATTTTTGGTATAGAACTTACTACCGGCGGGGAGGGTGGTGGCGAACCGGGGTTGGTTGCCATTGGTACTAACCCCATAGGTGCCAGTTTTGAAATGGATGTTGGTGTGGCCGAAGACATTTCTTGTGGTGTAATCTGAACTATCACAGGTGCTAACAGACTAGTGAGTGGAGGATTTTAAGGAGGTACGACGCCTTCTATAAAAGGGTCCTCTAGAAATTCCATGTGATATGAGGCTATGTGAAAATCAGGGTTTTTCAATGGAGACTGCTCTTCCGTGGAAGGCACGGGTTCACCAAGACTCGGTTCTTCCTCTAGTGTCTAAGGAGGGAGACCTTGCTGTCATCGAGACAAATGGCGATGGTCAGAAGACGCCACGGTGACATGTTTATTTTAAGCAAATAATGATTTTTTATGTATTATAAAGTCTCAGTGATAGTAACCACACACATAAAAAAGAAAACAGAAACAAGGACTCTCTAAAGATCAACCAACAAGCAACCAGAATAGGGTGCCCTGTCTGAGTACTACCATTTTTTTGATATGAAACCCAGTATCACAATAGCATACAGAGAGGGTTGGTCGTAAGTACAGTTACAGTTACTCTAGAGCTTCACCCGAACTTCAGACGATAGGTGTAAGTACTCTCGTGGAGACAAGTACCCTACTAAAGACCGAAGATAGAGTAGGTCCATCTGTTTTAGGTACCAGGATAGCCCATCCCAGTCACCTTCTGTAAGTCCCTAAAAAATTTTGCCACTAAGGATACCTCAAATCACAGACATCATCAGGGGGGTCATGGTCGTAGACAACACACTATATGGGCATAACACCTAGATCCCAAATCTAGTTTCAACATCCCCAAAGGGAACCCCAATATATAGAATTCCCACTGAATGCCCTTGAAAGTGGGCTACCTTCGCATGCACCCGAGTGTTGTCTCGCCCTTAGCTCCAGTAATGGAGTGGTCCTGATAATATAAGTGCAGTAGGATTTCGCTCATTAATGACTCTAGTCTCAAGTTTTGAGATCTTGGGTGATTTTATCACTTTTCCTAACCCAAGATCCTAGCTTGAACTACTGTTGGTGTGAGCTCAGAAAAATTTATATGATTGATGTTATTATCGCTTGATTCTTAGTGTACTTGATTATTAGTCTTGCGGAGGGGGAGTGGACATATGAAATGTAATGAGACTCTGACTCAAAAAACCATGCAAAAATATGCTCTAAATATTGAATTCGATGAAGAGTGTTTCTACAAGGAGAAGTTTCTTTTCAACATCCATGCACCAAACATTCAAATAGAAAAGTTTAAACTTAAAGATTCAGACATCAATTTATCTCTTTTTCACATTCTTTTAACCAAAATTTTCAGAATTAATCCAGCTAGATGCAAAAAAACTAAAAAAAAAAAAATTACTTTCTCTAAAAAGCAGATGTATTCGACACTAAATTTTCAAATAAGAACAAACAAACAGCAATGCCATCTGGTAGACAAGCATAGGGATTCAGAAAATGAGTGGTTCTGATGCCTAAAAAACTCTGCAACCAAAAAGGGGACACAATAGGGGTGAGCAACAAATTTTGGCTGAGTAATGCACTGGTTCTAAGCAAAGATCACATTAATGCAGGGACTAACGCATTGTAATCAAGCAGAGACTGCGTTATAATGCTTTGGAACACTAGTAAAGGCAGCGTTAGCCAGGGTAAAATTCTTCAGATGGCCAAACAGGGTCTGAACTGAACTCTGTGAGCTTTTGAAATTTCTACTGGGCATAAAAGCTGGTCAAAAGCATATGTGAACAGAGAAAAGAAGGAGGAATGAAATAAATAGTCCAGAAACTTGGGGTTGTATCCCCAACGGAGTCGCCAATTCTGCTATAGGGTAAAATGCTTGGGTTTTTGGTTATCGAATATCCCTCTCAGGGCTTTCCGGTGCCTGAGGTAGACAATAAGATTAACTGTATAGCTCACAAAGAAGATGCATATATGTTCATGTTGACTTAGACAACTTGATAAAATAATATGGAAGATTACCTCTTTTTAGATCCCGAAGTCTTTAGAGAGCACTAAGCAACGAAGCATGTATCCTCCTTCACTAGCTCCAAATCCTGACCCTGTGATCAATCAAAGCACCCGTGTAATATCTACCACAATATAATTCCTATAAATTAAGTTAACATATGATAAACATTAAGAAATGCACATCTAAGCCATTATCTCATGCTATTTAAGTAATTGAGAAAAAATAACAATATTGATGCATTGCATGGACAAAACAGATATAGTTCTATTGATTTATAAAAAGGAGGATTACAAGCGTCAGTTGTACCAAGCCCTCCTCAGTCTTCCAATCTGTCTCTCTCTTTCTTTGAATGTGGTGATGTCTTAATCAACAAGTTCTCAATGAACCTCTTTGATCTTTGACCTTCACACTACAAAAATAAATGCTCTGCTTCACATGTATTCAAAAAACCTTCGACCTTGGACCAAGAGCCCACAGCTCCATTTTATAGGAGATGGAGAGGGAAAACCTTGCCTTTCTCCTTCCACCAGTTCTAAATAGAAAAAACCAATATGTTTCCTCAAATTTCCATGCTTTTGCCTTTCTTGAGAGTCTAGTTGTTTTTGGCAAGACCTAATAAGAGTTTAGTGCCTTGCAGTTTCCATTTTGCACTGACTCTCTATGAGAAAAATCTAGAGTTTCTAATCATTCTCCGCGGGTTTTTCCTGTTTCAAACTCAAAACACAGGTAACGCTACCCTCTAGGCTAAACAGAGCGTTGCCCTAGCCACTAAGACCTTTTCATAGACCAGGAGCGTTATAACGCACTCTGGCTGTTATAGGGGCGCATTACCTTGGCAGAAGTAGGTTTAGTTTAGGTCTCTTTCTTCCTTCCATATTTATCTTCTCCTCTGAGCTGATGAGGAGGTCATTTGACCTGTAATAGTAGCCTCCATCTAAAATTGTGTTGTGCATCTAGGAGGTTCACTGCATCTAGACAACGCTGTTGATTTTGTCCTGTTGACCCAGTCAAAATTCTCAATCCCTTTCACACATAAGGGTGTTTAATTAAAGTAGTCTAGATTTAACCTTGTTCACATGGGGCATTTGATTTATTTTTTTGTTTTAGGAGTTTTTATGTTCCTCCTTTATACATTTATTCATGAACAAAAAATTAAAGCAAAATTTAATATTCCAATTAGCTTGAGGCTAATAGGGAATATAATAGAAACCCTAAATGAAACCCTAATTTTTAGCTTGAAGTCACTATTTGATTCCTATTTCATCATCCTTAAAGAAAATCAATCATAAACAAGGGTAATTACATTGGTTGAGGGTTTTACATTCATTTATTTTTCCCCTTCATTCACTCCCTTAATTTGTTCAAACTGCCATTTCATTCACTTCCCCTCAGTCATTCCACTTACATTCTAGGGCTTTGTAAAATAGAGTTTAACACGTCAGAGGAAGAAGACAGTGGCAGTGGTGTTGAGGCACAAATTACAAGAATACATGATCACAAGGGAGGGAATATAAACAGATTTGAACCCCTCAATACAAGGGAACTCATGGCATCTCCTCTTAATTTTTCTTGTCTTAAACATGTGGGTTGCTTTGAGTTTTTTGAGAAGGTGCAGCAAGTCCAAAATCACCTAGAGCTAACAAGACTATTCATCATCAATCTACATGACAAGAAGGCCAATCTTATTGGGGTTACATTTGAGATGTCCATTGATGCCATTGCAGCTGCTCTAGGGATACCTAGTGTGGGAGAGAAGTGGTTCAAATAGGCAAACCTGGACATGAGTTATTTTGAACCATACCTCAAACCTAGGTATAAAGATCACCACAATTCCATCTTCCCTTTTTCTCATCTTCTTAATAGATATGAACCCATGATGAGGATAATAATGAAGTATTTCACTTGTGAGGGAAAATTTTCCCGCCTCTACTCTTACCGCATCCGTCTTCTTATGCATTTCACTAGAGTTAGGATGTTGCATATACCATATTATATTTTTTCGTAGCATTGAAAAAATGGCTTACATTGTGAAAAACAGAGATTACAATCAACAAATGAAAATCCTATTTCATCATTCACTCATCAAGATGGTGGTCATGCATAAGATACAACAGAAAAACATTCCATGGGAGACCTTCATTGCCAATGAGGTTTTCACTACTCCACCTAGCCATCATTAGCAAGATATTCCTTCAACTTCTCATCCTCCCATATCCACTTCTCCATTACATCCTGTTTTTCATACATTACCCTCCACTCACATCCATTCACCTCATGTTGATCCCTCCTCATCACCTTTCCACCACCCTTCACCCTCATATCATGATACCAGAGCATCAAGAAAGAAAATGAAAATTGAGACAAATGGCACTAAAATGATTGACATTGAGCCATTTCCTTTCACATATCAGAGAGACCACAGGTAGGTGTTTTCTTCACTTGAGGTGAAAGGGGCCCTGCCTTCTTCATCAGCAAAACAAGTTGATAAGGGTAAGGAAAAGGTTACAGAGCATGTCATTGTTGAAGAGGAAGATAAACATGGAACTGAGCAGGATTTTTAGTTAATTGACCTTGAGGATGAGGATGAGGAGATAATTACCAATATGTTGTTCAAAAGAAAGGATGCCAAGATTAGTGAGCTTCAAGCTAATCTTGGTAGGGCAAAGAATGTGATTAGCTTTTTTAAGCTAGAGAACCAACAGTTGAAGACAAAGCAGGCCATCAGTGAGGTCAGGGAAATAAGAGCTCATAAAGAGGTTAGAAAAGACAAATATTTTCTAGATGAGACCTTGGGCACTTTTGATGACAGTGATGATGAGGAAGAACAACTTCCTAGACAGAAAATAAGGACAATTGGGTTGAAGAAGGCTTTAGCCCAGGAAATGGAGAAAGAGGAAGAATTGGCAGAGCATCTCACTCCAAGTGAGCTACTTGCCATATAAATTAGCAAATATAGAGAGTCTTGGATTGAGAGGGAAAATATGCATTTAGAGGGTCAACTAGAGAAGGAAAAAAGAGACACTGACATGCAGATGAAGATGGCAAGACATTATGCCATGAGAAACAGGATTGCAAGGGCCAAGGTCAAACAAACCCATACAAAGATTCAGGATCTAAATGGGTCAAAAGAGAAGTAAAAACTGAATATTATTGCTGAGGTGTCCCTCTAAGCCTCCAAACCATGATCAACAAAGAAAATTCCATTTTTGGCACTTCAGTGCAAATTTTGAATTTTTGACAGTTTGGCTTACAAAAAATTGGCCAAACGCGCAGCGCCAGTATTTTTTTGACACTCAAATGAAAAAAGGTTAGTAGTTTAATGTTACTCATGCCAAGTACATCAACTTCAGAAATTTTCAGAGGATTTGGAGCAAAACTGGTCCCTCAAAAAGGCCAAAAATTACCAAAAAAATCACCTTTCTGCCCTCTTTTTGGCACTAGCGTTGCGCGTTTCGCAGTCTTGGGAGAAGTAGTTTTTGACAAGGAAAATGGGAACCATTCTAGAAAGAGAAAACATATTTGGAAACTAGACTTAGAGACTTTTCCAATCAGCTATCATGGAGCTCATTTGGACACCGAGAAGGCTCCAAAAGTTAGCTGCAAAACATGAAATTTTCTCAGTCTTGACACTGCACGTTTGCACTGGCGTTGTGCCCCTGTACCTTGGAGTTGTGCCCTTACCAAGAGTTATTGCAAAATATATTTTGAAGCCTTAAAGTAAAATTTTTTCCTTAATTAGCTCAGTAATTATGTTAGAAGTTATTATTGCAATGAATGAGTTTTTTTATATTTTGCCTTGGGCCTTGCATGGTCTCAAAGGTAAAAATGCATTTAACTATGTAATAAATGACATATAAACCGTAGCTAGGGTTTCACCTCCTCATTTTTCAGATAAATATCGCATGTATGCTTCATATTTTCTTTGGTTGATTGTTGAGCTGAATATCTCATAGACTTAGAGTTATGAAGAGTTTTTGGCTTTGGAGCTTTATAACTATTTTGGACTTAATATCAATGGAGCAAGCATATTCACAGGATTCATGAACTTGTTTAAATGGTGATTTTTTTCTAATATTACACTTGTTTCCTCTGTTTTCCATATTGTTCATCTCTTCTCTTGCAATAGAACAAAAAATTTAGGTTAAGATGTGCTTTTAGAGGCACCTTAAGTATTTATGTTTTCTCTTGCTCAAATGTTTTCCTCTACTAGGTCTGATTGGATAATTCTTAATTTCTTTCTAATTCCACCTAGTTTGTTGTCTTGAAAATGATTTAATAATTGATGCAGGGGTATTCGAATAGATTTGAATTAAGTTCAAATCTGAAGCTGAAAAGGCGGTTATGTGAACAACCATTCAAAATTGGGGCGAAATTTGTTAAAATCAATGTTGAATTTTATGTAACTAATCCACCATGTGTGCATTTGAGAAAGCTCGGGAGAGATTTGTGCATCTCAACCGATTCCTGATCTTTTGTAATTTCTATATAAACAGCGAGCCTGTAATGTTTGGGAGAGGAGCGAGCGAATGAAATGTAGTCGTAAGGGAAATTTAGCTAAGGCTGAAATGCCTTAGATGTAATGCTGAGCTTATATAAAATAGGAGGTTTGTTATATGGATTTATCTGTTTTTAATATGGTTCATGTTTTTATCTAAAATCATGTGTTCATGTCGTGATTTTTTTATCTAATGTTTATATGATGCTACTGAGTGGATGTAATTCTGGCTCGTTTTCCTTTGGTTCGATTAAAACTTCACGGGTCCTGTTAGCAATTAGATAGATTCCAAGTGGGTTTTGATACGAAACTGATATTTGGTGGAGTCTGACTTCAATATAGTCGGGACTCAAATTTTGAAATCAACATGTTTAAATTTTGCGTTGAACTCTGTTTGTTTGAGTTGACATTGGATTGGGTTCAATTCATAACGTGGTTTGAATTGATATCAGTGAGATTGATTCACAGCAGTGAAGCGGAGAAAACGGGTTTTAAAAGGAGGGATTTAAACTTACGTTCTAGTGGAAATTCCGCATTGAATGCATTCTAATTCTTGGAATTGAAGTAAGTGGTTTTGAAGAGTGATACCACTGGTATCGCATAGCATTTGAGCCAAAGAGCGGTTTCTCAAATTGGAATGCGATCCAGTCATATCTTGCCATGTCCCAGATACAAAACTACCTATTTCACGTTATGTTTGTGTGCTAAAGCTCTGTAATGGAAGTAACGCGATTTCCATCCGATTTTATTTACAAAATATCCAAGCGCGCTTGTGTTCGAAGCTGCACGAAGATTAACGGAGGTATGGCAGCGTTCATTTAATTGATAAATGTTTATTAATTAATTGAAATCGGATTATGTGTGGGGCCGAAAGGTTTAACCGTTGATATTAACTTTCCAAAGGTCTATTGGCCGAAGGTTTCGAGCATTAGTTTGAAGCACATTATAATACTCCGAAGGCCTTTAAACATTGGGTTTTAAAGCACGTAAAAGTGAACCAGCAATTGTTGGTTTAAAACTATTAAAATGATGTTTTTACAGTTTTAATTTCTTTCGATATATATGTTTATATGTAACCATTGAAGTGGTGAAGTGGAAGCATAGTGGGCCCATAACCCACAGGTCCCGGGATCGAAGTATGGGGTTTATGAATCTACAGTCTGATACAGTCTTGAGATTGCAGGTTCATTTTTAAAAATGAAAGGTGAACTTGCTTATAGTGGGTTTCACTCGTCATCAATAAGAGTCAAACCGAAGAATTTTATGGTATGCCCAGTCCTTTGGTGTAGCTTGAAACATTGTTTTTTAAGGCTTTTCTTTGAAGTTTACTTATTAGGGTTTGGCTAAAGAAGTTTATTTTTTGTGCTGTCCTTTGGTCCATCTTGAATAGTCACTTTGAAGGTCTTTTAAGTCTGATTTAAGAATTTAGGAATTCCCTACTCTTTAATCAATCACTAATTTTTATCTTAAATTTTTTCTTCTCTGAAAGTGAATAGCTATAGAATTTAGGAGTTCCCTCCTCTCTAGGGTTTTCTGGATTGTTGTCTCAAAGTTTACTTGATAAAGCTAGGCCAAAGAAGTTTATGGTGTGCCCTGTCCTTTGGTTATTTCTTAAGCATAGTGATGTTAAAAACTCTTCTTGTTCTAGTATATGTTAAAGGACTCTTAATTTCCCTTTGAACCTACTAAACTTCACATCTTAATGTTCATTTCACACCCACCTAAGCTATTAAGATCCATTTGGCTTTGTTAACTTTCCCTATGAAACACCCTTGATTTATTGTTGTACTTTTCAAGCCTTTCACAGACCCCATAGCCCAATGGTTTTAATTTCTCTTACTCTAATTGTTCTTCTTAACAAGAAACTCAACCAAAAAAAACAAAACAAACAAACCCTGTCACTTTAACTAGCCTAAAATCAACATCCTAAATCAAACAAGTTATATCTTCAATACAAATATAGAGAGAGCCCTCTCTGAGTCTAGGAAGGCTATATCCTACAACTCCAAAGTTGGTTTGATGTTACCCTTGTCTATTTGGTCTTGCCAATATGAAAAATTACAAGGACCTAACAACACCATATCCTATTCTCCTTATAGAAGTGGGTCTTTCACCTATAGAGAGCCTAGCTATGACTAGGCTCCTGTTGTACAAGCACAAAATCAATAACATGGGAGACCATAGAATTTCTAAGCTATCTTTAAATTCCAGCCAAAACCAACTAAGGCTCAAACGAGGTTGGTATAAATATACCAGGGCCTAGTTAAACCATTGGGAGTTCGACGAAAATGTTGCATTGCAAAATATTAATAACATTAAAAATATTGTTACTTCTAAGTTTAAAGAGAAAATGTGGTGTGAGAAATATATAGAGGCTAAAAAAAAATAAGATATTATAAGGAAGTCATCAACCCTACTCTATAAGATCAAAAGTATCTCTCTGTTTTAACTAGCTCAAAGAAAAATAAAATATAGCCAAGATAAGAATGAACTCTCATGAGCTCCATAGTGAAACAACTCGTTTGGTAGTTCCTAAAACACCTACCATCTCTGTGAGAATATGAACATTGAGGATGAAAACCGCTTCCTCTTAGAATGCCCTGCGTACACCCATATTAGATCTCAGTTTCATAATATTTGTTACAATACCGACCTTCCTATACTTTTAACATGTCAAAATAATAGTGAGCTTGGGACGCTTCTCTCCAAGCTCTTTGAGCATAGGAGTACAATTTTAAAACAAACTAAATAATTCAATTCTTTAGGTCCGATAGACCAAAGTTTGGTCTCAGTGGACGTTAACCATCATCATCATCATATATTCCTATATTTATATATATATATATATATATATATATATATATATATATATATATATATATTATTTTTAATTTTTAATTTTTATTTTAAATTTAATTTATTTTTTCTTTTTATTTTTAATTTGTATTTTAATTTTTTTAATTTGTTTTTAATTGTGCCATTTTTTTTTTAACTTAAAAAAAAGATGTTTTTGGTTAATTTTTAATTTTGTTTCCTTAAATTATGTGCTTTTTAAAATTCTTTCCCTTTTTTTCCTTTAGGGTAATTTTGATTTTTTTACATTTTTATGGGTTATATATATATATATATATATATATATATATATATATATATATATATATATATTATATATTAGTTTACTTTATTTTTTTATGTTTTATTATATAATAAGATCCTGTATTAGTATACAATTAATACACTATAAATCTAAAGTATAAAAAATAAGTTCTATAAACAAAAAGGTTGATGCTGCATCAACACTTTTCAAAATCAACATGAAAATCACTATCATTTTAAAACAAATGTTCATATTTGTTACATAAAAAAATGTAGTGTCAAAAAACAACCCTCTAAAAAAAGGGGTTGATTCTGCATCACCACTTTTCAAAATAGAAATGAAAATAATTAACATCCTAAAAAAAATTCTTAAGAAAATTTAAAGTGCCAAAAATATGCTAAAAAAAAAAAAGTTATTCTCCATCACCTCTTTTCAAAATCGGTTTTTTTTTCTCCCTGCTACCTCAAAAAAATGGGTAATCAGTAATTTTGTCGTTCGATAGGTAACTATGTTATTAGATCCCCTTCATCTAAGAGACAAATTTCTTCCCTTTTGCAAAAGATTGGTTTGGATGTTGACCTCATGAGATTATAGTTGGATAAGCTCAAATGATCCAAAGAGTAGGTTATGGCAACCTAAAAAGACAACAAATGGGCAGATTTTTGTGATCTAAGAACAATGATTTGGACTCCCCCTCCTAGTTGGTCTTGTCCTTGGCCTTCCAAATGATGCCCTCATTAGGGTTGGGTTGGGTCGTTTGATATCTCCATCACTTGTTGGAATTGTAATGGATCATTTTGGTCTAATTAAAGTATATTTTATGATGTGCTTGGGTTCTGCGACCTCCTTTTAGTATACAATGAACACCACTAGCTCCAATAGTGGAGCATTAGAGCCACTACTTTCTCCCCAAAAGAACTAACTTGTCTCTATAACAACTTATGGGATAAGTCAAGGTTAAAATTCCTTTGCATGTATAATGAGGGTGTATATATAACAAATGGGGTGATCCTTCACCTCCCTTGTAACTCTTTGACTACCCTCATGATTGTTTGACTTCCTTATGAATTTTAGACTTTTACATGACTCTTTACATTATGTAGATGTCCTTTGGACTTTCACTTTACAATACATTTTCGAATAGAAATTTACATAATCCACAAAATGAAGTGACACATGATGACTCATGACCTTACATGACATGACACTGATGACATGGACTGCATGATGGCATGGAAATGTCAAGCCATTATTTGATAATTCTTTCTTCATGTCTTTCTAAAAATGATCTATTTTCCACCTCCATATGGCTTAGAGATGAGGAGTCCTCAATGTTATCATATCTTGAGTTGTGGTCGAAAATTGATGTGCCTTTACTTACTTCTAATTGATCAAATTGTACCTTAGGCTACAGAGGTGTCTCTAGCATGATCTCCTTCTCCATCTCCTTCTTCATCATCCTTTCATAGCATGATAGAATAACTGTGTTTTCAATTCACTCATGACAAGATGAAATAAGTCTGATAAACCCCTAGTCTAAGATGTTGCATGAGGATCCTGAGTATTGATCAATTGATGGGAATTTGGTGCAGTGTTCAGTAGGTTAAATGCTTGTTGTATCAGAAATAATTCATAGGGTGGATGTATGGGCATTGATCGGGAAGGACACTTCCAAAGGTGAAAGGCCAACCAAGATCATATATAGTTGGTTTTCCATGAAATCTATTTCAGTTGAGCAAGAAGCAAGAAAAAAAATGAGAAAGTGAAGACAGGAAGTACATGCATGGATAGTGGGATAATTACAATGGCCATGAACGACGAGTTATCTAGCTGGGGGCGGGGTCACATGATGTAGAAGTATAACATTTGGCTCTCTAAGAAGGGGGTGAATACCCACTAGAGCTTTTCCTTGACCTACACATGAAGCTCTGGGGCTACCGATTACTATCCTATCACTATAGGGGGGTTCGAGACCGTAAGAAAGATTAGGGAAGCATATCATTCCCCTCCATACACCTCACTGGGATTTGTTCTTATGCTACTAGTTATTCTGTTAATTCTCTCCAAAACAATAACCACCGATTTACAAATCTGATCAACCGCAAAATCCAGTGAGCGAAACCAAATATTTTGTGGGTTTATGAATCATGTATTCTTTGCTGCCAGTAATTTTCAAGGGGATTAACATCGGTCCTATACCCTTCCAATATCAAGTCAAGGAGTGACCCCGAAGGTGAAAATCACTACACTGGAGCAATCGGGGGAGTTACGAACCCTAAATCTGAATGGAAGGTTGTCACCCCTGCTTTCCGCAGTAGTGGGCTTGCGGATAATCCCATACCTACCATCCCTAAGGGTCCAAGCTCAAAGGATAACCCTAGAATTTCTTGACCCAGACGAACACATTTTTCTGAGTTCACACTCATAATCATCCAGGCGATGCCTAACTTTCAGCGCATCTGGCTATGAAAGGGTGCACCACTTCATTATCTTGTTTCCAAGGATGAGACCCTTGTCAATACTTATGTGGGTAATCCCGAAGACTTCATAGTACCACCAAGGGCCTCACATATCAAGTGCTTCCACTTGATCGTGGCTCCTGTGATAAAATAATTAACACATGATTCAATATTGGATAAGTGTTGCGCACTTTTCCCCACAACTTCCCTCATCATAGCACAAACCAAGGTTGGCAGGGACGCCCTTGCATGCTTCTACCATCTCAGCCTTAAACTGCAAAACTCACCAAAAAAAAGGGAAATTATCTTCCAACCCCATGGGGTTTTCCCAGAGATGTAGGGGGACCAACTATAGCTTGAAGGCCGAAGAGGCTAGAATCGGTTGCATGTTAGAATAATGTGCTTTACCAAAATGAGATTCATAGTCTTAGGAGAGGAAAAAACACCTTAGAACATCTATTTTGAACCTCGGTTACCTTTTAGGACCTTACTTGCGTAGAGCTCAAGACCTTTCAGGACCTTATCTTCCCTTTATTTATTCATTCCCCCTAAGAGAGAGGGAAACCTTCCTGATTGAATAAGAAGTAAGAATCCTATGGAATTGGGGAAATAGAGGTATCGAGAGATTGATTGGTATTAGTTGCATTCTCCTAGAGCTAGCATCAACGATCTCATGCTAATGCTTGATAGGACCAGTCACAAATGTTTCGATCAATGCAAGAAATTTAACCTACCCCATTCACATTCACCATTAATCATTACCATAATGAAAATTATGGCGAGAATGATGCACTCACCATTATGCATGCCAGTGCATCACCACATAATGGCACAATTCAAGACCAAAAAGAACCACCACCAAAAGGAACGACCACCAAGATACACATAGTGATGAAATCTCCTGGAAATAAATTATTAAGAAACAATTTAGGGCATTGCACACACAAGATTGGAATGCATCAATAACGAGTAGTATGTGCAGTGTTATGATCACCTCATATTGATAAAAATTCTAGAGAAAAATCTAAAATAGAGATACATAAACAATTATTGGTCACAGAAAAAGAAACGCATGAATTGCGTAAAAAGTTATCTTGGTCAAAACGTTGTGTGACTCGAAGGACATAAGTATTTTTTCAGGCCCAAGATTTCCCAGCCGACGAGGTGCTCCTAGCCCACCATGTGCTCCTGGCCCTTAATTTCATATAAGAGGGGAGGGGAAGGGGGTAATGGAGCGTGGGGAATAATGCGAGAAATGATATAACTGGTCGGGAGTGGTGGTAACAATATTGATCAATGCAAGTGAACTATGCTCATAGTCTTTGTAAAACCGTACCACATCAATCTACGAGAGGAGATGTATTGTGTTGATGATTAGCCCTTTAGATATACGAAATGTGATGTGGGACATGATGGGATTTTTCATGCCTCGATAGGAAGGAAAAATATCACCAGAGTATATCAAAATATCGCCTCTTCTCGCTTCCATAGAGTCAACATGTCAACTAGGTAAACCCAATGGAAACCATGGAATGGGAGGTTCAATAAATCAGATACCGCATTGGGTAGGAGATGATCCAAAAAGAGAAGGCTCACCCTTACTTCAAAGAAATGGTGAGATAGGCGACAGGGAGAAATAAATCTATTCTCATATGTGCTAACTCGGATCTCATGAGAGGAACACTATATTATTATTATTTAGGCCACTCACTATGGGAATCAAATACAAATCCTGCAAGAAATCCTTAGTAGATTTCAATTGCACAAAAATGAAGTTTCCAACTTCTTACCTTCCGGTTCTAAAATAGTGATAAGGTGATAACCTACGAATGCTCCTAACGCAAAATAAAAACAGTAGTTCCATAGTGTTATGGAGTTATGTCTTCTCTTCATATAATCCCTAGTTACCGAAATTATATATGTTGATACAGTAGCCAACATTAATGAGGTTACCACATAGTGAGACAGATAGCTCCTGGAAAGTCTTTACCAAGCCCCATATTAGAAAAAATGTTTATTTAACGTATTTACGTAAGTTCGATAATTATCTATGTTATGAAACCAGCTCCAAAAATATAAGAAAAGAGATACCAGCACCTTATAAATCAACCACTACGAGGGGGAAACCTCCTATACATTACATAAATGAACAATGCTTAGATGATACAAATGAAAAAACCTCCTTTCTATATGCAGGAGTCCATGCGGTCATAGTATAATTGCATTCGACCTAACAATAATAATGAAAGGGCACAATAATAACAATAGTGGATTTTATGGGGCACAATAATAACAATATGGGGGCTACAGGGGTACAAAAATAACAATAAGGGGTCTACACTAGGAATATAGGGACCTAACATGCCCCTCTCCTTCAAAAAGGTGTTGTCCTGAATGCTTGAATAGCTCTGGATGCTTATGTATAAAATTCTCATCCTCCCATGTGGAATCTTCAGTGGGTGAGTTCTTCCACTTGATGAGATACTCTGAAATTGATTGATTTCGTAGTCGCCGAGTTCTAGTTTCCGTGACTGCTTCAGGTTCCAATATGATTTTTCCTTCCTCATAAAGTTCTAGAAATATTGTTTGAACTGGAAGTTTGTCACCTATAGCCTTCTTTAAGCATGAAACATGGAAAATTGGGTGCACTCGAAAAGAAGCCTAAAGCTCCAATTTGTATACAATAATACCAATATTTTGCAACACCTTGTAAGGACCATAGTAATTTGGTGATAATTTATTATCCTCCTTAGCTTGCTTGAGGGAAATTTGTTTGTATGGTTGTAGCTGTAAAAATACCCAGTCTCATACATCAAAAATTATCTCTCTGCAATGTTGATCTTCCTGTTGTTTCATTCGATTTTGTGCCAAATTTAGGTTATCCTTTAAGAGTTGGAGAACTTGTTGTTGATGCTCAATGTAATCTTCCACTTCTTGAACCTTATAATTTTCTATTAAAGGTGAGGTGATGGATGGTGGATGATATCCATAAAGTGCCATAAATGGGGTCATTTTTGCTCCAGTATGGAAGGAATTGTTATACGACCATTCAACTAGATGTAACCGCTTGACCCATTGTGTTTCTTTATCGGATACAAAACAAAAAAGATATCCTTCCAAAAATTTGTTCACTATATCAGTTTTCCCATTGGATTGAGGATGATAAGATGAGCTATGAGCTATTTGAGTACCCAAACAAGAAAATAAAGTCATCCAAAAATTTCCAGTAAAAATGGGATTTTTGTCACTTAAAATAATCTTTAGGTTTTCATGTAGCTTTTGAATTGTTTCCATAAATGCAGTAGCAATTGTACTTGCTTTAAATGGATGAGATAATGCACAAAAGTGTGCATACTTGGTAAGTCTATCAACTACCACCATGATGACACTATTTCTTTCAGAATTAGGTAAACCTATGATAAAATCCATTGAAACCTCCTCCCAACGTTGACTTGGAATGGATAAAGGATGTATCAGCCCGGGTCTTGATTGTATCAACTTTATTTTGAAGGAAAACCAAACATTTTACCACAAACTTTTGAATATTAGATTTAAGTCCATCCCAAAAAAATTATTTCTTCACCCTGTGGCAAGTTTTTAAAAATCCCGAGTGTCCAAAGGGAGAGTTGTGCAATTCCAAAATAATATTTTGTTTTAGTTGGGAATTATTACAAAGATATAAGCGATATTTGTACCATAAGGAATCATTTTTCCAACTAAATGTATCATGTGTACTAGGATCTTGCTGCAACTTTTGAATGAGTGTCCACACATCCTCGTCATTCTTCCATTCATCCCTTGCTTCAGTTATCCAATCTGGTTGGATAATAGAAATGGAATAAAGCAATGCTTCTACCTCTTCATCCTTTCTTGAGAGTGCATCTGCAACAACATTTAGCTTCATTTTTTTGTAGATGATTTCAAAGTCATAACCCAACATCTTTGTGACCCATTTTTGATGCAAAATCTGAAGATAGTTTTTGTTCCAAAAATTATTTACGACTATCATGATCAGTTTTTACCTTGAAGTGTCTCCCATTAGGTAAGGTTTCCATTTATTTAGTGCATGTAGTATTGCCAACATTTCCTTCTCATAAATAGCTTTATGTAAATACTTTCCTTTAATTGGATGACTTTCAAAAGCAATGGGTCTTCCTTCTTGCGTTAAAACAAAACCAATTCCATTTCCTGAGGCATCACATTCCACAATAAAGGTTTTTGTGAAGTCTGGCATAGCTAAGACCGATGCTAGGCACATTTCCTCTTTAAGATGTTCAAAGGCCTTAGTTGCTTCAGGAGTCCATGAAAATCCATCTTTCTTAAATAATGTTGTTAGAGGTGCTACTATTCTCCCATAATTATTAACAAACTTGTGATAATACCCTGTTAACCCAAGAAATCCTTGCAACTGCTTGATGGTTGTAGGGATTTTCCATTCCTTAACGGATTTAATTTTTTTAGGGTCTACCTTAACACCCTCCTGAGATACAATATGACCCAGATATTCCACCTCTTTTACTCCAAAGAAACATTTGGAGGTTTTTTCATATAATTGTTTCTCCTTCAATAGTTTTAGCACCCTGTCAACATGTTTAACATGATCCTTCCAAGACCTGTTGTAGATTAGTATATCATCAAAAATTACTAACACAAATTTTCTAAGGGTTTGAAAATGGAATTCATCAACCCTTGAAAAGTAGAAGGTTCATTGGTAAGGCCAAAAGGCATGACCAAAAATTCATAATGACCCTCATGATTTTGAAATGTTGTTTTTTGAATGTATTCAGTCTTCATTCTAATTTGGTGATATCCTAAACGAAGATCCAACTTGGTAAAATAAATTTCTCAATACAATTCATCCAATAATTCATCAATCACAGGAATGGGAAATTTATCTTTAATAGTGAGCTTATTGAGCTCCCTATAATCCGGACGCATGTGCCATGATCCATCCTTCTTGTGCACCAATGCTACTGGAGAATATAAATAACTTTGACTAGGTTGAATTATACCAGCCTCTAACATTTCTGAAATCATATGTTTAATTTCACTCTTTTGGACATAAGGATATCTGTAAGGCCTGATGTTTTGAGGAACACTTCCTGGAATAAAATTAATAGCATGATCATGATCATGAATAGGTGGGAGTCCTTTAGGAGTTTCAAACACCTTGGTATGATTGTCCAAGATTTTTGGAGATTTGGAAAAATAGATGATTTTGTTTTTGGAACTTCTAGTGAGCATAATTGTGCAATTATGCCTCGTTGTTATTTCTTAAAAATCTTTGTCATGACATTAGAGCTTATTATCTTTTTTGACTTCCTTGCGATACCCCGTAATTCAACTTCCTTTCCTTCCGAAAAAAATTTCAAGAAATTTTCTTGAAAATTAAAATCTATTGTCCCAAAATAAAGTAACCATTATATTCCAAGTACAACATCAACACCTCCCATTGGAATGGATAGCATTGGACTATTCAATACATATTCCCCCATGGTTAGCTTGATATTATGGCATTTTCTAGAGCAATTTCCTCCATTTGCAACCATCACTTGACACTCTGGTGTTGGGTATAGGAAGAAATTAATTTCCTTGGCTACCTTACAATGAATAAAATTATGGGTATTGCCCGAATCAATCCAGGCTATTACATTTTTCTTCTTGATATTTTGTTCTATCTTAAGAGTTTGAGGAGTGGTAATTCCTGCCAATGAATTACAGGATATGGTCAGACTCATTTCTTCTTTGTCTA
Source organism: Pinus albicaulis (assembly GCA_034641835.2). Taxonomy (NCBI): domain Eukaryota; kingdom Viridiplantae; phylum Streptophyta; class Pinopsida; order Pinales; family Pinaceae; genus Pinus; species Pinus albicaulis. The sequence continues at coordinate 125,106,698 of CM076579.1, forward strand.
GGGTTGGTTCATGGTGTATATCCTCTTCTTTTGAAGTTTCTTATTCATTTTATTCCTCCTCCTCACAATCTATGTAAAATAATTTCTTCTCAGCACACTTTTGAACTTTAGTGTATTTTCTATCACAACTATAGCAAAGCCCTTTTTCTCTTTTTTCTTCCAATTTTTGTGGTGTCAAACTTATAGGTTGTGGACGTCTAGGAGTAGCAACAATTCCATCTTTATAGATGTGATTGGTAGGCTTCCTTGTCAGCGTAATTTTAGATTCAATTTTTCTTTCCTACCTGAATGCCTTCTCCAATGAATTAGGTTCCCAAATTCGAACCTCATGTTGGATGTTATCCTTTAAAGTCCCTAAGAAGACATCAATATTGTGTTCCTCTGGAATATCAGCTACCCTTTTATTCAATTTTTGGAATTCCTCAATGTGATCCACCATTGAAACCTTTTATTTTAGATTTATCAATTGGCTAAAGAAGGTTTTGTTATTTTTATCCTCATAATGTGCTCTCATTTCCTCCGTAATAATTGACCAGGTGACAAATTTTTTTCGGGACCAAATCCATTGATACCATACAAATGTATTTTTTTTTTAAATATAAAGTTGTAATGCGTACCTTTTGTGTGTTTTTCAGATTACGGAAATCAAAATATTGCTCCATATGTAGTATCCTTGTTACAGGATCCTTGCCATCAAACTTCCTCATATCGATCTTTGGATTATGGTGGGTCTTCAATCTAGCATTAGAGTTTATGAAATCACGATTAAAATTTATTTTTTTCTCATCGTGAATTTCCTCTACTACATTTTTTCCATTAGGAATCATTTATTGTATCAACCTTACCAAACCTTCCTTCAAACCTTCCATTTTTTATTTTAGATTATTCTTCATTTCTTCCATGTTAGCTTCCATGTCATCCATCTTAGCTTCCATTCTATTCTTCAAACCATCCATATTAGCTTCCATGCCTTTCTTCAACACATCCATATTAGCTACCACACCTTTCTTCAAACCATCCATCCTAGCTTCCATGCCTTTCTTCAAAAGTTCCATTTCACTTTTCATTTCTCTTTGCGAGAGAAAAATTTGGTGCACTTGCTCTTGTAATTTTGATATATCATGTTTCACTTCTTCCTCTTCACGAGTCATAGTAGATTATTATGAGGTATTAATGGGTGTTTAATTATTTTTAGGGGGAATTTTAGAACCCAATACTAATATATATTCTTCAATATTCCCTTGGAATCACTTCAAACTTATTTTTCAACCAAGATTTATGGAATTCAAAAAAAAAAACACACCTTTTTCTTGATTTTGAGGAGCTCGATATTGAAACTGATGTATCTCTGTAATTTCAGATCCCTCAGCTTTTATCTTTAGTCATGTAGTTTCCCTCTGAATTCTCTTTCCAATGCCACAGGTCTAACCTAATTTGGATTCTTCAAGAAAAATTTATGCCCAATATCCCAATGGCCTAATTATGGATTGGCTCAGTAGAGCGAACCTAGACGGCATGCTAAGTGTCAATGTTTCCTCCTTCAGCTCTGAAATTGATACACAAGAAACTAAATTCTATGTAATTTTGACCACTTTTTACATAATTCCAATCTGATGCTTAGAGAGAGAGAGTTATGGCGATTTTCCCAAGGTTTCCTCTTTTAGATGAAATTCGGGAGCCTGCAAAAACCCTAATTTCCATAGATCATATCTCCAAAAATATTGTGAACCAAGATATGAAATTTTACATGAAGTTTGTAAGGATTTATTCACGAATGAGTTTTTTTTAGTATATGAAACTTCACAGAAAAAAAATTATAGAAAAAATTCCACGATGACCTATTTGAAGCAACGAAACCCTAGAATCCAAAGGTCTGATACCAAATGTTATGAAACCAGCTCCCAAAATAGAAGAAAAGAGAGATCAACGCCTTAGAAATCAACCACTTCAAGGGGGAAACCTCATTTAAATTACATAAATGAAAATTTCTTGGATGATACAAATGAAGAAACATCCTTTATATATATAGGAGCCCATGGGGTCACAATATAATCCTATTCGACCTAAAAATAATAATTTAAGGGCACAACAATAACAATAGTTCCTTTTATGGGGCACAATAATAACAATATGGGGGCTACAGGGGTATAACAAGAACAATAAGGGGGATACACTACCAACAATAAGGGGCTACACTAGTAATATAGGGACCTAACAATCTAGGTATCTAAGTACATATGGAGAAGACAAAACTCCATAATACTATTCTACCACTACTTTATCCCACTCATTTAAGGTGTTAGTTTACTATTTTCTTTATACGTGTATTTTATATAGTGAAGGTATTAATTCATTAATTATAAGGGTCTACTCCCTGGGGCTATTTAAATACTTTCCTGGGTTCATATTTCCCTAGACTTGCCTTGATATTTCCATCAAAGCAGTAAGTAACCACTCTACCTCACCTTAACAACCGCCTTAGTGTTCGTGTAACAAGGATACAATAAGGTATGATTAGTGACTTCCACAACACGTGAGGGTGAGGTACGGTTAGTGACTCACTCGAAAAAGGGCGAGGGTGAGGAACATAGAGAAGAAAAGTTTTTCGCCAAGGGGTGAGGAAGGCCAAGGATAGGATAAGTAGGATGAGTTGTGGTTAGTTATATGGAAAGATAAAGAAGGTAATAGTTATATTTGGTTCCTTACTATATTATCTCTTCCCTTCCATTTATGCAGAAATATAAAGAAGGTAGATAGAAAATTATACTTGGGGCCCTTAGCATCCCCCTCACAGATATATGATTGTGATATCCCATAATATGAGGGGCATAGGTATGGCCTCCAAACCATGATGCATGAATAGAATAGCTCAAAAATACCATCCATTCTATTCAAGAGACTATGTGCTCAGCTGAAGTGACTCATAAGTTCCTCATATTAAGGGATAGCACAATCATCTACCCATGAGGGGGATGATAAGGGACCCAAGTAGAATTTGTTGCCTACCTGCTTTCTCTTTCTGCATAAATGGCATGGTGTGTCAATATAAATGGGGGGTTATGTTGGTAATGAGTAAAGGGATGATCCTACTAATCTTAAAAACTCTCTAAATTTCATTCTAATGTGTCATATCGCCACTTCCAGTTCTTTTGCGACTCATTCCCTACGACTCACACTCTAGCTTATTTTTAAGAAGTAAAATATACGTTCTTTAAGTCTCAACCTATGATCTCATCTCAACTTAGTTTTTCTCTCTCATAATATAGAATTAAAAAAAAAAAATTATGAACTAATAATGTGAAAGAATGGATTATATCATCTATAAAGAAAGAGAAAGCATATTCCCCCGACCGAAAAAGGTGAATTCAATGACTCGGGTCAGTTTGTTAGATTCTCCTCCTTCCCCTTTATCATATTAGAAAGAACGTATAGATCTGAGAATAAGTGAAGCTAGTCCTCTAAGCATAAGAGAAGAAGCTATAATGCCAATAAGCTAGCTTAGTCCCCTTCCCCTCCCTACACTACAATGAAGAAGCTAGATGTTTTCTCCATTATTTTAAAGAAAGAGAGATTGAAAGCCTTACAGTTTCCTATATATTAAGGTTCCATAGCCTTATTACACTATAGACTAAATCCATATAAGAAAGGTGCTTATTCCGATAGGGGAAATTTTTCCAGAATCAAGGTATAAGGGACCCTTGAATACCAGCATGAGGGGAGTTATACAATATAGAAAATGTGACTGACTGATACAAAAATGGGTGTGGAAGGAAATTATAGATGAACTACTCATTTCTTCCCTTTTTCATAGCATAATGGAAAGGTTGACCTAGTAACAATGGAATACCACTAGGTGATGGATGGCCAAGATTGAAGCAGAAGGACAACATGGTACAACTCATAAGGTAGACACAACTAAAGGCCATGACTCAACAATATAAGATCATAGAGGCATAGGAACTATGACACTACTCAATGGGGGTATTGAAAGAAATAGATTCCAAGATTCAAGAAAGGGTGGCTTAACATAGATGCTTTGAACAAGGACAATAGGGGGTGATGCCATAAATATACCATATAATATGAGTATGATAAAGAAGCATAATATAATTGTCCCAAAGGAAGGGATGGTTTGCAAATAAGTAGATAGGTGCCCCAACATGAAACCAGATGGTGAAAATGGTAACTGAGTAGATGAAAGTAACCAGGGGGTGCAGGCTAGAGAACTATAAAATGGATGGATGGTTGTACAAGACAATGGTTTCCTAATAGCATAAACTCCATGAACTAGTATAATATTCTTTCTATTAGATGAACTATGGGAGGCAAGAAACATTGGAATTCCCCTTTAGTAGTTTGCTCAGCTAGAAGGATTGTTCAAAGGGAAGGAAGGAAGGTCAGATGAAATTAACAACAGAAGGATGGCCGGATGCTTGGACCAGAGAACAAGATATCATTTCTCCTTGACCTAGTATTTTATCACGTACTTGACTCAAAATCCTTATTGAACCATTTATAATTATACACATTGATGGTAATAGTGTTCTAGTTATTGTCAAATACCCTAGAAATTCATGACTCTTTCCTGCTATTTTTTGGAGTCCCCGGTTGTTTTCCCCCTTCAGGTAGATCCCTACATGTTCAGGCCAATGTTGGTTCCAACATTATCAGCTTTAGTTGCAATTCCAGAGATTGTCTTGGCTTTATTCTGGAGTTGTTGTGAGCCATCATTTCAACTTTCCCTCCATATAGTTATTTTCTGTTCTTGGGCTCCTTCTAGTTCAAAAGGGATTCTATGGTTGTTTTTCCCCACCTATAGGCCTCAGTGATCCTTCACATGTGCTTATATAGGATTTAGTGTTGTTCATGCTTATGTACTTTTACATGGCCCATCATTGTCAAGATTATATGTGGTATTGTTCATGCTTATGTAATTTTCTCTGGACCATTATTTTTCATGATCCCATGTTATACTATGATAGTTTGATGTACTCTAATTTGGCCTCATGATTTCCATGATCCCATTATGTGTTATCTTCATACTTATTAATTAGCTAACAAAAGCAAGAAGTATCTACTCATCCATGGTGACACCCATCCATATAGAGGAAGTATAAGTTCCTACCATCATATAACAGAAGACAAAACCAAACTAATATATATAGAGGGATACCTTATTCCGCCCCACTTCCACGTGCAGTAACACTTGAAAGGTCCTCGTTGGCTATAGAATTGAGATATTTAACCTCATCCAACCATTTATTTTGAAAATTGATTCAATTCTCCATATAGAATAGATAAGTTCATAATTATATTACTTAATGTCAAATCAGTTCTTCAACTCAAATATAGCATATCTATTATGAATAAAATCCTTTGAATGATTCAAGTTCTAATTTCTAGTTTTTTTTATATCTATTCACACAATGATAGGTAATTCTATGAATTAGTGAGTATAAAGAAATAATTTATATAAACACTACTATGACTTAGTAGGGTGTTTCTATGACTTAGGATGAAGGTGATAAAGATCAATAGTCACTTTCCCTTAGCCCCCCAATTAAGGTTTCTCCACGAAACTATAATTTGTCTAAGTTTTGATTATGATGATTAAGTGGTGACTGATTAGCTGACACCGAAATTCCCCCATGTTTGGTAGGGCCAACACTAGGAAAATTTTTGGCTAGGAGAGCACCTTCTAGCTAAAGAGAGTGGAGAATGCCTCATTGACCTCACCAAGAACTTTGATTGATGGAGTTACCTAACCTAGTTAGGGTTTGTCATTAAGGTTTCGTTAACAGGATATATATCTATATATATATATATATGCTTGAATCGATGTGAAAAAAAAGGCTCTCGGAGAGATTGATGAAACTTTGATTATTACAGTATAACATAGTTGGATCCATCATATGACCAAACAATCCAAGAAATATCTTTCTCGTCCATATCACCTCACATGTTTCTTGAATTGCAACCATATATTTTTATTTTGTGGAGCTCAGTGTCATAGATATTTGCTTCCTGCTATACCAAGAAATCATTGTGGACCCAACACTGAAAATTTCACCTAATTTCCTCTTCGATCTAATGGACTCCCTATCCAATTTGTATCTGTGAAGCCATGCAGCTTCACTCCCTCTATCCTTTTGTAAAATATTCCAAACTAGGTAGTGCCTATGAGATACCATAGAACATGCTTATCTTCCCACCAAAATAATTTTGTTGGCCTAACCATAGCTTGGCTCAAGTGGTTGATTTCCGTTAAATAGTAGTATCCACTTCCTCACGTGAAGTGGCATCCTCCTTCCTCTAGTTGGCCACTATAGATGTCTCCATAGGTTTGTAACTCTCCATGCAGAATATATGTAGTATCTCATTTTCATACTTTCCTTGAGACAAAAAAATTTCCCCATTGCCTTGTCTTACTTCCAACCCAAGGAAGTAGTGCATGAGACCCATGTCCTTCATTTCAAACTCCCTTGCAAGGTCCTCCTTGCAAGACCTGATTAGCTTCTCATCACCATTTATAATAAAATCATCAACATATAAGAAAATAATCAACAATTTACCTTCTACAAAAATATGATGGAGGTTTGCATGAGCTTCAATTTTGGTAAAGCCCAAACCGGTGACATAGATATCGATCCTAGAGTACCAAGCACGGGGTGCTTGCTTGAGACCGTACAACATTCGCAGCTTGAGTCTACACACATGAGACTCTTGATAAAAAGTATCAAAGCCTTTTGGTTGCTCAATTTACACCTCCTCCTTAATAACTCCATTGAGAAGTGTTTTTTTCACATCCATATAGTGGATATTCCACTCCATATGTGCAACCAGAGCACAAAATGATCTAATGGATGAGTACCTTGCTACAACAGAAAAGGTCTTCTCATAGTCAATTCCCTCAAATTGAGAGTACCCCTTGGCCACAAATATGGCCTTTTACCTTTATATGCTTCAACTTGTTTCCTTATTTACCGTGAAGATCCATCGTGAACCCCCAATTGATCTACCTGTTGGTATTGGGACCACTTCCCAAGAATTTTTCTTTACAATATATTTGTATTACTCCACCATTGCATCAACTCATATAGGTTGATATATTGCTTTCTTAGAAGAGGTTGGCACAGTCTCTACAAGCTCAATCATTAGAGCCATGTAGCCAATGTACCGATCTAGTGACCCTCTCTACCTGCGTTGTTTTGAAGGAGCACCCACATTCTCCCTTGCATCCTACACAAGTCTCTCAACTTCCTTGGTTCTTTTCTTGCCTTCTTTTAATGGTTACGCTTGAGTGGTTTTCTCCACTCTTTGGCCCTAAATTTGTGGCTTCTCCACAACTTCCTGAGGGTCCTCCTTTGGAGCTAAAGCTCCTCTTCTGGTGGGATCTGAAGCTCCCTCTCAAGAGAGCACCACATTTATTTCTCCTCATCAAATTTTACATCCCTTCGCACAATTATCATTCTGAGGGATGGAAAGTACACACGGTAGTTGTGGGGAGTTTTTATGTAATCGAAAAATATTCCCAACTCTATTGTTGGCTCTAGCTTCTTCCTTGCATCTTTGGACAGATGGCAGTAGATAGAGGCTCCAAAAATCCTAAAGTGCGACACATATGGATTCCTCCCCGAGAAATCCCCCTTCGTTGTAATCATGATAAGAATATAATGAGGACTATGGTTTTAAAAATAGACTGTTGTGTTGCATGCTTTGGCCCATAAGTGTAGACGTAGGCCTTGGTCATGAAACATTTCCCTTGCTTCTCCCACAATGTTGCAGTTCTTTCTCTCAGCCACCTCATTCTATTGTGGGTTGTGGGGTGTTGTCAACTCTTTTTGAATGCCTTCTTTTGCACAAAAATTTTTAAACACATTCAACACGTACTATTGTGTAGGTAAATCCCCTATGTGGACAGAGGCGATCCCTCTAGCTCTAGGGTGGGTCTAGTAGCAAGAGAACATGCTAATGCTTCGATTCCTAGTTAATGAATGAAACTGAGTCGGGATAGATATCCTACCTTTGTTCCAATGTAGTTGTCATAGTTGTGGTAGCGGTCTCTTGATCTTCATCCTGACACATCGCGGTCCTTCTGCAGTGGTACTCAAATTCCTGCACAAGGATTAGAGAAAAATATAAGCATACGAAACAACATTTACATTCATAACTATCGAATTGGTCAAGGAGAATTAAACGTATTGCGCAATATTAATCACATCAACACAAGATGGGTACCAAAAAAACAGTCATGTATTAATTAAGAAGAAAGAGATTAAAAACAAATGAGCCTTGATGTCGCAGCCTCCTTCAGTGGGTTCATTCAAAGTGTGTCTCGAGCATTCATCGGGGAATTGGAATTGGAAAGGCGATCAGCCTAGACTCTTTCTTGAGAAGGCGTCTCTCTTTGCTCTATCTCGCACCAGCTATGTCAGACTGTTTTAGCTATTCTCCAAAATGTTCAGCTAGCAGCATCTATGTGAGAGAGATGTATTTATAGGAGATGAGGAGAAGGATGGGATCACTCAAATGGTGGAAGGGAGGCCTTACCCTTTGGGAGGTTGCTCAAAAGTAGGGAACAAGAAGCCAAAGAAATATGTTCGACGTTATCCAGTCTAACAACTCATGTTGACTCTGCTCACAAAGTGGTTGGGGATGGAAAATTCGCTTCTATATTTTAAAAAAATTCCAAAAATAGCTTGGCGCAGGTAGTTCACTAAGACAGAGTGCCAATGGGCGTCAGGCCCAGTGCTAATTTCCTTTATTGGCACGAGGCCATAACTGCCTGCCAGCGCCAACCCAAAATCATGTGTTTTTGAAGGTTTGTTCTAGGAATAATCAATAGAGGAAATTTCCTTCTCATGGCAAGGGATGCAATGAAACTTTTTGCAAGGCATGACACTACATATAAGTCACAGAAATGGTCCTCCAATGTGAGGGATGGGGATTGCAGGGATGGTGACAAAATATTGTGTAACACGTACTCACCTCCATTATCGATCCTAAGAGCCTTCACATTCTTGTCGGTTTCTTTCTAAACCAATACCTTGAATTCTACGAACTTGGAGAATGTATCATCTTTCTTCCACATGAAGAATATCCATCACTTCCATGAGAATTCATTAATAAAAATGACAAAATATTTGTGCATGGTAGTGGAGGTTGCCAAGAAAGGTCCACATACATTAGAGGATCCTTTCCAGGACTGCACATGCTTTTTTATCATGATCATGGAATGTGTATTTTGTTTACATCACCAAAGCACATCCTTTGGATACATCATGTTTCTCAAGTGCTCCTCTGGGGAGGCTTGTGGTGATCTATTGCATGATCTTCAGGGTGCAATGATGCAAATGGCCAAGTCTTCTATGCTAAATTTCACTGAAATCACGACCTTGAACCTTCTCCACCTTTGTTCTTAATGTAGCACAATCCTCCACATATAGCTTATATAGGTTCTTCATATTAACCCCAATCTGCTTCACCTACCTCTTGGCGATGTGTCTCAAGAATACCTTTCCTTTGCTAAATATCACATCATAACCACGGTCTTCCAAAACTGAAACAAACACGATATTTTTCTTTAGGCCCGAAATGAACATGACATCCTTGAGCCTGAGAGGGGAACCCAACTCCCTCTAAAAGGTGATTGTACCAAGCCTGATCGCACTATACCTTCCATCGTCCCCCATCTCAATGTGCATCTAAAATTATTTCTCCTCCAGGTCACTGAAAAAGTATCTATTCCTTGTCATGTCGAATGATGCATATTATTCCAAGTACCACATGCTCCCCATCACTGTGTTGGCCATGCATGCAATGAGGGTAAAGTCAAGCTCAAATTTTGAAGCCAAGGCTTCACTTTCTGCTCCTCCTGAGGTCTTCTTTCTTGCCTTTTTTTTGTGGACACCCCATGGCATAGTGCTTGAATTCATGAAAATGGAAGCATCTGATTTTTGAAAAATCTTTCTTCTTTCCCCTTGACTGGATTTTGGTTTGGAATGATATTTCTTCCTTTTTCCCTTCTTTTCCTTTCTAGCCAATGAAAATTTTTCTTCATCCTCACCCTTAGAAGTCCCATATCTGGTTATCCGCCTTATTTCCTCCTGTACCAAATCATACCATAAGCGCTCCCAATTCGGTAGTTTCTCCCTCTAATTCACCGAATATTGATAGCTATGCCAACGCTTGGGAAGGCCCATAAGGGCTAGGCTCACCAAGTATTCTTCACCAACATTAACACCTAACCTGCCAATTTCATCACAATATTGTGTGAAATTTCTCAGATACCGTGGAATTATGTCATTCTTCTACATCTTCATACTTCGAATTTTATCCTTGAGCGCCAACTTCCTCTGTTCACTATTATTCTCAAAACAAAAATCAGTTCTTTCCACATTGCAAACAAAGTTTCTTTTCCATGGAGATTTGAGAAAATCTGCTCCTCACTTTTGCTACATATTTATTCCAATTAGAAAGGTTTTGGGCATTCGATGCTTGTGGTTTTGCAACATATGATTTAATGTATTCTAGCAATCCATTGTAATCCAATATAGCCTCCATGTGATCCTTCTGTTAACACTAGAAAATCGTAGAAGAAAAAGACATTAGAGAATGTTAAGAAAAAGGTATAAATAAGGATTTATAGGGAAGGAATACATTATAGGAGCTGAAAATTTTAACTTTTCCTAAGCTCAAGCAAAAAAACTTATCAAAATGCGCTCAGAAAGAACTGACCCTTGGCGATCTTCATGAATTTTTCTTCGATAGCCCGCAAATAACATCACAGTTATCCCTTAGATAGCCGCGTAGACCTGAGTATTCGTAAAGTCACCATCCAGGACCACTTGGCACACTTGGAGAAGAAATTTCTCACTTAATCCATCCAAGTACAGCCACCTTGGAGCCACCTTGAGGCTTTAGTGCAGCACAAAAAGGAATGACCCTCCCACTCTTGTGTCAACATCCATCTTGTACCAAGAGAGGGAGGTAAAATTTGAAATTTGTCTATAAATTCCATCCATGGGAAGAGAAAAATGAGAACACATTGTTCTGCCAGCCAAATTTCTCGAGAGAAAACTAGTTGTCCAGCAGCAAGAAGATTGGAAGGATTCAGTTGTTGGCCATCCAATGTAATATTCCAAATTTTTCACATGTTTATTTGGAATATTAGAGTTCTTAATAACTTAATTAATTAATTAAATAAAAGGTTGGAGGGACCCATAATCCTCAAATATGAATAAAATCCACTTTTGATGTGTGTATGTGGATATTCTAGATCTGGATCTAAATCATGGAGTAGTGGAGCAGCTCCATTAATGATAAAGAATTTGAGATCATGTCTCATGTATGAGATAGATCATGGAGGATGAAATAGTCAAATAAGATCATGGATCTTAAATGTAAAATCATGAGGATCTTGAAGAGGTCAACTAAAATCATAATGCATTCAAAGTAAGATCATAAAGAAATTATGATAAGTTAGTGGAGAAGGGGTGCATCTAATGAGAAAATGATGGAGGAAGTAGTGCATTTAATGCACACATGATGGAGAGGTTGATCATCACATGTGAACAAGATGGAGGACATGGAGAAACAACGTAGTCAACCATGGAGACTTATTTCCACATGTACAGCGTAGTTATGGAGTGGGCCTAGAATATGGAAGGCTCATGATCTATATAATGAAGGTGAAGGCACAATAGAAGGTAGATTTTGATACTGGGATTACTCTTTGATCTGTTTAGATATGGATTTGTCTTAGGACATTTATATGCATTCTTAAGTTTTTTAGCTAAGTTTGTAGTTTTGTTTAGCATAAGGTGTTTCCGAGCATAAATCCCACCCTTACCCATGGGGGACTTCGAGTGCCTACTTTGGGAAGGTTTTTTATTGGGATTTATTCCTCATCAGGCATTGGTGCCATCTTCAGGAGGTTGTTTCTAGCATTCAGCTAGGAAACTAGTGGAGGATTCATCCTACCACTTTTTTCTTCATATTCAGTCTTCTAGGAGCATCAAATCTATATCTAGCATCCAGGCCAATGTATTTTACCTCCATGCAGAAGCAGTCCCCTCAAGGATTGCACAGTGCTATCTTGCAGATCTATTAGAGGAAGGAATTTTATAGCATTTTAGCTAGAAATCCTATGAGGGATCATCTCCTCACATTGTATTCATTGTTCCCATCATCCAGGAGCTTATTTGACATATCTAGCAGCAGGCTATTGAGCCTCCCTCCCTTAAAATGCAGTTTTCTGAAGCTGTCGATCATTCAGCAACCATTTTCAGTGGAGGATATTGGAGGAGCTAGACCTTGAGCTTTCAGCCCAAGGATTTAGTGAAGGGATCAACCCTTCTTGCACAGATCTGATTGCACATCATTGCATGCCATATTAGATCAGGTTATGCAGTAGATCTGCATACCCAACAATGTATATGTGAAGCCCTAAGGGGGTGATTTTCTTAGATTCACATATATGAGAAATCCTTCTTGGGTTATCTTGGGTATCCATCATAGAACCTGGATCTACATTTTCAGCGTCATCGGAGCTCCCATACTACCTAGATCTGAATTTATATCTTTCTGGTAGTTGAAGTCCCAACAGTTGTAGTAGGGACAACACATTTTACCTTCCAGCAGTCTAGCATTTACGCAACCCCTCTTGTGGGATCATTCAAGGGTCATTCTAGGCCATCTCCTTGGCTTGAGTGCCTCATATTTTGAGCAGTGTTGTACTTGATTTTTCACCTCCCATATAATAAAATGGCTTAGTTTCTTTGTACATTCTGATGTTGTCTTTAGATTTATTTTTTACTTTTTTTTAGTTCTCATATTGTGTTTGAGTATTATTGCATTCTCTCTTTTTGGATATTACAGTGGTATTAGAGCATGATCTTTGGCTCAGCTTGTGGACACTTCATCTTTTGCATCAAAAGAAGAAGAAGATATATGAGATCTATCATGAAGGAGGATTGTAGTTTTGCCACTCTTCTCTTTAGATCCCTACAAGATCTCTCCAAATAGTTCAAACAAATGAAGAGAGAAAGGAAAAAGGAGGATATAAGAAGAATATTTGAAGAGGAAGGTCCAGGCACTTCCTATCAGCAACAAAGAAAATCGGAGAACCATAGATCTCCTCATAGATATATTATGCCCACTTTCTTTGAAGAAGGTGAATGGTATAGAAATGAAAAAAGAAGAGAACCTAAGACTCATGAGACTCTCAGTTTATATCTTGAATAATAAAAATCACAGTCGAGAGCATTCAAGGAGAATCTAACTCTCCAACAATTCTTCAAAATCAAAGAAGAAAGAGGATCCTAGAGCAGCAATAGAAGAAGAGGAACAATAGATTATATTTTCCTACATTTGATGGATCTTCCTCAAGCACTGTTAAGGCTTGGAGGAAAGAGTTAGATACATTATGTGGGCTACATCTTGTAGCTGAGGAGGAGGTTTTTCAGATTGCAGCACTTCATATTTATGGTGAAGCCAATGATTGGTGGTTTGGTCACATGGAGCATGCAAATGTGACTAAACATCTATATTTCTTTCACAAGTTGAGAAAGAATTTTGATGTGATAAAACTAGAGATATTTCCCAAAGAGACATTTCCTAAGGAAGCAAAGGAGGATGTCATTTGTGTTACTCTGGACAAAGAGTCACTACTTTCACCACCTGCCGCAAAGGTACTTGTATCCAGAGAACTAGAGACACTTGCATCTTTTCAAGATAGTCTTAAGATATTGACATATAGAGTCCCATGCATGACTCAGAAGATGCATGAGGAAGAGGAGGTAGATCCCAACACTGGTACATTGATAGAAGAGTAGTCATCACTCTTACTAGTAGTTGGAGACACCATTGTCCCGATTGAAGAAAATCTTATGGTATTGCAAGAGGTTCCCACATATCAGTTGATCCAAGGTATGCATGCACTTCCATCTCAATTTGTTTCAGTACATCTTATTGAAACTTATGGGGACATGCCATCAGGGCCAATGCATAACCAAGTGTTAGAACAACATGCCGATTTGAAGCAGCAACATATCACAGCACAGAGGACCCTTGATCTAATCAAGGAGGAGATGGAGAGCTATCCAAAATTTTCATTGATGAACTACATTCAACCCTTTGAGTTGAAATGTAGAGTTTCAAAATATGGGATGAGCATGATCCTATATACAATGGTTGGCTATGAGTTTAGCATTATGCCTTTCCATGAGACAACATATGTATCACCATGAATATCTACAACGTTGTCACTTAGTAGCAGTGATGATAAGAGGGACCCATTATTCTTGGAGAGTTCTGAAGGTAGCTTCACTCATGAAGCAATGGAGGTAAAGATGATAGATGTTAGACATCTTGAGATGAGGAATCTTTTCTCCTTTCTAGATGACACTTTCTCAATGAGCATTTCATAGCTCAAAGAGAAACTTGTACCTGCAGGAGATCCAAAACCTCATTGGTTTTGGAGGGCCTTTGATGAAAAGAGAATCTCATGGAGAGAGCTCATTAGAGGTGCATATCAAAATTTCATGGAGTGCAAAGTTCTTCAATAGTTTGAGGAGGTTGGTGTCCTACAACTGGAGGATACCAAGTTTTTGCAGAACAAGATCCATTATCCACAATGGGATGAATGGTTGATGATGTGGAGCAAGGGGTTGTCAAACCACTTGTAGCATGATGAGATACACCAGAAAGAAGCATGGCCACATTGGTTGCTCTTGGGTGAGTATGGCTACTACCTAAAAACACATATTTTCATGGTCCATGCCTTATACAACACTCATGTAATTAAGACAGAGGCATGGTTGCACTGGCTGCTCTTGGGTGAGTATGGTTACCACCCAATAGCTCATATTTATTTGACTCATGCCTTGTGTATCAATGACGGAATGATCCAAAATGGATTCATTTTTGCCTCCAGATCAAAGTCTTCAAATGCATATGAAAATAAGATCAGGTTAAATTTCTCATCAACGTGATTCCAACAGTGTGAACGACGCGTAAAAATGAGTTCATATGACGAAGATATTGGCGAGTCAAAGTTTATGGTAAACTAGGGAAAAATGGAAAAGTCAAAGTCAATGGAAAATTCAAAGTCAAAATCAAATTCAAGGTCAAATTATGTGAGCAGGACATGTGTCATCTCAGGAATGTGCCACATGTTCAGGATGACATCAGCAGCATCGATGACGTGTCAGGTTGTGATTGGTTGGAATGGGCCATTCCGAGGCTGACACATGGTAGCCCAGATTTTGCCCAATTTGGCCTTGTTTGCAAAATTTTGGGGTCAGGGAGGATCTAACCCCTGACCTACCAGAAATTCTATAACTTAGCCGAATTGTGCTTGTCAATTGGGCCAGTTCATGAGTTGGTATTGAATGCAAAGATTCTGTATTTATGTGGAGCAGATTATTTTTTCCAAACCTTTAAATAGTATGATAATGCCGCATTTATTAAACACCACCACATATTTCAATGTAACATAACCATAGTTTATCTACGCATATATTTGGATATATATCATATGATATATATGATACCATTTATGGTATTAGAACCGCCGGAAGTATATAATATACCGCCACCACACATATGTATTACGATATATATATATATATATATCGTAACAAACCAACATATAATTATCACTGCGTACGTGACCGCCGGAACATTAAAGTATTGCAATATATATAGTTTGCAAACGGACGGAGTATGGATAAACCTTATCAAAGGTTTTCAATTCATATATTAATGTTTTTCAAATATTTCATGTAAATGCCAAAGGATTGGAGGAAAGTTCGGGCAGGGGTTTTGACCCGCCGACCTCCAAAATGTATTAATATAATGTTTTCAAATAGAGTGCTAAGCCAATTGCGCTACACGGTGTTGCTTGTAAAACAAGCCACCAAAACCTGTTTTATGTAGTTGCAGAAGTTGAAACATTGAAGACACCAACGTGCGAACCGAGGTGTTATTGTAGCAGAGAAGGTGGTATTTATTGTAGGAAGGTGGTTTTGTGCAAGACATAAGTGGTTTTGGATCTCCACGGGGTTTGGAGATCACAATGGCGAAATATAGGCAATTTTATACTCATTTTGACCGAAATTTCAAGCCGGTCACAATGGTGAGGTCGATTTTTTCATTTTAGTCTCTGTTTTTGAGCTCATACCTGTAAAAGAATTTTGAAGACAAAATAAAGCAGTCAACACTAGAAGCTAAGGACCTGGAGACGTAGCCAAGAATTCTGGTGAACTCCATTATTAAATTCTTGTTGTGTTAATGTGTTTGACTATGTTTTCATTGCTTATGTTTTTTATGTTATTCGAAATATTTTCGGTCTATTGCACTAACATAATATTCTCACATAGACGTCAATAATACCTTTTTCATAAATACAGATCAAGTGGTATAAGAGCTTAAGGTTAAATTTTTAAAAGGTTTGACAGTGTCATGTGAATATTGAATGCTTACTAGGTCAAAGTCCAAGTGAGGTGAAGGAGAAATTGTTGAAGCAAATCCAAATATTTGAAGGGTATTTTTGCAAAAGAAGATTACGGAAGAAAACGTATTAGGAATAGAAGCTTAGATCTTTGACAACTTCATGAAAATACGTGTGATGGTAGAAGAGATGGATAAAGAATTTAAAAAGGTAAAGGTGAAGGAACTTCATCACCTAAACCAAACAAAGAATCAGGTGAAGAGCCTTATTCATTATTTCCACCATCTCCCCAATCATCACCATCATCGTCATCATCATATTCTTCTCATAAATATGGTTCTTCTAAAAAAAAGAAGAGTAAGAAATCCGCATTGATCAAATTAGATGTAAAATTGCATTTACCAATTTATGATGGTGAACTTAACGCTGAAAGGCTTGATAATTGGATAAGACAAATTGAAGTTTATAGCAAGGTATAGAATTTTTTTTCAGAAATAAAGAAGATCAAGCTTGCTAGCCTTCATCTTGGAGGAACCGCACTTGTATGGTGGGAAGGTAAGAAACAAGAAGATCTCCAAAAGCATGGTAAAATCATTTTGACATGGAATGCATTTGTGTCTGCTATTAAAAAGAAATTTTATCCTTTGGCTTATATGCAACAAGCTATGATTATTTGGAAAAAATTGCGTCAGTTAAAGGGTCAAAGTGTGCAAAGTTATACTCAGGAATTTCGTAAAAGAGCTTTGACACTAGGCATATCATTGGACTCACCAAAAACATTATTGAAATACATAGGTGGCCTACATATTTATTTGAGGCATACCATACTGATGTTTAATCTGACTAGCTTAGATGTTGTATCAATTCAAGAAACTCATCTAGAAGCTAGGGGTAAAAATGTATCTCATGATGTTGGAAAGTCATCTAAATCTATTGAAATCAAGAATAAAGAAAAGAAGAAACAAAAATGGAAGGAAAGGTAAGCGAATACTGTAAAGAAATAAAATCCTACATGCACTCATTGTAAGATATAAGGACATGATGAGGCACACTGTTGGGCACTACATCAAGAATTGAAGCCTAAGAATTTTGGAAGTAAAGAGTGAAAGAATGATGCTGCTATGCAAAAGGACTTGGGATCAGATTCGGGAGATGAAACAACAATTACACCTACAGGTATAAAAGGTAAAAATTATCAAGCATTTACAAGTACTTCTTCACATTTTGTTGATAATGAAAATGATGAGAGGAAAAGAAATGAGCTATTTCATATCAGAGTCATTTCCAAGAATATTAAAATTGATACTTTGTTTGATAGTGGCTCTCAAGTTAATTTGATTGCTGAATCAATTGTAAAGAAATTGGGTATTGAAACTAAACCTCATAAAAAGCCATACCCATTGGGTTGGGTCTGTGATAAAACTAAACTACAAGTTACGAAACAATGCAAACCTCATTTTGCAATTGGATAGTGTTGGGGTTCCCATGTTTTGGCAGATTTGGCAATACCAAAAGATGAGACAACATCAAACCACTTCGGGGCCCTAGGATCTAGCCCTCCTGGACCCGGAGAGGGATCTCTCCAAATAGATCAAAGAATGATGTCTCTTTGAAGCTCAAAAATAAGATGTTAGGCTAGTTATGAAGCACAAAGGGGGGTTTTAAATGATTTGGTTGGAGGGTTGCTGGGTTGGTTAGGAGATCATGGACTGGGAAAGCAATGGGAGAAAAGGAACAAAGCAGCAGGATGTTTCAGCAAGAAGAATGGGCTAAGACCGTGCCATACATTGGGCTATGGAGTCATGAGAGGGAAATTACTTGCATCCACTAGCCAAGGCTTCCAAAGGGAAAGTCATCTACACTAAAGGATCTTTTAGGCAGATGGTGGAATGGAACATTAAGGGGAGAAAGTGGGAGAAGGAAAGACAACCAATTTTCTGTCTATAGATCAGGTCAGAGGTCATTTAACTCCAGACCTGCTTGGACATACTCACAGGCAGCTCTCAAAGAGACATAGGGGCAGCTTATAGATCAGACCAGAGGTCATTTAACTCCAGGTCTGCTTTAGCAACTCCAAGGGAAAAACAGAGATAAGATTACAAAGAAACATCTAAGAAGCAAGCCCCCAAGTTCATACATCAGCCAACAGGCAATAACATCCACTGCACTGGTTAAACTCCACGAATTTACTCTTAGATACACATGAAGTAGAAAACATAAAGGTAGGGAGAGCAGACAGCATAGGGCACCTAACAAGGGTGAATCCTATACCATTATTCTGATGCCTACCAGAAGAACATGAAACAATATGGAAATGTAATAACAGAGTTAAGAAAAACATCACCAATAGTAATAGACCAGGATCCTGTGAAATGTGCTTTGATTAATTGATGCAAAACCAGTCATGTACAATATGGCTCAATGGCTGTTACAGTCCAGACTTCTCCTCCCAGCCTATTACATACGACTACTCTGCTACTCCCTCCCAAGACTGTTCTAACATTCAAACTGAATCCCTCTAACAGCAGATGCCCAGCAAGGCAACAACAACCTTTACAATTCGTTTCTGGGAATTCTTATAGGAGAAGAGAGAAAAACAGAGGTAGATAGACAATTAATCAATCTCATTAAGACAGAATTGGTGGAAGTGTCCACGCCCATACTGCTTAATGGCTCTGCAGCTCTGTATGTACTCTGTATGCCGGCTAGGGAAGCCTCTGTCAGGCCGATTGACCTCAGATATTTCTTTTAGAGTCCTTCTGGCTGTCTGGAGCTCTGCGCTGCCACTCTGAAATAAATGACATGGATGGAAGTCTGTGATTTCTCCATACCTCCATTACTGCTGCTCAGACAGTCCCTAATGAAGCTCCGTCAGTGCATTAATCTGTTTAAGGGCTCGAGGAGGCAAGGAGATTGTTGTAGGAAGATGTCCTTCTGGAGAAGAGTACTTTGCTAGTATTTAATCATAGATAAGACTCTTTGCGTGCTTAAGTCTTCCAACTGTGCTTGAATCCTTTGAATGCGGGATCATAACCATTAATCTTTAATTATGGGCTCAAATCCCCTCTAACCCGCCTCTGTTGTCTCGTTTGGCCGCTGAATTTGCCTCTCTGTACTATCTGCACCGTAGAGTAAACCTGTTGCAAACCGGGTCGCGGTAGAGAAATGCTGTGGAGGCAGAGGAACGGTGGCGGAACGGTGAAGAAACAATGGAAACAACGGAGAGGAGTGGAGAAATGAACACATAGTGTAAAGCCCAAAGTTCAGCGTTTGGGCGAATTACAAAGGAAATAGCCAACAAACAAGGGGCGGAGCCTTGGATGTGGGGCCGACCGTGGCGGGGGGCGATTAAACCTGGGCCGTCAGATCCGGGAGGATACGGACGGCGGAGATGAAATCGCAAAAATCGTAATCGGAGGTCGGAGTGGGGAGCAGTCGCAATGCACAACAAAAATTTTCCGATTGCGATTGGGGAGATGCTGCGATTAAACACCAACCATCGGATCTGGGATCAGATCGACGGTCCACACCTAATCGGAGGGAGATGGAGAGAGGCAACGGGCGATGATGCGATCAGCGCAGGGCCGTTGGATCGACCGGGAGACGGACAGATACGATTAAATCGGGGGACGAAGGAAAGGACTTGCGACTGCGATCGGGCGGGGGTGCGATTGAGCGCTGGCCGTCGGATCGCGGGAAGGATGAGCCCGCCGTGATTGAACTTGCGGCCGGGAGAAGGACGAGACCGGGCCGATCGGGCGGGGGTGCCATTGAGCGCTGGGCCATCGAATCAATGACGATCAACCATGGGGAAGTAACCTGAGGTTCACAATCGGGGAAGGACAGAAGGCTTGAGAACATGTGCTTCCGCCGTTGATCTCGTACCTGATCAACTGCATCAGCGCAGGGTTTACGTTATAATTAAATCGCATCTAGGTTTTAGAGTATTACAAAAGGAATTTCTCACCCGCCCGGCCTTCCGATTGCGATAAGCGCCTGACCTCGGAAGTACTTGGTCGAAACAAGGACATGTGGGGAAGGGGGAAGTGGTTCGAAAGGGGCCTGCGGTAGCGGGGCTGGGCCTTTTATATAAGGTCGCGAACATGGTTTTTGCCCATTTTGCTCAAGTCAAGGGGTTTAAAGGGGGAGTGGTAGGTCAGTGGGGGAAGAAGGGAAAACAAAGGGCAGGGGAAGAATTTAAAGGGGATCTTGGGGGGATTTGAGGGGTAAATGGGGAAGGAGAAAGGGAGACAAGGGGGGATAAAAAGAGGGTAAATGAGGGTGAGATAAAGGGGAAAGGAGGCCTTTGGGCATTTCTTCATCAGCAGAGAGGCTTTAAAAGGGGAATCAACAGAGGGGATTTGATCAAAGGATAAAAGACACAAAGAGGCTTCAAGGAGACTGTGTTTTCAGAGGAAATGCATTCCTTGAAGGCTCAAAATGATTTAGCCCCTGTCACTTACCGGTACCTCATAGCTAACAAAGTGGCTCCACATGGGGATGGCTTCTTTTTGAAGGAGTCAAGAATTTAGAAATTGATATCTCGGTGTAGCCGTATGCTCCGTCGCTGGAACCTCATCCTTTTCTTTTCTTTGATCCGTCGCTGCTTATGAAGACAACGTATCAGTAGAAATAATTTTCCCAAACAACTACCTACCCACACTACAGTCCTAACATTTTTTCTTCTGGGTGCATTTGGACTTGCAGACCCTTTACATCATTAATATTTTCAAATAGGAAAAATAAACCTATTCTACCTCTACCCTTATTACTCCATGAGACCAGATTAGACTGTTGGTCTCACATGTTTCTCTACCTACACTACTACCTGCTAGGATTAGACCGTCTAGCAGATTTCTTCTCTACATTCTAAAACATAAATTTAAACAACTAATCTACTTGCTCATAGGCTGGGCTTTATTGAGCTTCCTACCTACCCTACTCTAACTGGAATATTTACAATCTAGCTTAAAAACATGGTCTTCCAATGTAACCAGTCCTTCAAGTGATCCCATGACTGGTCCTTCTTGCTCAAATCCTTGAGCAGGCTGGATAGGCAGGGCAGCTCCCACTCTTTTTGTTCAACAACAGCAGCCTTGAAAAGTTTTGCTTCTGATTGCAACACGCTGCTGAGAAAGACCTTTAATCCTTCTTCAAATGTATGCAGGAAATGTGCATAAGGATCATGAAAAGATACCTGGCTATGAGTGCCTGGCAGGCTGGCTTCGACTAGGATCTCTTCTTCTTCCACTGGATCACGAAGAAGACTCTCTTGGAGTAGAGTGTCTCCTTCATCTTCTGAACTGGAGGACTCATCATATATTGGGGTTGAGTCCTCTCGGAGCTCCGATATGTTTTGCTCTGAGGTGCAGGGCTCCGTGGAAAGATCCATGTGTTCTTGAGCAGGGGTGTATTCCTTTGCTTCCTCTTTTTCAAGAGTAAGCACCTTGCTTTCATCATGCTCAAGAATCTCTTCTTTGCTTTCCTCCTCATCTACTGAAAGGAAAGGCTGCTGGTGTCCAGTCTCACTGATGATTTGTGGTAGAGCAGAATGAAGATTCGAAGAATATTCATCTGCTATTATGCTGTCATAGCTCTCGCCATCAGTGTCATACATAGGCGGACTTGACCAAGTCCACCATTCTGAGCGCACAGTAGGTATTTCTTCGTCGTGATCCATAGAGGAGTCTTCTGAATCTGAATCATCAAACTCAACTAATGACTGAGCAGGAGCTTGTGTTCTATAGAAGACTTCCAGGGTGGGCTACTGATTCAATATTCGATCAATCTCTTCTTCTGTCAAAAGAGGGGTTCCCTTCCCATCATGGACAGAAGAACAACAGTCCTCTTCCTCTTGTGTTAGCTGACTGGGAGGCAGGATTTCCTCTTGAGCCTCTTCTTCGTCATCAGATTCTGCCTCTTCTATACGGTCTTCTGTTTCCTCAAGGCAGCTTTCCCTATCAGCCTTTGCTAATAGGTCCTGATATTCTTTGGTCAGCGTAACACAAGGCACAGGTACGCAATCAGGCAATACCTGATCACTTTCCTCTTCATCCTCTATAGATTCTCGAGCATCATACATGTCTTGCTCATCTTCTAGATCTTGAGTTTGTTCCTGTTCAGAAGGAGACATGGGCTGTTCAAAATAATCATCACCTGCATTCATATTAGCCATGTATGTCTCCAGCACTTGACCCAACATTTCTGTTACTCTGCATGCTTTATCATACAAAGAATTATACTTTGCATCTCTATCCATGTTTGGATCTATGCTTTTGCGAAGAAGGCCATTGCTTCTTCTCAACCAGTTCAGCGTTCTTCACCAGTGGAGTCATTAGGTCTTTGGATCATAGGGAGTGTGGAGTCGCCAGGTGGATGAATTTGGCTGTTTGGAGCAGGCTGTTGTCCACCATCAACAATTAGAAGCCAATCTAAAGGTAAAATGGTCCTTGACTCTCGCATTGTCCCTAGTGCAAACTTGCCATTATGCTGGGGTTCCCATGTTTTGCTGCATTTGGCAATACCAAAAGATGAGACAACATCAAACCACTTTGGGGTCCTAGGATCTAGCCCTCCTGGACCCGGAGAGGGATCTCTCCAAATAGAGCAAGGAATGATATATCTTTGAAGCTCAGAATGAGATGTTAGGCTAGTTATGAAGCATAGAGGGGGGTTTTAAATGATTTGGTTGGAGGGTTGCTGGGTTGGTTAGGAGATCATGGACTGGGAAAGCAATGGGAGAAAAGGAAAAAAGAAGCAGAATGTTTCAGCAAGAAGAATGGGCTAAGACCGTGCCATCCATTGGGCTATGGAGTCATGAAAGGGAATTACTTGCATCCACTAGCCAAGGCTTCCAAAGGGCAAGTCATCTATACTAAAGGATCTTTTAGGCAGATGGTGGAATGGAACATTAAGGAGAGACAGTGGGAGAAGGAAAGACAACCAATTTTCTATCTATAGATCAGGCCAGAGGTCATTTAACTCCAGACCTGCTTGGACATACTCAAAGGCAGCTCTCAAGGGAACAACGGGGCTGCTTATAGATCAGACCAGAGGTCATTTAACTCCAGATCTGCTTCAGCAACTCCAAGGAAAAAACAGAGATAAGTTATACAGAGAAACATCTAAGAAGCAAACCCCCAAGTTCTTTACATCATGGCCAACTAAAAGCAACAACATCCACTGCACTGGTTAAACTCCACGAATTTACTCTTAGATACACATGAAGCAGAAAACATAAAGGTAGGGAGAGCAGACATCATAGGGCACCTAACACGGGTGAATCCTATACCATTATTCTGATGCCTACCAGCATAACATGAAATAGTATGAAAATGTAACTAACAAAGTTAAGAAAAACATCACCAATAGTAATAGACCAGGATCCTATGAAATGTGCTTTGATTAATTGATGCAACACCAGTCATGTACAATATGGCTCAATGGTTGTTACAGTCTAGACTTCTCCTCCCAGCCTATTACATACAAACTACTCTGCAACTCCCTCCCAAGACTGTTCTAACAGTCAAATGAATCCCTCTAACAACAGACTACGCAGAAACTGAACAACAACAACCTTTACAATTCGTTTCTGGGAACTCTTTATAGGAGAAGAGGAAGAGACAGAGGTAGATAGACAATTAATCAATCTCATTAAGCCAGAATTGGCTATGTCCACGCCCATACCGCTAATGGCTCCGTGTACTGTATGTACTCTGTATGCCGGCTAGGGAAGCCTCTGTCAGGCCGATTGACCTCGGATATTTCTTTTAGAGTCCTTCTGGCTGTCTGGAGCTCTGCGCTGCCACTCTGAAATAAATGACATGGATGGAAGTCTGTGATTTCTCCATACCTCCATTACTGCTGCTCAGACAGTCCCTAATGAAGCTCCGTCAGTGCATTAATCTGTTTAAGGGCTCGAGGAGGCAAGGAGATTGCTGTAGGAAGATGTCCTTCTGGAGAAGAGTACTTTGCTGATATTTAATCATAGATAAGACTCTTTGCGTGCTTCAGTCTTCCAACTGTGCTTGAATCCTTTGAATGCGGGATCATAACCATTAATCTTTAATTACGGGCTCAAATCCCCTCTAACCCACCTCTGTTGTCTCGTTTGGCCGCTGAATTGGCCTCTCTGTACTATCTGCACCGTAGAGTAAACCTGTTGCAAACCGAGTCGCGGTAGAGAAATGCTGTGGAGGCGGAGGAACGGTGGCAGAACGGTGAAGAAACAGTGGAAACAGCAGAGAGGAGTGGAGAAATGAACGCATAGTGTAAAGCCCAAAGTTCAGAGTTTGGGCGAATTACAAAGGAAATAGCCAACAAACAAGGGGCGGAGCCTTGGATGTGGGGCCAACCGTGGCGGGGGGCGATTAAACCTGGGTCGTCAGAGCCGGGAGGATACGGACGGCGGAGATGAAATCGCAAAAATCGCAATCGGAGGTCGGAGCAGGGAGCAGTCACAATGCACAACACAAATGTTCCGATTGCGATTGGGGAGATGCTGCGATTAAACACCAACCGTCGGATCTGGGATCAGATCGACGGTCCACACCTAATTGGAGGGAGATGGAGAGAGGCGACGGGCGATGATGCGATCAGCGCAGGGCCGTTGGATCGACCGGGAGATGGACGACTACGATTAAATCGGGGGACGGAGGAAAGGACTTGCGACTGCGATCGGGCGGGGGTGCGATTGAGCGCTGGCCGTCGGATCACGGGAAGGATGGACGGTTAGGATTGAATCAGAGCGTCGGGAGAAGGACTTGTGATCAGCGATCGGGCGGGGGTGCGATTGAGCGCTGGCCGTCGGATCGCAGGACAGATCAACGGTGGGGAAGTAATCAGAGGTTCACAATCGGGGGAAGGAGCAGAAGGCTTGCGATTAGCGCTCCGCCGTCGATCTGGGGATCGGATCAACGGTGCAGAACAAAGCGGAGGGTTTACGTTATAATTAAATCGCATCGGGGTTTTAGAGTATTACAAAGGAATTTCTCACCCGCCCGGCTTCCGATTGCGATAAGCGCCTGGGACTTAAGCGCTTGGTCCCAGTGCGGGGGCATGTGGGGAAGTGGTTTGAAAGGGGCCTGCGGTAAAGGGGCTAGGCCTTTTAATAAGGTCGGAACATGGGTTTTTTGCCCATTTTAATGGGTTTTAAGGGGTTTAAAGGGGAATGATAAAGGAATAAAGGGGAGAAGAGGGAAAACAAAGGGCGGGGGAAGAATTTAAAGGGGATCTTGGGGGGATTCGAGGGGTAAATGGGGAAATATAAGGGGAGAAAAAGGTGAAGAAAAAGAGGTTAAATGAGGAAAAAATAAAGGGGAAAGGAGGCCTTTGGGCATTTCCTCACATGACAAAGAGGCTTTAAAAGGGGAATCAGCAGAGGGGACTTGTCAAAGGATAAAAGACACGAAGAGGCTTCAAGGAGACTGTGTTTTCAGAGGAAATGCATTCCTTGAAGACTCAAAAATGATTTAGCCCCCTATTTGCTTGTCAAAAATTTCATAGGGGGGCTAACAGATCGGAGTTTGTAGATGAGGTTGAGTTAGATATAGTCCCATTTGATATATGTGGAATTGTACTAGGGAGTCCATACTTGTATAGAGATGTTGTATTCTATCAAAGGGTGAATAAGTATCAACTCACTAAGGATGGAATCAAATATGTATTAAGAGCTCATAAACTCAAAGATAACTACACTCTCATGAATTCAGGATAGATGAAAAGAATTATAAATTCAAGTAAACAATTTTTACTTATGATTGTAAAAGAAAAGGATCCTGATAAATTCGATGCTTTTCAAGGCTGTAATCCTAAACAAAAATCAGATTTAGTTAAAGTTGTTTCTCATTATGATATTCTGTTTCAAGAGCCTAAAGGGCTTCCTCCCAAGCGACAGATAGAACATGAGATTTATTTGCAGCTAGATGCTCCTCTTCCTAATATTGGAATGTACAGGTTATCAGCTCTAGAGAATACAGAAATAAATAAGCAGGTACAAGAATTGCTCGATCATGTGTTTATTCAACCAAGAACTTCACCATGCGGATTTCCTATTGTGTTTACGTAAGAAAGATGGTTCATGGAGAATGTGCATTGATTTCTGAGCATTAAATAAAATAACAATAAATAATCGTTATCCTCTTCCTCGCATCGACGATTTATTAAATCAATTGAAAGATGCAATTTACTTCACTAAGTTATACTTGCGAAGTGGCTACCATCAGATCAGGGTTTCAGAACAAGATGTATGGAAGACTGCTTTCAAAACAAAGCAAGGACTCTATGAATGGATGGTTATTCCTTTCGTCTTGACTAATGCTCTAGCTACATTCATGCATGTCATGAATGATGTTTTTAGACCATTTATATATGATTTTGTAATAGTCTACTTAGATGATATTCTTGTTTCCAATAAGACATGGGATGAACATATAAAGCATGTAAATTAGGTTTTAGATGTTTTAAAGAGAAAAAATATCTATGTAAAACTGTCAAAATGTGAATTTGGCAGGACATATTTAAATTATTTGGGTTATATTGTAGAGGGTGGTGAATTGAAGATAGATCTCTCTAAGGTTGAAGTCATTGTAAATTGGCCTAAGCCCAATACTGCTACAGAAGTTATAAGTTTCTTAGGGGCAACACAATACTGGAGAAATTTTATTTCTAACTTTTCTTTGATTATAGCTCCTCTACATGCTTTGAAAAGTGTGAAATAGGTGTTTCAGTGGGGAGGAAAACAACAAAAATCCTTTGACCCATTGAAAGAAAGGATCAGTACAACACTAGTACTAGCACTGCCAGATCTTCAACAACCATTTGAGATAGAGATAGATGCAAGTGAATATGCCATGGGGGCAGTGTTGATGCAACATAGAAAGCCTATATGCTTTCATTTTGAGACATTCACATCAACAGTAGTTAACTATCCTACATATGATAAGGAATTATATGCATTAGTACAAAGTGTTAAAAAATGGAAACATTATATAATGGGAAAAGAAACAATCATACATACATATCATCAACCACTACAATATTTACACTCACAAAATAAATTGCAACAATTAAGACACTATCATTGGATGAGTTTCTTACAGCAATTTCATCTTGTAATCATATATAAGAAGGGCATACATAATAAGGTTGTAGACATGTTATCAAGATGAATCATAAATGCATCTACAATTATTAAGCATAATTTAGTGATGCACGAACGCTATATTGAACAATATGCTCAAGACACAGATTTTAAGGATGTATATGAAAATTTAAGTCATGGCAAGAAGGTAGAAGAATTGGATTATTTCTTAAAGGACAAACTCTTATATCATTTGGGAAAATTATGCATTCCACGAACTGAAAGAGTTAATGTGATTCAAGAAGCACATAATTCTCTAATTTTAGGTCACTTTGGCATAAGTAAAACAATTGCACAATTACAAATATTCTGCTATTGGCCACAAATGAATGAAATAGTTTCAAGATATATTAGAGGATGTACTATAAGTGCTACAAGAAAGCCAAGTAAAATAAAATCAGGCTTGTACAATCCACTTCCAATTCCTTCTCGTCCTTGGGAAAGTTTATCCATGGATTTTTCTTGGCGATTGATAATGTCTAGAAAAGGGCATGATTATTTGTATGTAGTTTTGGATAGGTTCAGTAAGATGTGTATTTTTACACCATGTACTAAACAGGTCACAACTGAACAAAATGCAAAGTTTTTATTTCAAAATGTATGGGTTCATTTTGGGTTACCCACTTTTATTGTATCTGATCAGGATTCTCGATTTGTCAAGAAATTTTGGTCAAGTTTATGGGAACTCATGGACACAAGGTTAAAGAAAATCACGACATTTCATCTGCAAACAAATGTCTAGACTGAAGTGGTAAACAGGACAGTGGTACAGTTGCCTCAAGGTTATTGCAGCAAGCATCGCAATCTTTGGGATGAGCATTTGTGTTATGTACATCATACTTACAATCATGAAAAACATTATTCTACTCAAAGATCTCCATTTGAGACTTGTTTTGGTTTTGTACCAAAGTCTCCCTTGGATTTTGTCTTTGGTACAGACATAGCAGTTGATGGACACAGCGATGTGGACAAAGTAACCAAGTTCATTGAATAGATCCAGGAAATTCACTAGGCAGTATAGGAACAATTTGAAAAGAACCAAGAAAAGTATAAAGCGAGGCATGACAAGCATTGAGTTGAGCATATTTTTCAAGTTGGTGATCAAGTCTGGTTGTACATCAGCAAAGAAACACTTCAAGGGGAAGGTAAAAAATTGAAACTAATTAGATATGGTCCTTTCAAAATTTTTGAAAAAATTGGTGAAAATTCTTTCCGCCTAGATCTACCAGCTTATATGCAGATCTATTCCATCGTAAATGTGGAAAATTTGTGATTGTATGAACCTTCATTGGTTGAAGATCTAGAAGAGAAAATTCAGGTACCTTCCATCGAATATTTTTCACCAGAGTATCTCACTAAGTTGCAGGAGGACACAATTCTTGACAGGAGGATAAGGACTTCATGATGAGGAGAAGTTGAGTATCTTTGATTTGGACTTAAAGGTAAAAATCCAAGTAAAGCAAGATGGATATAAATTGGAAAAGTGAAGGAAAAATATCCTCACTTACTCGATAGCTAAAACCAACTTTTGCTGGTCCAAAAGCTTCTAGTGGGGAGGAGTGATCCAAAATGGATTCAATTTTGTCTCTAGATCAAAGTCTTCAAATGCAGATTAAAATAGGATCAAGTTAAATTTCTCGTCAACAAGATTGCAATGGTGAGAATGGCACGTAAAACCGAGTTCGTATGATGAAGATATTGCAAGTCAAAGTTTATGGTAAAATAGGGAAAAATGGCAAATTCAAAGTCAATGTCAAAGGTCAGATGATATCATCAGGACACGTGTCATCTTAGGAATGTGCCACATGTTTAGGATGACATCAGTAGGATCAATGACCTATTAGGTTGTGATTGGTTCGAATGGGTCAATCTGGGGCTGACACGTGGCAGCCCGGATTTTGCCCAATTTGGCCTTGTTTGCAAAATTTTGGGGGTCAAGGAGGATCAAACCCCTTACCTCCCGGAAAGGCTATGACTTAGCAGGATTGTGCTCACCGGTTGGGCTAGCGCATGAGTTGGTATTGAATGCGGAGATTATGTATTTATGTGAAGCAGATTATTTTTGCAGGACCTTTAAATAGTATGATAATTCTTTTTTATTAAATTCCACCGCATATTTCAATGTAACAGAACCATAGTTTATCCATGCATATATTTGGATATATATCATATGATACCATTTATGGTATGAGTACCTTCAGAACTATATAATATATTGCCACCGCACATATGTATTATTATATATATATATATATATATATATATATATATATATATATATATTAGTATATCGTAAGAAACCAACATAAAATTATCACTGCGTATGTGTTGAGGAGGTAAATCCCCTCTGCGGACAGAGGCAATCCCACCAGCCCTAGATTGGGTCTAGCAATAATCAAATCATGCAATGACGTTGGTTCCTAGTTACAAGAAAGACAAAGACTGCGATAAGTATCCTACCTCAAATCCCACGCTGATGTTGTCGATGAAGAAGCGGTGCTCCTCGTCCCTAGCCTGACAGATCACAATCCTTCTGTTCGTCATGTCGGGACACCTATACACACGCAGAGAAAGGAAGACATACAACGTAATAGTTAAATCATGTAACTATATATCAGTCAGAGAAGATATAATTCGTTGCATTACATAAAAGAGTAAACACAAGGATGGAACCAAAATCAAAGTCGCTTATATTATAAATGACAAAAGGGAGATTACAACCAAATGCTCTGATGCTATGATCTTCCTTCGGCAGGGCTTGCAGTGGAGCGTGTCTCAACAAAGCCTGTTGGGAATCTGGATGAAGCTCTCTCTCTTACGGGGTTCTCTTCGGCTCAGCTCTCAATAGTTACCCAGCTATAGTTTCCTTCCTACAAGTTCAGCTAGCTTGCTAATGGAGAGGGCAAGATTTTATAGATGGAGGAAGGGAAGTTGGGATCCCTATAATCATGGGATAGGTCCTATCTCTTAGGAAGGTTCCATGAGAGGTGGAAAACCACTTCCTATACATGGAGATCCGGAGCCAAACCACTCAACTCCTTTTGATGATTCATTCTGGATTTTGTTAGAATAAACTTTCTCCATTTATTTTTAAAAAACATTCTTTTAATAAGATTGGCGCGAGTGAAACATAGGGATAGAGTGCCAGTTGGCATGCCCTATAGTGTGGATTTCCCCCATTGGCGAGAGGGATGAACTGGATAGTCACACCAAGGCTAAAACATATGTTTTTAGGGTTTTTCAGAGGAAATGTTCTTCAGGAGAATGTTTGTCCTTATGCAGGAGGATGTCATGAAGGTTTTTTTAGGACATTTTACTGTTCACAGGTAACAGGAATAGTCCTCCAATGTAAAGACAAGGGATTGCAGGGACGGTGACAAAATGCTGTGTAACAGATGCCCCCTAAAGCATGAGGTCCGAGAGAGAGGGAGGGGTGAAATGCTTTATGAGAACGTGCCCAAATGAAAACACTACTATCGGAAGACTTGAAAATACAAATACATCTGATATCTCTGATACTTGATATCTGGTATGGGCACAGCCATCCATAATAGAGTTTACAATAACTGGGATCCAAGGTATGGATGCAGCCAACCAGCAAAGAAGGATCAACAGGTAGACTCAGGTATGGTCGCAGCCATCCAATCAAATGAGTCATTTAACCAATCATGATAATCCACAAAGAATCCGTAGCCTGGATTTTATCAGACAAGATCCAGGGTCTTGCGCTCCATCTCGACCCGAACAAAGTATAAGTCCGAGAATGTGAATAAGTGAGCTGAAGTCGAACATGCAAGAACATCGTCTGATTACCAACCAATAACGAAAGTATTTAACAGACGCAAGAGAAACCACCAATAATGAGGAAGGCCCTCAAAGTACTATAGGTACAATCCACAGAATGTGAACAGTGACCTGGCATCGAACACCCGTAGAATCATTCAATCGAAGGTCAATAATGAAAACGTTGCGTCAAATGTAAAGAACCTGCCATTGAGGCATGTAGGCTCCAAGGTACCTAAAGGGAGTCTCTAGATCAGCTTCCTGGATAATGATATGAAGTCGATAGGAAGTGACTTTGATCGAAGGTGGGCCATAGTGTTTCCCACATCATCGACACGAGATAGAAAAACATGATGTTTGTGAATCAAGATCAATAGAGAATCAGAGGGAGGTTGAAAACTGCAGAGGCCAACTTCTTTTGAACATATCGATGGAACGACACTGGATTTGGCAGTATTTGACATCAAAGGATATAAGGTTTTGATGACATGGCAAAGATAAGATGAGCGGTCAAAAGATATTACCCAAACCTATTGAGGCAAGTAGATAACGAGATGAGATATCCCCAACCCGACACGAATGCAGACAAGTGCCATGTTCAAGAGTGACATACTGCCGACACGACGATGATACTGGTTCCATTTTTCCCCACCATTTCTGGCGAGTACCCCAATTATTTTTGAAAACAAGCTTGAAGGGGATAGAATATGCTTGCAATATAAGTTTTTTCTTCGGACAAATCTGACCTAGTACATTTAACAAGCCCTAATAAGGAGGAACTCGAGTAACGTCATTACGACGGAGTCTGATGTCATCATTTTTTAACGAGTCTAACAAAGGAAGAACTCAACATATTTTCATGTTTAGAGAGTTTGAAAAGACAACGGTAAAGAAAACTCCACCAGTCCCTTTTCGTAGATAGTCTTACAGATCCGAAAAGGTAGAAAACTATGTATGAGAGAACCTCCTAGTCGCGATAGGCTATGGTATTCCTTTTTCATAAGTAATATATCCCAGCCCAAAAAAGGGGTAAACGTATACTGGGTAGATGTTGTTTCGCATCTAATTTAATGAGCTCAAAACAACAAGTGACTCGGTGATTTTTTCAGTTTTAGAGAGTCATAAAAGAGCTGAAAGGTGACTCCAATAGTGACTTTTTCGTGTTTTTACCGAGTCCGAAAAATTATAAAATACAACTCATTTCGTCTTCGTAATCGTGTGAAAACCTGTCACTGCACAAAAATCAAGTGTAAAACCCATTTTTCGACAAAACATAGTGAATTATTGGAAAAAAAAGTCTCAAAACCCAAATTTGATTTGTAAAAGTTATAAATATGACCAATAGTAAAAACATATTTACTTTTTACCTTTTTACCTCTGTGCAGAGCGATAGTGAGTTATTTTCGTGTGATATTTTCATGACGATCATGGGCAGTCCAGTTCATTATTCTGGATCCCGTCTTTTCCAGGTAAGAGCCACTTCCATTAGCCATTTTTTAAGCCATATTTCATATCTTTTCATTGTCATTTGGCATCCTTGAGGGGAGGATTTGCAAAAATAGGGCTTCCGCAGTTGGCGTGGGTATCAGGCATGGACCCATGCCAATCAACCTCTTTTTGCAAAGGGGTCGCGCCAGGTGGCACGACTGTCATCAAAACAGCCGCGCCAACCGCACAACCCAATATTCTGCTCAAATTTAACAAGAATTGGGCTAATTAATTGTCATTTTAAATGCCCAAGGGATATTACAATGTGATTATGACCAATTTGATGCAGGTATAAAGCAAAAAATGGTGATTGAATGGAAAGAAATGGAGCACAGTGAAGAAGATGAGTTGGTAATTGATAATGAGAAATGCATGAGTGCTCTTCGAAATTGCGGGTTAAATAAATTCTTCTTAACACCATGTCTCAGGGCTCAGCCCGAATTACTACAATATTTGATAAGTATCTGGGATGAGGATGAAGAGAAGTTTAAAATTCGATATCAAGTACTTGAACTCGAAGTGTCTGATGTCTACTTCATCACTAGACTGTCATGCAGAGGTCCAATTCTAATTATGACAGGCACCAGGCCTTCCGGTGAACAAATGTTGATGGTCATGGAGAGGGTGTGCCCGGGGGCACAAATGGGATCAGGTAGTGGCCAAGTCAACATCCATATTGTTCCTGACCTAGCACTCAGAGTGGTGCTACATACCATTATGCGGGCTGCAGGGTCGCAGGTACTGCATGAGGCTACCAAAACATAGCTCCTTCTGGCGTCAGAGTGCATGAATCCCACAGTGTTTGACTAGGCCACAGCCATGAATATGAATATCAAACGGAAATTTACCAAATGCAAAAAGGCCAAACTGAAGCAGTTTGGGTACGGGTCAAACTTGGTATCGTTCTTCCTAGAATGGCTACCTATCTTCCAGGGCGAGGGGGTGATAGTCCCAGATCCACCATTGAGAGAGCCACGAATGGCTCGATGGGTAGCATTAATGCCCAGGGTAAGGGTTTTCCAGCAGATGTCATGGCGGCCCGAGTTCTTTGAATGGCTGTGACGAAAACTGATCGTCATAGAGAAATGGCCCTATGCGGGCACTGATTTTACTAGAGACCTAGAACTTCCTCTCCCAGAAGGAGAGGACTGGGATGAGGAGCTGGGTAAGACGCTTTTTTATTTTTATGAATTTTATGATTTTTTGGTATACATGCATGCTATAACAATTGATCCTATATGTGTGCAGATGTTGGCCCAGAGAGGCCTGCTGGGATGTCATCGATAGGGAGGAGGACTCCGCTCGCTTACAACCCTCAAGGTGAGGGGGGTGAGGGGGGACGCACTGGTACAGAACCTCGAGGGGATTGCTCGTGGGGTTCCGGACTATGCTCGCCTAGCTGATGTCCCTATGGCTTGCTAGAGGCACACCGTGGGGGTGCCGAGTCACCTCCATTGCTTACTGAGGCGGTTGGTGCGGGCAGTGACATGATACCATGAGTACCATGCCAATTAGTTGCCTAGGCTTTTATTTTCATATTTTTGAGAGACATGTCATCTCTAGATGTAATTAAAAAAAACATGTATATTTTTTGGATTTTATATGATGCACACGCTGTAAACATTCGACATATATACGTATATATATATATATATATATATATATATATATATATAGATATATAGATATATATATTTCTACATGGATCTTTCTTACATATGATGATGTTTTTATAGATTGCATAAATGTCTATCTAATACCATGTTGGCTACTGCATCTGTTAATGTATTCATTCGTCTGGGTATATGCTAATATTTGATGTAATCAAAATTTCTTTCCAGTAAACGAATATGTAGATACAGTCTTAAAATGCATGGGTTCCTAACTGAATTATGACCATTGCGCTGTAACACTACAAGCTGTGAGTCCAGATATACAAGTAATGCACGAATAATGAGGTTAACGGCCTCGTTCAATAATTCCAAAACGACACTATATTCCGCAACATTATTTGTAACAAGCCCTAGAAAAACACCTTATAAATTAACTAACTCACTAGCAGGATTGTAGATTACCCAGCCTGCCGAAGACAGATTCCTGGTACTGTGGGAGGCACCATTCATTAAACCAACATAAGGAGTAATAGACATCTTCAAAATCAGGAAGACCCAATGAGCAGAAAAACGCTTACAAAGCACACCACACCACACATGCACAAAAATGAAAAAATCACCTATGTACATATACTATGCAAGAATGATTCAAGCATAATACTTCTTTAGGTACAACCCATTTCTGGCTGTGCCAAAGGAAGACCTTCATAATCGATCAGCTCATAAGCCCCATTTTTCAATACGTGTTTAATAGTATAGGGCCCATGCCACATAGGTTGGAATTTTCCTGCCCCAAGCTTATTGTGAGCTTGATCATACAAGAGGACGAGGTCTCCTTCGATAAAAGAGTGTGGAGAAACCGTTTGATAAAAATGATCTTTAACCTGCTTCTTCTGTGCCTCGATAACCAAAGCATCCAAGTGGCAAGTTTCGTCTAGTATTTCGAGATATAGTAGACGTTCTTCCTCCGGGGAAGTATCAGGCAGTAATTCCACAGCCAACTTTAGTGAAGGGATATCAAATTCAATTAGAAAATTAGCTTCCAGACCATAGACCAAATGAAATGGTGTGAATCTAGTCACACTCTTCACTGATGTTCGGTAAGCCCAAAGAGCTGAAAACAACTGGAGATGCCAATTCAATTTGTGTATACCAATTGTTCGTTGAAGCATCGTGACAAGAACTTTGTTCACGGCTTCAACCTAGCCATTTTCCTAGGGGTAATATGGCGTCGAGTTGTTTTGACGCAAGCCCAACTTCGATGTCATCTCTGCCATCATGTAGTCCCGAAAATGAGAGCCATGATCAGTGACGATGGCTTGAAGAACGCTGAAACGCATGATCACATGGTTGAAAATGAACTGAGCAGCTGTCTTACCATCTGCTGCCAATGTAGGCATCGCGTTGGCCCACTTGGCGAAGTAATCTACAACAACAATGATATAAGCATTCCCCCCAGCCGAGTGATGGTTACATGTCTTAGAATCAATGCCCCATTTGGTGAAAGGGCCCACGGTAATGACAGGATGTAATGGGAGGGGTGGCGCACGCATCTTATGTTGGAAGATCTGGCACGCATGACACTTCCATACTGCAAAAATACAGTCTTTAAAATATAGACGGCCAGAAATAGCCCACACGCAGAATATTCTGGGTGGTAGCATAACCGGACATGTGAACACCATAAGCGCCACTATGATAGTCATTCAGAACTTTCTCAGCCTCTTCTAAGGTCAAACACCGACAGAGTACATAATCGAATCCGACTCGATATAGTGTATCTCCGACAATGCGATATGGTTGGGACTGGTGTTGAACACAACGTCGAACATCCTTCGTTAACTTGGACCGGAAGGTAGATTTCTGGAGGTATACGATGATATCACCATACCATGGATCGAGAGTGTTGATTAAGAAGAGAGTTTCATCTCGGATATGATCCTCGGATTAAGACAGAACAGAGTTTGTAGGGAGAGAGCAAATGAGATCAGAAAAAACCAGTGACTTCTTCGATTTAGCAGTAGTGAATTCCAAATCAAACTCTTGAAGGATCAAAATCCATTTTGAGTACTTTCCCCCCAGCAATTTTCAAGACAAAATGTAATTCATGGTGTTGCAATCGGAAATCATGGTTACTGTGCACCACAGGATTTAATGGTGAGACTGTTGAATGGCCTGGACCGTGGCAAGCACCAATTTATCGACATGGGCATAACGTGTTTCAGTGTCAAGGAGATTCTGAGATAGATAATAAGCCACGTGTTCATTTCCGTCATCGTCATCCTGTACCAGAACCATGGCAATTGTGCTGAATGCGGCATCCAAATACAGGGTAAAGTTACGATGATAGTTTGGAGGATGTATTAATGGAGTGTTAACGAGCAACATCTTAAGGTTATTGAAATATTGCTGAGAAATATCGTCCCAATAGAAAGGGACGTCCTGTTTGAGAAGAAGTGTAAACCTTTTGGCTACCTCGACTTAGTTTGAGATAAAGTGACGTAAGAAATTTGCTTTCCCCTTAAGACTTTAAAGTTGATGCAATGAGGATGGGGAGGGGAGATTAACAATATCCTTGACCTTGAGAGGGTCAAGGCGAATCTTGTCCTTAGAGACAATGAATCCTAAAAGCCGACCAGAGTCAATGTAGAAGACGCACTTGTGAGGATTAAGCCTGATGTTGTAACGTCTGCAGCGGAGAAAAATCTGGCGGAGATGTTCTGGATGGTCTTCGCGTAGAGCTTAATGAGCCAGAAGGTCATCCAGGTACGACTAAACAACATTACGTATGTCGTGAAAGGAAAAGGAAATGGCATGCTGGAAGGTAGCCCCAGTTTTTTTTAAGCCAAAAGGGAGCTTCTTGTAGGTGAACGTTCCCCACAGATAGATGAAGGTGGTCATATGTTGATCAGATGGAAAGATATTGATTTGATTATAACCTGAAAATTCATCCATAAGGGAAAATATCTCACTCCTTGCACAATCATCAATGATATAATCTATAAAGGGGGTGGGATATTTGTCCTTAGGACAAGCCCGATTGATATCGCGATAGTCAACACAGACTCGAATTGTGCCTTGCTTCTTATCCACATGGACAATATTGGAAACCCAATATGTCAGTGGGATCGAATATATGAAGCCCACTTTAAGAAGTTTTTCAACTTCTGCTTTTATAGCAGTGGCTTTCTGAGGATGCACTGGGCGTAGACGCTGGTGCACAGGCTTCGCACTAGGATAGGTGGGAATTTCATGCATGATAATACTGGGATCAATCCCAGGAATCTCTTCATAAGACCATGCGAAAACATCACGAAATTTGCGGAAAATTCTAGTGTACACTTTAATATCATCGGGAGAAAAAGTGACTCCCACATGGATGTTCTTGACGACCCCCGGTTTAACGGAGATGTCGATAGGCATTGTTTGGGTAATATTACTCAGATTTCCTTCCGAAAATACTTCATGGGTCAATATTGACGTTTGGAGAGGCGGCGAGGGAAGCTGAGATGCAAAACACTCGAGACAATTAGACATTGCCCCCAGGCCAGGCATGAATGAGGAACGATGATGTCCATCGCTCCATGGCAGATCTTTGAGAGACATAGTCTCCACGATAGCTTCGTCAGACGGAAAAACTTCTCTCAAAGGATCGGGAAAATCTGCATCGCCAAGCCAAGGGGATTGAGAATAAACATCAAGAGCCATTCTCAAAGGAGAATTATCACCAGGAGGAGGATATGATGCATCAACGATCTCGTAATAATTGATTTCAACTGGGGTCAGAGGCATCAATTCTCCAAAAGAGGCAACCTGTTCAGGAGAAGGGATGATCCACTGGTCATCCGACCTAGAGATCATGTTGACTTGAATGATGTTCAGTGGTGGAATGGGAAAAATGCCCATGAGAACAGGGTCCTTGAAAATACCAGGTCCTATACTGTCGGGGGGATTAGGAATTTGATCCACTTATGGCACGTTGTTCTCATAGGATGAGGTAAAGAAAGATAAATGATCAACATTAATAATCTTGCCCTCATGTGGAAATTTCAAAATTCAAAAGAGGGTGGATGGAACGCACAACATGGTGTGGGTCCAACTGCGACTGAGTAGAAGATTGTAGTTGAGTTTGGCATCAACAACTTCCACTTCGACGTTGACTGTTTTACCTTGCAACGTGATCGGTAGACTCGCGAGAGCACCCAAGGGTTTTTATTCCCTTCCATCGAATGCCTCAAGGGCATTGGGAGATGAAGTGAGGGTTGGAGAGCTGATGGCATTCGAACAAGTAGATGACATAATGCAGGTAAAGGCACCTTTGTTCACAACGGCTCTGTGAATATTGAGGCCGTTGATGCCAACTTGTATAACAAGGGCAATCTGATGCGGAAGTCAAGGGATGAAATTCTCTAGATCGAAGGTGAGAAGGCTAGAATCTGTAGGATCAATTCTGTCGATTGCAGATAACAGTGCTTTCCGTTGAGATGGAAAACTCTGAAGTACTTCCAATGCAGAAATTGCGGAAGGTGCCTGTGCCAAATCCTCAACAATGTTGTAATGCTGAGAAGCAAGGGCATTTGGATTATAGGAAGAATTTCAGAGAACACCCTTGGAAGGTGGCCATACAACGGGTTCAACACTAGGTTTCTAAATTTCAAGAGGACTATAGGGAGGCGGGGGAGGCGAGCCATCAATGACTTCCTTCCCAACTGCCTGGCATGATCCGACATAATCCTTCAACCGAGTGTCAATAGAAATAGGTGCAACACCATTCATCATGAAAACCTGAGACCCAAATGGTGCAAATGGTGAAGGCTGCTCAACCATCTGGGTCTGCTAAGATGGAAAAGGTTCCTTAACAACTGCCAGAGTTCCCTTAGAGCCCTTAAGAAGTTGACTAACCTCGGATCGTCGGGGACAATCTTTGGTGTAGTGGTCTTTATTGCAAATCAGGAAAGGTTACTTCGGTTTTCATTGCGAACCATCATCAGCATGTGTTTTGGAGGATTTTGGTTTTGGGGCATCAGATTTGGCTTTGCCTTTGCCCTTCTTCTTCCCTTTGGAAGTCTTGTCTGCAGGATTGGTTTGAATGGCATTGACCTCTGCGGTCTTACCATAATTTGGAGTAGCTGGAGGAGCAGAATTGTTGGAAGAATTCGATTTCTGCTTCCCATTAGAAGACTTACGAGAAGTCTGAGAGACGAAACCAATGAAACCATCAACCAATGGGGTAGTTGGTGCTTTAGAGGTCCCCGGTCAAGATATCATATAATGTGCCGGATTGGGAGTACACTAAATCGAGGTACTGGGCACGAGAAATGGCTTGTTCCTTGGTTACACATGCCCCCATAGCGATGTCTTGTGCAATCTTGTTGATAAAGGAGGTAGTGAACCAGTGGGTTAGAAGCTGATCAGGAATATCAGACTTGATCAGATGACGACAACGTCTCCACTCGTGAATATGATCTGAAATATGAGTGGCTTTGTCCTATTTCAAAGATGTCAGGAGATGCGTCCCAGCTTCATAACTAACCAGTAACTGGAAATGCATCAGGAATGCTATAGCTAGAGTATTAAAATCTTGAAAAATACCATGGGGTAGTTCTATGTACCATTTCGCAGCAGCGTCGGTGAGAGTGCGTTGGAAAATATGTAAACGAATCGAGTCATGTATCCAAGAGTTTGAAGAACACCACAAATGGTATGTCATGACATGTGCTTGGGGATATTCTCCAGATTTAACCTCGAATTTAGGAAAATCACCAGGCACCTTCGTCGGAACTGGAGGCCAATATAGATTATGAAGAATCAGATCATTGGTCAATTTGGACACATCCGATAATCCCAACGTGGAAAGAAAAGGAAATTGAGGGTTAAAAGGCATGCTAGGTCCCCGATAAGGACCTATACCTATACTCTAACCTGGTTGATCATAACTTTGCCCCCATTGGTTCTGTCCCGAAGGATTCTGACCATAGGGGGTATAAGCCGTATAATTGGGTTGATATGGCGGCTGAAAACCAGGATACAAGGGTTGATAACCAGGGTACTAATTCTGTTTATATGTGGGCCCCGTTTGAGCAGTGTAAGGATTTTATTGCAGAGTATAAGTGTAGCCTAGATGTTGAAGGTAATAACCAGAACCTTGGGGTGGGTTGTAAACTGGTCGAGACTGACCTTGAAGGTAATAGCTGCCTTGGGGTCAAATGGGCTGCTGGTAAGTGGGACCCTGTTGAGTCTGATAAGTCGGGCGCACAAGTGAATTTGGCTGTGGCATAGAATAGATCAGTTACTGAGAAGGGTTAACAGGTTGTGCAGGTTATCCTGGTTGAACAGGTTGACCTGGCTGTGCAAGTTGCCCTGGTTGAACAGGTTGACCTGGCTGAACAGGTTGTCCTGGTTGAACAGGTTGACCCAGTTGATGAAGGACACTAGGCTGCCCTGGTTGAGAAGGTTGGCATGATGGTGGGAGAGGGACAGGTTGTGCCTGATAACTAGGTTGGCCTGTGACAGGACCATAAGATGGCCCTGGCTGTGCAACATTTTGACCGATTGGAAAATGAGGTTGCTGAGATTGCACCAACGGTTGAGAAGGATGGGCTTGCCCCCTAGGACCGTACAACGGTCCAGGTTGATACCCTGGTTGCTTTGCCGGTCCTTGAGGTTGCCCTGGTTGGACCACAGGGTGAGGCTATAGAGGTTGACCTTGAGGATTTTAATACTGCCCTTGCGGACCGTAAAACAATCCCTGTTGGACCAAAGGTTGTCCCTGTAAGGGTTTCCCTTGCGGGTTGTACACATAACTTGGTTGGGCCAAAGGTTGTCCCTTGAAGGGTTTTCCTTATGGGCCAGAAGCATATCCTTGCTGAAACAAAGGCTTTCCCTGAAGGTTTTGCCCAGGTTGGGTAGACAGAAAACCGTTAATATACTGATAAGCCTCATGAGCAGGAAAACGAAGGGGTTGCCTTTCTCATCATATTGATATGGAAATACGTAGATCGGGGAACCATCCGGTCCATAATTGGAAAAGTAAGGATGGTTAAGATCCTGAGAGAATTGACCAACCTCGGAGATTGACGGTTGTAAAGACAGCCGATACTCCTCAGAAGAAATGTTCTCCAGAATAGCAAAAGCTATATAAACGTCTTCAGGAACTGACTAGGTCCTAGCTGAATGAGTAGTGACAGTAGGCGTATATGCAGACACGCAAACAGTAGG
Source organism: Pinus albicaulis (assembly GCA_034641835.2). Classification (NCBI taxonomy): domain Eukaryota; kingdom Viridiplantae; phylum Streptophyta; class Pinopsida; order Pinales; family Pinaceae; genus Pinus; species Pinus albicaulis. Next base: position 125,148,393 of record CM076579.1, read on the forward strand.
TCTAACAGGTGTCGATGTAACAAAAGGAGATGCCATGAGAGGCGTCGACAGCGACATCCCGAACATGGGAATGGTCAGCCTCGTGGATGGAGTCAATACTCCGATAGAGGCAATATCAACCATGACCTGACTTAAAGACCTATATCCAGCTGGGAGCAAAGGACCAGGTGAAGACATAATAGAAGGTTCAGGGAGGTCTTTGGGAAAAATCTATTAATCTTCACTATAAGTAGGAATTCCCTCACTAGGAGACGGACTAGACGAGTCCATATCTGACCCTGCCATAACATATTCTAAAAAACGATGGGGACTAGGAGGTATGACAGCAACCAAAAAAGGTGATCCCGATGTAAGAGGAGGGAAGTGTTCCCCTACACCAAATCCAAACCAAGCATTGGACAAGGGCCAATTGAAGTCAACTGGTCCTCCAAAGGGAAGTTTAGATATAACCGATCCCCTGTTGGGAAACTCATATACAATGGGTTTCTGATACTCAGTAGAGGACTGGGAGACCTCTGATGAATCATTTGTGTAAGGACTACCAGTAGATGAAACTGAGGGTTCTGCCACTGTGACTGTAACGAAAAGAGGAATTGATTAAGACAAAGACACACGGGAAAAAACCAAGGACAACAACAACAGGCCGAAAAAATCAATCTCTAAATGGACGTGTGATCATAGGTGATTAATTTTACTACATTGAAACTGGAAATTTCACTGTTTCATGTTTTAAGAGTCGATAAATGAGTAAAATGTGACTATATCACTTTCAGTTTGGAAAAAAGCATGAAAGGACAACCGCTTGATGATCTTTGCAATTTTAGTGAGTTAGTAAATATCAAAATGATTGCTCTGGTAATATAGGCAGATGGGTGTACTAGATATCCGGGAACTGCCATATACACCTTGGTAAAAATGAAATATAAATCAACCAAGGACTTGACGTACATGCAAGTAATCTCCCCGAATGATGTGTCTTGTGTATCACGGGTAAAAGGCAGCAGACTCGGCTTCCTACAGATAAAGGATTGCAACCTAATGGGATCTCCCTCTATATATGCGACGGTACGGGGAGCACAAGTCCATACTAGTGTTGTCTGTAGCTAGATGGTGAGCAACAGCTGCTAGGCTTAAAGAAGTCGGAACACGTCTCTACCTTAGACTACTAGATGTTCTGTTAATGTTTCAATGTTGCCTTAGGTTAATTCAGTAATTTTTAAAGTTGATCTTCAATTTACGTTTCAATTTCAAGGCCCTATCGAATGTTGGATCTCATAAAACCTCTAAATGAAAACTACATGCCACAAAATATCATTTTTTTCAATGAAGAGCTATCTACGGGAGAGTTGAGAGCTTTTTAAATGACAACAAAACGAACACAGAAAAACATCCACTAAAATTTCCAATGTAAGCTAATGAAACTAGAAAACTTCTCTCTAGAGTTATATAACACTAGTAATGTGAAAGAGCTTTCAATTTTCACTATGCCAATCAAAATGAAAAATATTTTGTTTTTGTATTTTTCAATATTTTAGATCAAATGCACTAAATGAATGAAAAACTAATGAAAAAATAAATTCAAGAAATGACAAAGAGAGATCTGAAACAAACAAGTTCACTCAATTCAAATGCACACAATCAAGACTCAAACCGATGACGAAATCCCTCAAAGCGAAGAAGAGTCTCGGAAGAGACTCAAAAAAACCGTGTAATCTAGGCTTGGAGTACCACAAAGAGAGGTTGAACGAAAGAGGAGGAAATCACTCAATAAACGCAATGATTCAATGGGATTGAACAAGACGAATGCAGAGAAGAAGAAAAAAAATTGACCGGGCAAGCAAAGACCCAAAACTCCCACGGGAGGCTCAGCATACTGAAGCACCTAGAAGCCCTAGGGCTAAAATGCAAAATTGACAGTAAAGGGTGAGCAACTAGAGGACAAGGGACAAACACAGTAAAAAATGACTCCAAGGAACTCAATCAATTAGAAAAATGACACCAGGACCAAAACTCAATCTCATAGAGCCCAAATGCAAGCAAACCCTAACACCAAGCAGAGTCGGCATTCCTGTTTGGTTGTAATCTGCGCCAAAAAGGCATTAGCGCGGGGGCCTAACTAGCAACAGGTGCCAGCTGGCATGACTATCAGGGGAAAATCCACACCAATCGAGTTTACCCTAGAAAAATGATGAAAATGGACAAAAAAAGACTGGATTTGGTTTTCTGGGGGCTGAACAGGGGTTTAACACCAAGGAAGGTGAACCAGAAAAGAAAATAAATCAATCAAAAGCAAAAAAAACAACCAAAAGAGGAAGGACTAACTCCCACTGAATCCCCAGTGGAGTCGCCAAATTGTTGAGGAGGTAAATCCCCTCTGCAGATAGAGGCGGTCCCACTAGCCCTAGATTGGGTCTAGCAACAATCAAATCATGCAATTACATTGGTTCCTAGTTACAAGAAAGACAAAGACTGCGATAAGTAGCCTACCTCAAATCCCACGTTGTTGTTGTCGATGAAGAAGTGGTGCTCCTCGTTCCTAGCCTAATAGATCACAATCCTTCCGTTCGTCACGTCTGGACACCTATACACATGCAGAGAAACGACGACATACAACGTAATACTTAAAGCATGTAATATATTAGTCAGAGAAGATATAATTCATTGCATTACATAAAAGAGTAAACGCAAGGATGGAACCAAAATCAGAGTCGCTTATATTATAAATGATAAAAAGGAGATTACAACCAAATGCTTTGACACTATGATCTTCCTTTGGCAGGGATTGCAGTGGAGCATGTCTCAACAAAGCCTCTCAAGAATCTGGATGAAGCTCTCTCTCTTACGAGGTTCTCTTTGGCTCAACTCTCAATAGTTTCCCAGCTATAGTTTCCTTCCTACAAGTTCAGCTAGCTTGCTAATGGAGAGGGCAAGCTTTTATAGATGGAGGAAGGGAAGTTGGGATCTCTATAATCATGGGATAGGTCCTATCTCTTAGGAAGGTTCCAAGAGAGGTGGAAAACCACTTCCTATACACGGAGATCCAGAGCCAAACCACTCAACCCCTTTTGATGATTCATTCTGGAGTTTTTTAGAATCAAATTCCGCCATTTATTTTTTAGAAACATCCCTTAATAAGCTTGGTGCGAGTGAAACATAGGGATAGAGTGCTAGTTGGCACGCCCTATAGTGTGGATTTCCCCCAGTGGCGCGAGGGATGAACTGGCTAGTCGCGCCAAGGCTAAAACATCTATTTTTAGGGTTTTTCAGAGGAAATGTTCTTCAGGAGAATGTTTATCCTTATGCAGGAGGATGTCATGAAGGTGTTTTTAGGACATTTTACTATTCACAGGTCATGGGAATAGTCCTCCAATTTACGGGATGAGGGATTGTAGGGACGGTGACAAAATGTTGTGTAATAATACGTGACCGCCAAAACATTAAAGTATTGCAATATATATAGTTTGCAAACAGACGAAATATGGATACACCTTATAAAAGGTTTTCAATGCATATATTAATGTTTGTCAAATATGTCATGTAGCCAATGGAGGGTTGGAGGAAAGTTTGGGCAAGGGTTTCGACCCGCCGACCTCCAAAATGTATTAATACAACATTTGAAAACAAAGCACTAAGCCAATTTCACTACACAGTGTTTCTTGTAATATAAGCCACCAAAACCTGTTTTATGAAGTTGCAAAAGCCTCACCAGTGAAGAAACTAGTGCGCGGATCGAGGTGGTATTGCAGCAGAGAAGGTGATATTTATTGGAGGAAGGTGGTTTTGTTCAGGGCATAAGTGGTTTTGGATTCTCCAGGGGGTCTGGAGGTCACAGTGGCAAAATATAGGCAAGTTTATACTAATTTTGACTGAAATTTCAAGCCGGTCGTAATGGTGCAGTCCATTTTCTCATTTGAGTCTCTGTTTTTGAGCTCATACCTATAAAATCATTTTTAAGACAAAATAAAGTAGTTAGCACTGGAAGCTAAGGACCCGGAGACGTAGCGAGGAAGTCTGGTGAACTCCGTTATTAAATTCTTATTATGTTAATGTGTTTGACTATGTTATCATTGCTTATGGTGTTTATGTTATTTGCAATATTTTCGATCTATTGCACTAAGTAACATAAGCTGCTCACGTAGATGTCAATAATACCTTTTTCATAAATATAGATCATAGAATGAAGTAGAAGAAGGCATGTTCATTTTGGTTGAGAGAGTTTGGCCATCACATGACATCTCCCATGTTTATGTGTTTTGTATTGCTTTTAATATGGAATAATTTTCTCATGATGTATGATAATGGAGTTTGTTTGTATTAGGCTGGTGTGACATTCCATATGTCATTCAATATGTTGTTGTTGCTCCATAATTCACATGATGATGTGAAAATGCAACTAGAGATATTTTTTCTTTGGATTTTATTGGGCGACTTTGGTCCTACATACTCCACTACTTTTCATGATAGTGTTGGAGGATGGTAGCAAGAGGCACCCCTCCAATGGCTCTTACTTTGGGAGTATGGAAACCATACTTGGTTTTTTGATGGTGTGGTGTGGCAGTAGGGAGCATTGCTGCATTGGTTACTATTGGGAGAGTATGGTTTGACATCTTTGTCTGCCCATATGTCTCTATTTCTTCTTTGTTACAATGTTGGAATGATGCTTGGATCCAGCAAGGCCAACAGGGCTAAGGATGGAGGCATGAAGAGCCTCTTTTTTTTTCATGTAGCATGGGATGGAGGATTACTTTGTGAGTTGGAGCTTTCCTTTTGTGGAAGGAACCATCTATTTTATATATCTCATGTGTTATGGAAGATGTTGGACAACTTATGGTTGTCACTTGGAGCTTCATGATTGATGATGGACATCTAGCTACACAGTTAGAGGTCACTCTAGACATTCTAGAGAGGAAACTTGGGTGTTGGGCATACATCACTCATTGCAGCAAATGGGCATACCTTCCTTGTGTGGATGCCATTTGGAGGGGGACAGATTTCTCTATAATCTTCTTTTGCAGTTGCTTGAGGACAAGGAACATTTTGTTGGGGAGGACTTTAATATTCCAATATTTTCACATGTTTATTTCGAATATTTGAGTTCTTAATAACTTAATTAATTATGTAAATAAAAGGGTGGAGGGACCCATAATCCTCAGATATGAATAAAATCCACTTTTGATGTGTGTATGTAGATATTCTAGATCTGGATATAAATCATGGAGTAGTGGATCAACTCCATTAATCATAAAGAAATGGAGATCATGTCTCATTTATGAGATAGATCATGGAGGATGAAACAGTCAAATAAGATCATGGATCTTAAATGTAAAATCACGAGGATCTTGAAGAGGTCAACTAAAATCATCTTGCATTCAAAGTAATATCATAAAGCAATTATGATAATTTAGTGGAGAAAGGGTGCATCTAATGAGCACATGATGGAGGAAGTAGTGCATTTAATGCACACATGATGGAGAGGTTGATCATCACATGTGAATAAGATGGGGGACATGGAGAAATAGCGCAATCAACCATGGAGACTTATTTCCACATGTACAACGCAGTTATGGAGCGGGCCTAGACTATGGAAGGCTCATGATCTATATAAAGAAGGTGAAGGCACAATAGAAGGAATATTTTGATACTCGCATTATTCTTTGATCTGTTTAGATTTGGATTTTTCTTAGGAAATTTCTATGCATGCTTGAGCTATTTAGCTAAGTCTGTATTATTGTTTAGCATAGAGTGTTTCCGAGCAAAAATTGTACCCTTACCCATGGGGGACTTCAAGTGCCTACTCTGGGAAGGTTTTCTATTGGGATTTATTCCTCATTAGGCATTGGTGCCATCTTCAAGAGGTTGTTTCTAACATTTTTCTAGAAAACTGGTGGAGGATTCATCCTACCAATTTTTTCTTCATATTCAGTCTTCCAGGAGCATCAGATCTATATTCAGCATTCAAGCCAATGTATTTTACCTCCATAGTAGTCCCCTCAAGGATTGCGTAGTGCAGTCTTATAGATCTATTGGAGGAAGGAAGTTTTCAGCATTTCAGCTGGAAATCCTATGAGGGATCATCTTCTCGCATTGTATTCATTGTTCCCATCATCTAAGAGCTAATTTGACATATCTAGTAGTAGGCTATTGAGCCTCCCTTCCTTACAATGCAGTTTTCTGAAGTTGTTGATCATTCATCATCCATTTTCAATGGAGGAGATCAGAGGAGCTAGATCTTGAGCTTTTGGCCCAAGGATCTAGTGAAGGGATCAACCCTTCTTGCATAGATTTGATTACGCATCATTGCATGCCATATTAGATCAGATTATGTAGCAGATATGCATACCCAACAGTGTATATGTGAAGCCCTAAGAGGGTGATTTTCTTAGATTCACAGATCTGAGAAATCCTTCCTGGGTTATTTTGGGTATCCATCATAGAGCCCAGATCTACATTTTCAGCATCACCGGAGCTCCCATACTACCTAGATCTGACTTTCTATATTTCTAGCAATTGCAGTCCCAACAGTTGTGGCAAGGGAAATGCAGTTTACCTTCCAGCAGTCCAATAGTTATGCAGTCCCTCTTGTGAGATCATTCCAAGGTTATTCTAGGCAATCCCTTTGGCTTGAGTGCCTCATATTTTGAGCATTGTTGTACTTGCTTTTTCACCTCCCATATAATAAAATGGCTCAGCTTCTCTATATATTCTGATGTTGTATTTAGATTTATTTTTTACTTTGTTGTTTTTCTCATATTTTGTTTGAGTATTACTGCATTCTCCCTTTTGTGATATTGCTTCCAACACCTCAATCTAAGAGAGAATAAGTTCACTAAGTGTCCATTAATCTACCATCCATCGAGAGGGGAGAGAATCTTGCTGAAATCTTGAGGGGAAGAGACCCCCTTTTATTGGATAATGGAGTGCCATAACTCTAAGGATCCATTGCAAGTGATTTAGCACTTATTATCTTATACCACCAACACCTAATAAAGGAAGAGAGTTCTCCATTTGTGTATTAGTGTTTTTGACTCGATTGAGCTTGTTATTGTACATGTTATTTTGTTTTTATTTGTTCATTGATGTAGCTGTTAGGGTCCCGTGATTTGGCAGATTGGTAGACCAAATGACAGGGTAACATGGAACTAGTCTTTAGAGTCTGGGGACCTAGCCTTCCTGGACTCAGAGAGAGATCTATCTATTGGGTGCAAAGGATGTGTTCTTTTTGCTCTAGGGTTTTGATTTTACACTAGTTGTTAAGTGTAGGGTTTTTTTATTGTTTTGGTTGGGTAAGATGGTCAAGTGGAATAGGTGGAGTGCAATTATATCAAAGCCATTGGGCTATGGAGTCAAATTAAGTCAAGAGTGTCTAAATGATGAAATAGAGTGTGTTGCAGGGCCAATTTAGCAAGGTTAATGGATACTTAAGGTGATGTATGAGGTGTAGTGAACATCAAGTTTGGGAAAAACTAAGAGGTCTTAAACATGTATAGTTAAAAGTTACAACTCATGAGGTAGGGCAAACCATTAAGCTCAATGAACAATACTTAAACTAATAAAAATCCAAGGTAAACATTCCAGTGAAACATAGAGAGCATAAGAGCTTCTAACTTTAGAAATTCACCTCCAGATTTTGGGAAAACATATAAGATAAAAAAAATAACTCAATTTATGAAAAGGGAAATCCTAAACATCATATATCAAGCTATTGGGAACTCTAAAACAATTTGGTAAGCATGGACAAAGGGCAAGATCGAACGAGACCTCTTTGAATTAACCTAACAATCAATATTCCACAAAAAGGCTTCAAGATAGGGTTTTGAAAGCTTCAAATAAGCAGGGCATACCATGAATCATACTTTTAAACTACCATACTAACCATTCATGAAACAAGAACAAGTTTTGGTGGACCTAAGGAGCAATCAAGAATTCCTTAAGATGGCCAAAAGAAGAAAACATCAAAGCTATAACAAACAGGAGGACTGAGGTGCCTCAAAGAGCATGTCTCAACCTATAATTTTCTGATTTATAGCAACCAATAAGCCTGAAACATAATGAGAAAAAGAAAACATGAACAAATTAAGAAGACATCACCATTCACCAAGCTAAGGAATCCTGCAAACAAGCTTCTCCATCATCAAGCCAAACAAGCCATTCATCCACTTCACAAAACCAATTTCTTCTCCAAGCTCATGAAACCATGTATATTTCTCTTCAAGCTCATCAAATGCCAACAAAATACATAGGGGCCTTGTTATCACCATAATTTTTTTTCCTAAACTCTGAAAGTTTACTTGTTCTAGGCATGGTGTCAAATATTTCTTGAGTCATTTCATTCTTAAAAGGGTAAGTGATAGGGTTTGAATTCTTCAAAGTGTCATTTTAAAGTTCCAAATAAAGTTTAGAAGTTTCATTTTATGGCTTAAAGGTCCCATCAACCATTTACAAGTCATGTTTTAACCTTTGAATTTTATTTTTTCCAATATGCCACGAAACTGCACTTTTGTAGTGCAGCCAGTTAGAAAAAACAGTTTTGCGCTACGAAAGCGCTGCTACTTTCGTAGTGCATATCCCCGATAATTCACTAAGCATGCTAAGAAAGCACAGATTCGTAGGGAAGTCATGTCAAATCATTAATTCAAATAGAATCCGTTAAGTTTTCATCATTAGGTGTAAGTTAGAGGTTAGTTCCAAAATGTGTAGCCATTCAAAATCATCATTGCAATCATAGAGTTCTCATTATGTAAGGCAAGTTCAAATTTGAAAAGGCTGATTACTCATTCCTGTTTTCATGCAAAACACTTCAACATATATTTTTCAAGTGTTAAGCTTATGGTCATCTTACACGAAAGCTTTCCTGATCCAATATCAAGCCAGGCTGACTGTTTTGAATTCAAGTGAGGCTGATAATCAGATTATACAGGAAGAAAACAGAAATTTCTGAGTGCAATAATGACAGAAGAGAAGAAAAATCACAGGTCAGGGCATTGCTTAAGGTCAGAACCTGAAAGCACAGGAACCCTAGCTAAAGACAAAACAGTGTTAGAGGCCTTCAGGAAGGCAGGGTGTTTGAAAATTTGTGAAAATTTGCAGGGAGGACACAGTCAGGTAACAAGGGAATTTTCCTTGCATTTCAGTGGTTCAAACACAAAGGCTGGAATATTAAATTTATCAGTTACTCCTGAGACCATAACTTTGGTAATTGAGATTCCTAGAGGGCAAGAAACATGGTTTAAGGGTTTCATATTTGACATGGAGGCATGCAAGGTGTTTCTAAAGATAGAATTCACAGAGATGGATTTAAACAGTGCAATTCCTAGGAGCTGCATCAAAGAGAGCTATGAAAATCTAATCTTCTATATCCAGAGGTACTTTACATGCGAGGGCAGGTATCATAAAGTTTATTAACACCATTTTAAAATTCTGTTACATTTTACAGGCATGATATATTTAGACTTACCATTTTTCCTGTATAGAAGCATAACTAAGATGGCAGCCAAAGTTCAAATGAAATCTGAGGGATGTGAAACTTCTCTATTTCACCATGGTCTAATCAAATTGATGTCTTAAATTAAATCCAAAAAATTAACAGAGAATGGTCATCATTTTTATTTTTATGTGGATTTGGAGTAGAAGCTCAAGCTACAGGCAATAACCCTAAGGCAAAAGAAACTCCACCAACAAAATCTAGTAAGCCTATAGTGACAAGGAAAAAAAGGTTTGTGAAGCTAAAACCTAGAAAACAGGTGAAAGAATAGGTAGGAAATACATCAGTTTTCATTAAATAAACTCCTCAATCCGCAAAACAAAGGTTAGATGAAATTGAATAAATTGCACATAAGCAATTAGCTGATAAACAAGTTCAATAGAGATTGACTAGGAGCCAAGTTAAAAACGCAAAGGGGAAAGCAGTGTCTTCAGGAACAAGTGACAGTCTAGGTCTAAAGGGAAATTTAGATATATTGCAAGCCATAGACATATAAGAGTCCTCTTTGGTACAAGTGGACTTCATAATAATTGATGAAGATAAACAAAAAAAGATGGAGTCATCTAGAAAATTGGAGTTCAATGATGAGGAAGCAGCATATATCTTCAAGGCTGGGAAGCCTCTAACCATACAATCAAGGAAATATCAAGAACTTAATACTGAGTTAGAAGAAGCAAAGGAAACATCTACTGTTCATGAATAATTTATAGATCTTTCTTCACCTATACAGAAAAGGCCAAAAACAGAGTATTCTCCACACAAACAGAGAAAATCAGCTATGAAAAGATGGAGGAAAAATTTAAATCAGCCAATTATGAAATTTTCAAATTAAAGAAGAGAGTTAGAAAGCATGCTATTGAAAAAACAAGTTTCAAGAGGATGAAAGCCCTCTGGGAAAGTGATCAGGTTCCTAAACTAGGAATAATTAGTACTGAAGCACAATATTTCACTTGGACTGTACCAGCCATAAAAGAAGCAAGAATTGTAAGGATTATGAATACTCATTTGAGGACCAGCAACAGGAGACTAAGGAGACAGGTTGAATACTTAGAAATTCAGCTAACAAGGTCTCAAGAAAAGCTAAAGCAATAGTGAAACAGGGTAATGGAGAAATGCAGAAAAATGATAAATTTTAAATCAGTTTTTCATTAAGGTGAAGACCAATTTTGATGAAAATTATCTTTTTGATGTTAAGTTGCTATGTTTTTTGATAAAATATCAGTCCTTGTGAAGTATAAATATCCTCAAATTAAAAATTTCTGAAAGTTTGTTTCGAAATAAGCTTACACAGCAGTTTCGTAGCGCGCTACGAAACTACTGAAGATGACTTTTTGCACCTTTACATATGAATTTTGGAGATAGGGTTGATGGTTCTTGAGTTTAAATGTTGTTGGTGGAAGCATGAATACTACAGGTAAAGGCTCCAATTGTAAAACAAGAGAACAAAGGGGTTAAAGGAATTTTTTTTCAATTACCTACAAACTGCACTACGAAAAGAGGCTACTTTCGTAGCGCAGACATATTCATACCCTTTTACACTATTTCGGAGATTTTTCTTTGCACATGTGGAATATTAAAGGTTTCAAGGAAATGATTAACACATCTGACACATATCAAACTAAGCTATCAATGTTAACAAGTGTTCGAAGATGAAAATGGAAGTTAAGGGCTAAAAAGCAAGAAACCTGTCTCCTGATTTTTAGGACAGTTTTTGGCATCATCAACAGGATTACCTCAAAGGTGGAAGAATCATAAAATTTTGAATACTTTGGATTGCAGTTGTCAAAGGAAGTATTTAATTTTAGATAAGTTTGTTGCAAGCTGTTGTGTAACCAGCTCCAAAAATAGAAGAAAGAGATATCAACACCTTAGAAATAAGCCACTTCGAGGGGGAAACCTCCAATGCATTACATAAATGAACAATTCTTGGATGACACAATTTACAAAACCCCATTTCTATATATAGGAGTCCATGTGAACATAATTTAATCCTAGTGGGCCACAATGTAATCCTAGCCAGCCTAACAATAATAATTTAAGGGCACAATAATAACAAAATGGGGGTTACAAGGGTACAATAATAACAATAAGAGGGTTACACTAATAACAATAAGGGAATATACTAGTAATATAGGGACCTAACATGCCCCTCTCCTTCAAAAAAGTGTGTCCTCAATGCTTGAGTAGCTCTAGGTGCTTTTGTATAAACTTCTCATCCTCCCATGTAGAATCTTCAGTGGGTAAGTTCTTCCACTTGATGAGATACTCTAAAATTGATCGATTCCGTAGCTGTTGAGTTTTTGTTTCCGTGACCGCTTCAGGTTCCAATATGATTTTTCCTTCCTCATCAAGTTCTGGCAATATTGTTTGAACTGGAAGATTTTCACCTGTAACCTTGTTTAAGCATGAAACATGGAAAACTATATTCACTCGCGAAGAAGTAGGAAGCTCCAATTTGTATGCCATAATACCAATCTTTTGCAACACCTTGTAAGGACCATAGTACTTTGGTGATAATTTATTTTCCTTCTTAGCTTGCTTGAGGGACATTTGTTTGTATGGTTGTAGCCATAAAAATACCCAATCTCCTACATCAAAACTTCTCTCACTGCGATGTTGATCTGCCTATTGTTTCATTTGATTTTGTGCCAAATTCAGGTTATCCTTTAAGAGTTGGAGAACTTCTTGCTGATGCTCGATGTGATCTTACACTGCTTTAACCTTCTAATTTTCCCTTAAAGATGATGTGATGGATGGTGGATGATATCTATAAAGTGCCATAAATGGGGTCATTTTTATTGCAGTATGGAAGGAAGTGTTATACCACCATTCAATGAGAGGTAACCACTTCAGCCATTGTGTTTGTTTATCAGATACAAAACAATGAAGATATCCTTCCAAACATTTATTTACTATCTCAGTTTAACCATCAGATTGAGGATGATAAGATGAGCTATGAGCTAATTGAGTACCCAAACAAGAAAATAACTTCGTCCAAAAATTTCCAGTAAAAATGGGATCTCTATCGCTCACAATAACCCTTGGGCTTCCATGTAGCTTTTGAGTTCTATCCATAAATGTAGTAGCAACTGTACTTTCTTTAAATGGATGACATAATGCATAAAAATGTGCATACTTGGTAAGTCTATCAACTACCACCATGATGACACTCTTTCCTTCAGACTTAGGTAAACCTGTGATAAAATACATTGAAATATCCTCCCAACGTTGACTTGGAATGGATAAAGGTTGCAGAAGTCCCGGGGTCTTAATTGTCTCAACTTTATTCTACTAGAAAACCAAACATTCCACCACAAATTTTTGAATATTAGATTTAAGGCCATCCCAAAAAAATTCTTTCTTCACCCTGTGGTAAGTTTTTAAAAATCCTGAGTTTCCTAAAGGAGAAGTGTGCAATTCCAGATGAATTTTTTTTTTTAGTTGGGAATTCTTACAAAGATATAAGCAATCTTTGTACCATAAGGAATCATTTTTCCAACTAAATGTATCAGATGTACTAGGATCTTGCTGCAACTTTTTAATGAGTATCCATACATCTTTGTCCTTCTTCCATTCATCTCTTGCTTCAGTTATCCAATCTGGTTGGATAATAGAAATGGCACAAAGCAATGCTTCCACCTTTTCATTCTTTCTTGAGAGTGCATCTGCAACAACATTAAGCTTTCCTTTTTTGTAGATTATTTCAAAGTCATAACCCAACATCTTTGTGACCCATTTTTGCTACTCTTCTAAAGATAGTCTTTGTTCCAAAAAGTGTTTAAGACTATCATGATCAGTTTTTACCTTGAAGTGTCTTCCCATTAGGTAATTTCTCCATTTCTTTAGTGCATGCAGTATTGCTAACATTTCCTTCTCATAAATAGGTTTCTGTAAATACTTTCCTTTGATTGGACGACTTTCAAAATAAATGGGTCTTCCTTCCTGCATTAAAACTGCACCAATTCCATTTCCTGAGGCATCACATTCCACAATAAAGGTTTTTGTGAAGTCTGGCGTAGCTAAGACCGGTGCTAGGCACATTGCCTCTTTAAGATGTTCAAAGGCCTTAGTTGCTTCAGGAGTCCATGAAAATGCATATTTTTTCAATAATGTTGTTAGAGGTGCTGCTATTCTCCCATAATTCTTAACAAACTTGCGATAATACCCTGTTAACCCGAGAAATCCTCGCAACTGCTTTATGGTTGTGGGAACTTTCCATTCCTTAATGGCTTTAATTTTGTTAGGGTCTACTTTAACACCTTCGTGAGATACAATATGACCCAGATATTCCACCTCTTGTACTCCAAAGAAACATTTGGATGTTTTTGCATATAATTGTTTCTCCTGCAATAGTTTGAGCACCCCGTCAACATGTTCAACATGATCCTTCCAAGACCTGCTGTAGATTAGTATATCATCAAAAAATACTAGCAAAAATTTTCTAAGGAAGGGTTTGAAAATGGAATTCATCAACCCTTGAAATGTAGAAGGTGCATTGGTAAGGCCAAAAGGCATGACCAAAAATTCATAATTACCCTCATGAGTTCGAAATGTTGTTTTTGGAATATCTTCAGTCTTCATTCTAATTTGATGATATCCTGAACGAAGATCCAACTTGGTAAAATAAATTGCTCCATGTAATTCATCCAATAATTCATCAATCACAGAATGGGAAATTTATCTTTAATGGTGAGCTTATTGAGCTCCCTATAATCCGGACACATGCGCCATGATCCATCCTTCTTGTGTACCAATACTACAGGAGCAGAGAAAGAACTTTGACTAGGTTGAATTATACCCGCCTCTAACATTTCCGCAATCATACGTTCAATTTCGCTCTTTTGGAAGTAAGGATATCTATAAGGCCTGATGTTTGGAGGAACACTTCCTGGAATCAAATGAATGGCATGATCATGATCACGAATAGGTGGGAGTCCTTTGGGAGTTTCAAACACCTTGGAATGATTGTCCAAGACTTGTCGGAGATCTGCAGGAATAGATGATTTTGATGTTGGAACTTCTAGTGAGCATAATTGTGCAATTATGCCTCGTTGTTATTTATTTAGAAGCTTTGTCATGAAATTAGAGCTTATTATCTTTCTCGACTTCCTTGCAATACCCCGTAATTCAACTTCCTTTCCTTCTGAAAAAAATTTCAAGAAAAGTTCTTGAAAATTAAAAGCAATCGTCCCCAAAGATTGTAACCATTGTACTCCTAGTACAACATCAGCACCTCCCATAGGAATGGAAAGCATTGGACTAGTCAATACATATTCCCCCATGGTTAGCTTGATATTATGGCATTTTCCAGAGCAATTTATAGTTCCTCCATTTGCAACCATCACTTGACATTCTGGTGCTGGATATAGGAAACAATTTAATTCCTTGGCTACCTTACAATGAATAAAATTATGGGTGCTACCTGAATCAATCAACACTATTACCTTTTTCTTCTTGATATGTCCTTCTATCTTGAGAGTTTTAGGAGTGGTAATTCCTGCCAGTGCATTACACGATATGGTTGGATTCATTTCTTCCTCTTCTAGGGCTGGTTCCCGGTGTATATCCTCTTCTTGTTCATTTTATTCTTCCTCTTCACAATCTATGTAAAATAATTTCTTCTCAGCACACTTATGACCTTTAGTGTATTTGCTATCACAACTGTAGCAAAGCCCTTTTTCTCTTTTTTCTTCCAATTTTTGTGGTGTCAACCTTGTAGGTTGTGGAAATCTAGGTGTAGTAACACTTCCTTCTTTATATAATTGAGTGGTAGGCTTCCTTGTCGCCATAATTTTACATTCAACTTTTCTTGCCAACCCGAATGCCTTCTCCAATGAATCGGGTTCCAAAACGCGAACTTCATGTTGGATGTTATCCTTTAAAGTGCCTATGAAGAGATCAATCCTGTGTTCCTCTGGAATATCAGTTACCCTTATATTCAATTTTGGAAGTCCTCAATGTGCTGCCCCACTAAACCCTTTTGTTTGAGATTTATCAATTGGCTAAAGAAGGTGTTGCTCTTTGTATCCTCATAATGTGCTATCATTTCCTCCGTAAAAATTGACCAAGTGACAATTTTTTTACTAGAGCAAAGCCATCGATACCATACAAATGTATTTTGTTCTAAATGTAAAGTTGCAATGCGTACCTTTTGTGTGTTTTGCACATTATGGAGATCAAAATATTGCTCCATCTGTAGTATCCATGTTACAGGATCCTTTCCATCAAACATCCTCATATCCATTTTTGGAATATGGTGGTTCTTCCCGCCAACATTAGAGTTTATGAAATCATGATTAACATTTATTTTGTTCTCATCATGAGGTTCTTCTACTATCTTTTCACCATTAGGAAACATTTCTTGTATCAACTTTGTCAAACCTTCGATGTCTGCTTTTAGATCCTTCTTCATGTTTTCCATGTTGTTTTCCATGTTGTCTTTCATGTCATCCATCTTAGCTTCTATGCAATCTTCCATGCCATCCATCTTAGCTTCCATTTCATTTTTTTTTTCTCTTTGCGAGAGTGAAATTTGTTGCACTTGCTCTTGTAATTTTGATAGATCATGTTGCAATTATTCATCTTCATGAGTCATAGTATAGCCTTTTTAAGGCTTAATGGGTGTTGAATTGTTTTTACGGGGCATATTTTAGAACCCAATACTGATATATATTCTACAATATGCCCTTGGAATCAATTCAAATTGATTCTTCAATACTTATGCAATTTGGAAAAAAAATACACACCTTTTTCTTGCTTTTGAGGAGCTCGATATTGAAATTCGATTATCTCTGTGATTGCAGCACTTCAATATTTGAATTTTGGTATCAACGCAGCCCTCTAAATTATCTTTCGAATGCCACAATTCTGACCTAATTTTGACTCTCCAAGACAAAGTTGTGTCCAATCTCCCACAATGACCTAATTATGGACTGGTTCAGTAGAGTGAACTTGTACGACTTTCCACGTGTCACTTTTTCACCCTTAGGCCCTGAAATTGATAGCCAAGAATCTACAATCCGTTTAATTGTGACCACTTTTTACGGCACTCCAATCCGATGCTCAGAGAGAGAGTTATGAAGATTTTCCCACGATCACCTCTTTGAGATGAAATTCTGGAGCCTGACAAAGCACTACCTTCCACAAATCATATCTCCGAAAATATTGTGAACCAAGATCTAAAATATTTTGACGCGTTTCCTCACGATTTTGGCTTCACACTATAAAAATTTCAGATTCTGAACCTTCGTAGAAAAAACGTTAGAGCGCAAATTCCACGATGACCTGTTTAGGAGACCGAAAAAAAACCTAACTTCCAAAAATCATATCTCTGAAAATATTGCGAACCAAGCTTTGAAATTTTTTGACCATGTTCCTCAGGATTTCGGCTTCGCACCCTAAATATTTCAGATTCTGAAGCTTCGTAGAAAAAAAGTTATAGAAAAAATTCCATGATGACCTATTTGGAGCAGCGAAACCCTAGAATCCAAAGCTCTGATACCAATTGTTGTGTAAGCAGCCCCAAAAATAGAAGAAAAGAGATATCAACGCCTTAGAAATAAGCCACTTCGAGGGGGCAACCTCCAATGCATTACATAAATGAAAAATTCTTGGATGATACAATTTACAAAACCTTCTTTCTATATATAGGAGTCCATGTGGCCATAATGTAATCCTAGTGGGCCACAATGTAATCCTAGCCGACCTAACAATAATAATTTAAGGGCACAATAATAACAAAATGGGGGTTACAAGGGTACAATAATAACAATAAGGGGGTTACAATAATAACAATAAGGGACTATACTAGTAATATAGGGACCTAACACAAGCATATTTAGGAGTTTCACTCCTATTAGAACTAGCACTTTTTCAAAAGCAGTAAAGTTGTCACTTTGTAATTAATAACATGTTTAAGATTAGAAAAAGTGTCAAAATAAGAGAATTTGAATTCTCTAATGGAGGATCAAGGAATCCTATATTGTAAATTATCTATATAGAGCATGAAATCGAATTCATAGAGTTAGGGAATTTTCATTAGCAATTGACTATGTATTGTAGTTGACTGTGTCTTTTTCAACTTAATACACAGATCTATTTTGACAACTCAAGATTCACAAGGAGTTTATGTGTATCATCTTTCTATGGCCTCCCTCATTATCTATTTGCAGTAGTATTTGTATGTGTTACTTAGAATTCATTTGACAATGCTCTAACTTCCTTCACATGTAAATAGACTGTGTTTTTCACTGTGTTACTGTTTTATTCATTAACCTAGACTCCAAGTGCCTTGACTTCCATGCTAAATAGATTATGATGTTTTGTTGAAGAATATCTTGACTCCATGACCCAATGAATGTTTGCTAATCTGTGATACAACCAGTTATACATTTTATCCTTTTATTTTAGAGTTAGCCATCTATTCATTAATCAAAATCATAAAACTTTGAGAGATCCCTCTCAGGTTGAGGAGGCTAAGCCTCAGCCAAAATATTGGTCTGAAAGAGTTACAAGAAGTCTACTTGGTGAGAAGCCTATCAAGATTAGATTTTGTGATAATAGGCCTCATGCTCTATTTATGGAGCAAAGAGGGAGTAAGACCCTAAATGTGGTAGGAAATTGTCAAATGTAACCATAAATGTCATTTATGGCCAACAGACCATGCAAGGCCCAAGGCACATAATATCCTAAGAAATAAAGGAAAAAATAACTATTTGCACCTAGTTCTAGAGTAATTTGCCTCAAAAAACTCAAAAAATATCTATTTTCAATAAATGAGTGTTTTTGTTGAATTTTGGTCCAAAACACACTAGGCAACCTCTGTGCGTAGTGCCACTTCAACAGAAAATAAGGTCTCTTGTGTTTGAGTTTTGGACCCCTTCTCGACATCGGATTTGGCTCCTGATGGCTTGTTGGAAAGTATGATGAGTCTAATTTCCAGAAATGCTTGATTTGTGCTGATTGGATGTAATTTACCTATTCAAAAACCAATTTTCCCAACACTACTATGTGCGCAGCGCCTAGTTTGAAAATGAGGCAAAAAGGTCAAAATTTTGATGTTTTTTGACCTTTTGGGGGGTAAAAAATGCTCCAAATGATCTGAAATTTAGTGAGAAGACTACTGGTGATATGAGGAATCCAAAAATTCAAATTTTGTGAGCTGAGGATGCACCAATTTTGTATGTAGCGCCTAGGGTGCTGCACGCAGAGGGCTCAAAATTTCAAAAAAAACAAAGTTTTGTTCAAATTGCCCCAAAATTTGTGGAGAGGTCCCTCAAGAGGTCTTGGACACCTGTTGAGAAGCCTCAGCCAAAAATCCAAGGCTGTCATGCACTTTTTCCCTTTTTAGGTTTTCTAGCTCTATGAGGGCCTCCTTCAGTTTGGCACAAGAAAGCATGTTTTTCCTCACACAATGCTTGGTCATTTTCTTTTGTAGAGAAAGGCCTCTCTTTACCTCCTTGAAATGCTTATACTCCTCTTTGTAATAGTGAATGACACATTGTGCCGTCTCAAACTCTCTTTCCCACTCCCGAAGCTGTGCATAGTTTTCTAAAAGTAGCAATATTGTGGTAATCTCTTTGTCCTCATTGTCACTGTCTAGATCAATGAATTGAGGCTCTTGAGAAGTGTTCTTGACTCTTTTGCTTCTCCTTAAATTTACCCGTTGCTCACCTTTTTCCACCCTTTCCTTTACTTTGTCCTTGGGCTTGATAGCTGGAGGAGAGATGGCCCTTTGCCTTGTTGAGCCAGCAAACACATCTCTTTTTCCTCTGTGGTAGGTGCATGTGAGAGGGGTGATGATGGTTATGGAGGTGTTTCCACCACTGCCTTGACCCTTGTTATTGTCACTGTTTTCTTATTTTTTCCGAGGCTTCCATGAGTCACCTTATGCCCCATTGGGTCACTAATTTCTTGACCTTTAACTTCATCATCATCACTGTCTTCCTCACTATTTTCTACATTGTCATTTTGAGTTTCTTTGTCATTTAGAGGATGATTAGTGTCATGACAGTCATGACAGTTGTCATGAATGTCATGACTATTTCCTTGCTCATCACTGACTGTTTCATTTGTGTTTTTTCCTTGTTTACTGCCTTACTCTTCAAAATCTGTTTTAGCCTCATAATTTGCCTGCTCTTGGTCTTTTGTTTCCTCATCATCTCCTTTTGTTTCCTCAAGTTCATCATCTTCATTAATTTCATCACTGTTTGCACTATTATTGTGCTCACTGTCATGTTCCTGCACATTTATCTCTTGGTTGTCTTGTGCACTTTATTGCTGACTTTTATCCTCATTATTTTCTTCATAATCCTCTTGGTCTTCATCTTTCTCATTATCAACAACTTTTTCTGCACTTGGGAGTGACTCATTTTTGTTATCACTATCACTGTCTTGCTCAAATTCATCGTTGTCTTTGTTTCCAAGACTGCCATGTTCATCTTCCTCTTCCTTGTCATCATCATTCTACTCTTATTCATTAGACTCTATTTCTGCCCTATTGTCTTCATCATTTCCATCATCATCTTCTTGTTCCTTAGTGCTGCTGTCATCATCTTCTTCCTCATTAAGCTCTGTACTTGCCTCACTGTTTTCCTCATTTTCCTCATCATCTTCTTTTTCTTCGTTGTTGTTGTCATCATCTTTATTTTCATTAAACTATACCTCTGACCTACTGTCTTTGTCCTCTCCACTATCATCTATTTTCTCCTCATTATTACTGCCATCTCTTTGTTCTTCATTTAACTCTGTCTCCGCCTCACTGTTTTCTTCCCTTTCACTGTCATCTTCTTGTTCATCAGAGCTATTGCCACCTCCTTTTTCATAATTACCATTATCATCATCTTCACTTGATGCATCAGGAGAAGAGGAAAGAGGTAGGTTTTATTGTGTAGAAGGCATAGGAGGAGGTGATGGAGGAGTGGAGGTAAGTGAGTGTGAGGTGGAGGGGAAATTTTGCTGAATGAAGGCTTGGGGATTGGAAAATACATCATGTGAGATAAAAAAAATTCCCAAGGGATTCTCTGCTGCTCCAGCTAGTGCAAAACAATCATCTTAACCAAGGAGTGGTGAAAAAGGCTCTGCATTTGATGGGCATAACTCCTCTTCTTGACCACTAAAGCCATTTTGTCAATGCTCGGGTAGAGATAATATGGTAGGTTTAGCAATTTAACCCTGGTGAAGTGCATTAGTAGCCTTATGTGATATGAATAAACCCTAGAATACCTCCCCTCACAAGTAAAGGACTTGATAATCTACCTCATCAGTAAGGCATATCTCTCTAGTAGGTGGGAGAAAGGGAAAACAACCTTGCAGCCTTGTTGACAGCTAGTTTTTAGGAAGGACTCATAGTAGCTCAAGTCCAATTTTTTCTGTTTAAAACATATTTCACCAATATCTGGTATTCCTGTGGATTTAGAAATGGATTCAGAGGATAATTCAAATTGTACTCCTGCTAGGTTGACTTGGTGGCTTTGTAGGCTGAGAATGAACAACCTAGTCAAGTCTGAGTGGCTTTAGACCTATTTAACCCTCTCACAAAACTAATAGCATCCAACATCTTGAAAACATGCAAGGGTCATGGGAGAAGAGGTGATTTGAATGGTATCTAAAGGCTTAATCCTGTTAACCCTTCCTCCCTTTTGTTTTGTCTTGATAGGCCTTTGGCCTTCATCACTGTTGGTATTGATTTCTTCCTCAGACATGGTTACTGGTCTAGAACAAAAATATTTTCAGCTTGTTGAGAGCCTTTAGGTCTAGGGAGAGAAAATGAGTGATGTGAGGGAAAATTTTAGCAAATGAGGGAAAGATGAAGTAATCAAGGAGTGATTTAGAGTTTAGAAGTAGGTTTGTTGGCATTGAGTGTTTTTATACCTATGAAAACTCTCAAATTTGTAAACCCTACCCTAGAAAGGTCAAATATTTGGTTTTCATGAAGATTAGGGTTTGGGAAAATTTGATTTTTAATATTCTCCTTGATTATGAAAAATACTACTTGGAAGGTAAGAAAGAAATACCACCAACCTTTCTTGACTGATGCAAGAGCTTTGGAGGCAAAAAGTTTGAATTTAGGCCATTTTTGAACAATTTTGACCAAAAATCATCGGTGCGTAGTGCCATACGCTTTTCTGTGGGCGAGTTAGGTCGGTCTGAGCCAGTGTGTAGTGCCTATTAGTCATCCGTATTTTTCACCTGTTGTTGATGACTAGATTCCTAGCTGATTTTTCTAGAAACTGTTCTCCATATGTCAATTTATCATCTAGAAAACCCCCAAACAAATTTTTTCCTTCCTAGCCCTTCTTGTAAGCCTATGATCAGAACAATATTTAGTTTCCAAAGTCATGTCTTGTTTCAGCAAAATATCCCTGTCTATAGTTGTCTTGGTCTTGCTGGTATACTATCATTTTCCCCTTGGTTATCATGAAGCTCACTGTCCAATGTTTGAAAAAGTGTCTCCTTTGCTATCCTTGATCTTCTTGTCAAACACAATCAGAATCAATGAAATTTTCCCCTAAGTTAGGTAGTGGCACTTTAGAGAAATCCCTTCCTTGACAAAAATAGCCTGAGCCAGAATCCTTTGTTCAATACCAACCAGCCCTGAATTAGTGCTTAATTTGCAAAAGAAAACCTTGATATACCCCTAGGTCGTGCCACTAAGAGGTCTTGTTATCTCAGTCCGGAAGAAATTCTACAAATATCTAATACATAAAGAGATGAGCATGTGCATAGTCTAAAGGAATATGCTTAAGATTGGGAAAAATCTCCATAGAACATTAAAGGAGATTTTAACGTTTCAAAGTCATATTGTTTGCATCTCTGCAGGGGTAAAATTGAATGACAAACAGTTTCCAGACAAAAGAAAAGAGACAATCCAAATAAGTCTCTCATGTTGAAGGAATTTTCCATCATTAAGTAGATGGGAAGCTGAAATGAAAAGAGAGCAGGAGTACATATTTCAAAAGTCAAAAGTTGTCCAAAAAGCAGAGATATATATTTCAAGGAAAGATGACACAGTTTTGGAAATAGATGAAATATCATGACTATGATGACCTCCTTCAAAAGAGAAAATGTTAGAAAAAATCATGTTGATAACCTCCTCCAGCAAAAGAGCAGATGGTTAGAAAGGCATGATGTGGCCTCCTTCATGAACAAGAAGAGGGCCAACATGTTTTTAAAATGATTTCAGAGCTGTTGTAGGCCACCTCCTTCCAAGGGATAAAACAAAGGATGCATCAACAGGTTTTAAAGTGTGCTTGAGTATTTTTTCTATTGGAAAAGACTACACATTTGGAACAACTTCAAAAAGATATGTCTCTTTTATGCACTGAAGAAAACATAAAGAAGAAGGTTGTTGCTAGGATCAACAAATTTTGCTGACATTTTTAGGTTCAAAAAAAAATTTCAATCTATATTACATCACAAGATGGGAAAGTACTTTGGCCAACATTCTTAAGAGGTTATGAAAAGTGTTGCATGCAAGCATATGCATATCAATAGGTTAATCTGTTGTTTATACTTTTTCATACACCATTGCAAGTTGTAGGGATGTAACATCAAAACCTAATAAGCAAATTAGCACTGGAATGGACTCTGATGAAATCAAACTAGAATTGATTTTGGATTCCATTTTTGAGGTTGCAGACCTCCTTCACAAAGAAATAAAGGACCAGCTCCTCAAAAAACTTTACACAGAAAATCAACTCATTCATAAGGCCAAAGGTGTGATAAAACAATGTCTCACTTTCAATCAAAGAATGTCCACATCAAATGAAAGACAAATTTTTTAGAAGACACATGAAATTTATCAAACATAGGTCTCCTTCATAAATAAGTAGAGGGCCCACCATTGTTTGAGGATATCCAAAATGACAAGCAAAAAATCAATCATGACCTCCATCAGCAGATAATGAGGAAAGCTGCATGATAGGTCTTGTTGGGGTTCCCATGTTTTGGCAAGGTTGGAAATACCAAAAGATGAGACAACATCAAACCACTTTCAGACGTCAGGATCTAGCCCTCCTGGGTCCAGAGAGGGATCTCTCTATGATAGTCAAAGTATATTTATCTTTGAAGCTCGAATGTTAAGATGTTAGGCTAGTTATAGGCACAAGGTTTGTTTGTTTGGTTGCTGGTTATCAGGAAAGAAGGATTCAGTGTAAGACCAGGGTGAGAAAATAGGGATAAGGCAGAGGTGAAGTATTCCAGGGAATATTCAAAACCATTGGGCAATGGAGTCAGGAAAGGATTTGCTTGCTATCCAATGTCAAAGCTTTCAATTGGGCTAGTCATCTAAAACATAGGATCTTTAACGATGATTGTGTGATATGGGAAAGTAGGAGGGGAGGAGATAACACAGATTCAGAGCACAAAGTTAAATACCAGCTGGTCGTACAAGGATCCTAGTGGACAGGGCTAACTCTAATCCCCAGTGTTCCAAAATCTCCCAACTAAATCTATAACAAGAAGCATCTAAGAACTAAATTCATTTAATTCATACATCAGAGAGCAGGCAATAACATCCACTACACTGGTTAAACCAACTGAAATCATTCTTAGATAATACATTTAGAAGGGAAACATCAATGGGAAGGAGAGCAGAAACATAGGGTACCTAACAAGGGTAAATCCTATGCCAATATTATGATGCAAGCCAGTAGAAATGAAATGAAATGAATGTAAACACAAAGATAGGAAAACATCACCGTTGCTTCAGATCAGGATCCAAAGAAATGTTCTTGTCATATTAAATAGCAATACCAATCAAGTATAACATTTCCAATAGTTGAATACTTAGTCTGAAAACATCTCCTTCCACCTATCTTACAACTTTACACAGAGACTGTGTCTCAAAAGAAACTACTTGCAGTTCTCTGATAACTGATCAACAACCTTTACAATGAGTTTCTTCATGAATTTATAGCTCTGGAGGAGAAGAGGAGGTAGGTGAAGAACTAAATGCAGTATTAAATCTTATAAAAAGAAAGAGGGCCAAAGCCCATTCTGTATAAATCCTATGCATTAATCTCTGGCGTTCTTTGGGTGAACGAATGATCTTCTTCAGTCTTCAGGCTAATCTGATATAATTCTGATGTACTCTGACTGCAGTATTGTGTGGTGCTATTGGTGAATAAACAAAAGATAAATGGATGATTAAGAATTCTGCCATACTGATGAAATAAATGCTCTGATAGTACTGGGGCTATTTCAGGGTAGAAAATATCTCCAGAACACAACATAGATTGAACACTGCATGGGCGCTTTTTCCTTTATGGAGGAAAAACATTCTGTTGCTATAGAAAACCCTGATATGCATTGATTTCTGCTTGCTGTACCTTCTGCATGATCCACGGGATCACTGATCTGGTGCTTTTCCATCTAAAACTTTGAACATAAGGCTTAGATATCCTCATTTACATGCCTTATGCTCTTTGCTTCTTAATTCAAATTCTGGCTACAGAATCTGGGCTTTAATGGCGCTGGATAGGTTTCTTCGTGAAAGTTGAACTGTCCCTAGGTAATATTTATGATGCCGCTACCTTTCTGAGTTTTTCTATTGTAGTACCAACTTCCAGATTTAATTTTGTCTGCGGAGCATGCCATTGAAGTAGTACATCCGAGCCTTGGCAGTCTTCTGCCTCTGATAACCCTGCAAAAACATGAAACCTGTTATGAAATCCATGGATGGAGGTAGATGATGTGGATGATAGTGGGACTGTGGAGGAATGGCAGAAAATGTTGTGGAATGGTGGAGAACAGAGATGGCGAAAGGTTGGCAAAATGCAGAACAATTATACGTGAAAACCTTATAAACATCGACCTTTGAATGAATTTATGCAATGGGATGGCGGAGGTATGGTAAGACACGTGGAGGTGACGTGGAGGAGTCGAACGACAACGGAAAGGTCAACAACAGGGGACAACCTAGACCATCAGATCCGAGAGGAGATCGACAGTTGAGCACATGGCGGAGGACAACGAACGGTGGGCCAGGGGTATGAAGACTATGGGTTAAACCCCCCGCAACTTCGTGGAATGGCGACCGTTGGATGGGCCAGGGAAGATCTGACGGCTATTACGCATATCGCTCCACATCCACGGATTTACTTTAACGTGCGATGAGAGGGTAGTTTTGCCATCGTATAGGAGCCACGCGTCGAACGCTGTATGGAATCGCTGGGCAATGGGAGAAAACCACCTACCGCCCAAAGGCGTTGCGATAGATACCAGGCTGTTTTATGGCACAATGCGTGGTGGGGACCACAGTGGCAGGGACACTCCGAACCGTCGATCTGGAAGGCAAATGAATGACGATGGCATGATCGGGGGATTTGAATGGGTGAAACGCAAACACTTTGGATTTAACGATCATCGTCCGATCTATAAAGATCAATGGCCAGGAGCGCTCCCGATGTACATTGGAGATTAGCGCCTTTCAGGCTAGCATTTGGTTATAGCGCAGGGTTCTGTGGGAGGAAAAGGTGCGGGGGCTAGGCCGAAAGGGGCTAGGCCCGGACTATGAAGAAAATATGATTTTTGGCTCGTTTTAAAGGATTCTGAGGCCAGCCAAGGGTAACGATATGGGAATGAGGGGGATTTGGGCATAAACAAAGGGAGTGGGTGGAGTTTTATGGGGGTTTTGGGAAGCTTTTAGGAGAGAAAGGGAAATTTAGGGGGAGGAAAGGGGAATTTGACAAAAGGAACAAGGGGGTGAAAATGAAGCACTTTGCAAGGGTATGAAGGGCAGAATAAAGCTTTTTGGAGCATAATTCTTTATCAGCAAGACCTATTGACTCAGATCAGCAGAGGGAAATAGACACAAGGTAGGGGACATGAAAAGGCTGCAAGGATGATGTGTTTTCAAGGGAAATGAATTCCTTGCAGGCTTACAAAATATATTAGCCCCTTACTTGCTTATCAAGGAATTTATAAGGGGCTAACAGTGGCTCCGCATGGGGATGCCTTCTTCTTGAAGGAGTCAAGAATTTAGAGAATAGATATTTGGTGTAGGCCAGGTGCCTTCTGCTTTACACATCCCTTTCTTTGTTTAGCTCAGCTGCCACAGTATGAAGACATTACATCAGCAGAAAAACTCTTCCAAAAAACTACCTACCCACACTACAGTCCTAGCATGTTCTTCTTCTATGGTGCATTTGAGCTAGTAGACCCTTTACATCATTTATTTTTACAAATAGAAAATAAACCTATTCTAAATCTACCCTTATTTCTCCATGAGACCAGATTAGACTGTTGGTATCATATGTTTCTCTACCTAATCTAATATCTGTTGGGATTAAACTGTCCAGCAGATTTCTTCTCTCTATTCTATGACAAAAATTGAAAAACAGTTAAGCCAGGATTAGACTGTCTAACTTGCTGTGTGTCCTAGGCATAAAGGCAGTTGCACATAGACGGAAAAATGCAGAAGACTGAAAACAAAAATATGAAGGCTTGAAATCTGAAACTTGAAGTATCCTTCTTCTCTTTGTGACTCAAGTTTTGAGCATGTTAGAGTCACTTCCTTTCTTCATTTCAGCTCTGATTTTGGGCATGTTACAGCTGATTCTTTCTTCTTTGCTGGTCCAGATTTTGAGCATGTTAGGACCAGTTGTCTTTGATTTCTTTGGCTCAGGTTTTGATCATATTAGAGCCAATATTTTTCTCTTCTAAGGTTCATGTTTTGAGCGAGTCTGAACCTCTCCTCTTTCTCTGTTTTTTGCAGCATTTTCTCTTTTTTTCTGGAAACAAAAACTGCAATGGTATGTACAATGGAAATGGAAACTGGAAATTGTGAATCAACAAAAGTAGTGTTTGAGCATCCTGCCATTGACAGGACCCCCAAACAGATATGTACCATCTAATTCTTGTAGGAAGAAATCATTTGGACCCACAGTGGCCTGGATGATGTATGGACCTTGCCACAAACTGTCGAACTTGCTGTGCTTTCCTTTATCCTCTCTTCTTGAGTCCCATTTCAGAAATTTATCCCCAATTTTGAAATCGGTAGCTTTGGTTCTTTTGTCAAAAAATTTATTTATATTTTCCTGAACTTTCACTGCTCTGTTGTAGACCTCTTCCCTTGTTTGCTGGAGGTGAATTGTCTGGTTTATCCTTCTCACCATACTGTCCTCTTCTGTTTGAATCTCTTGAACCAGCTTGATCACTGGTACCCCAAGGCTGGTAGGAAATACTGCTTCTGTACCATAGACAAGCTGAAATGGAGACATGCCAATGGACTTCTTTGTTGTGAGTCTGTCAGCCCACAAAGCATGTAGTAGTTTGTTATGCCATGACTTTTTGTTCTCTTCCAACAGCTTCTTGATGATGATCACCAGGCTCTTGTTTGATGATTCAGCCAATCCATTACCTTGAGGGTAATAGGCAGTTGAATGACCGAGTGCTATTTGATACCTGTGAAAAAAATAAACCATTTTCTTGGATCCGAAAGCAGTAGCATTATCAGTGATTATTTTCCTTGGGCAGCCAAACCGAGAGAGGATATGACCTTCTAGGAAACTAATGATGATTGAATCTGTGGAATTCCTAGTGGGTATGGCCTCTATCCACTTAGTGAAGTAGTCTGTGGCTGTTAGGATCCATTTGTGTTGTGCAGAAGAAGCAGGATGAATCTCTCCTATGAAATCTAGGCCCCATTACAGAAAGGGACCCTCAACAGTGATGGGTCGTAGAGGTAAGGGAAGGAGTTTTCTCTTGCCTTCAAAAATCTGGAATTTGTGACAGGCAATGATCATCTTATGGATATCATTGAAAAGTGTGGGCCAATAGTAGCCAGCTCTGAGTATTTTGTTTGCAGTGGCTTTCCAACTCAGGTGGCCTCCACATTCTCCAGCATGGAATTCTTGTTTAATCCTCTCTGCCTCGTTTTCAGGAAAACATTTAAGCAATAGGCCATTTGGATTCTTCCAGTACAAGTTTTCATTCAAAATGCAGTAATTTCTGGCTTTTAGTTTTAAGAATCTGGCCTTAGTCTTTGACATTTCGGGTGGGGCGTTGAGGTGTGTAAGCACATACAGAATGTTAGAATACCAAGGAGAGCTGTGAAATTTTTCCTCAACAGTGGGATCAGGCAATTCTTGTTGCTCATCCAAGGTATTTATCATGTTAATGTCTAGGGCTTGTAAGTTTGATTCAGCCATTAGTCGAGCTAAGCCCTGACCTTTAATTAGTTTGGTGGGTTTTATCTCAAGGTCATATTCTAAGATCACGGCAATCCATTTGCCCCTTTTCCCATCTGGGTCTTGGGACAATATATCTTTGACTATGATGTTAGGCACATAAGCTATGGTGTGAGAATGCAATATGTACACCCTGAAGTCTTTCAAGGCCTTAATCAAAGCATAGGCCTGTTTTTCCATTATGTTGTATTTCAAGGGTGCATCTCTCAGTGGTTTCCTAAAAAATGCTATTGGCTGTTCCATTCCTTCGGTGTTTTTCTACAGCAAGACTGCAACTATGGTATGCTTGGAGGCAAATGAAAAGATCAGGAAATCTTTAGAGAAATCTAGGTTGATCAGAATAGGAGCTTGGGTGAGTGCAATTTTTATTGATTCAAAAGATTGTTTAGCTCCAATAGTCCATTTAACCCCCTCTCCTTTCTTTAGCATGTTAGTCATTTTTATAAGGTGTTCAGCCAAGTTTGGGATAAATCTCCTAAGGAAGTTGATTTTCCCAATGAAGGACTGTAACTCTTTGATGTTTCTGGGTTGTGTGATTTGTAGTATTCCCTCAACTCTCCGTGGGTCTATCCTGATTCCCTTTTCAGATATAATGTGGCCAAGAAGTTTACCTTCTTGTAGCCCGAATACAGTCTTTTTGGGATTCAATGATAGGCCAAACCTTCTACATTTTTCGAAAAATTTCCTCATATGTTTTATATTTTCTTCTTCAGTCTTAGAATAGACTGTTATGTCATCTACTTAAATAACAATGAAGTGCCCTATCTCATCTGAGAAAGCCATGTCCATCACTCTTTGGAAGGTTGCACTAGCGTTCATCAATCCAAAAGGCATATTCACATACATAAAGGTACCCCATGGAGTGGTAAAGGCTGTTTTGAGTTGGTCTTCTGGGATTACTAAGACTTGATTGTAACCTGAGAACCATCTAGTAGGGATATCCTTTTAGAGCCCACTACCCTCTGAATAATGTGTTCCATTTTTGGCAAAGGGTAATTGTCTTTGAGTGAGGCTCTATTAAGATTTATGAAGTCTATACACAGCTTGATTTCCCCTATTTTCTTTCTCATAGCCACTAAGTTTGACACCCAATCAGAGAACCTCACAGGAACTATTATGCCCACCTCATACATCTTTTTAATCTCTTTTTCAACTGCAGGCAATTGTTTTGGGTTTATCCTACGAAGTTTCTGTCTGAAGGGCTTCTGATTTTCCTTCAAGGGTATTTTGTGCTGAATGATGTTCGTGTCATAGGCCTTTAAGTATTCATAACTCCAGGCAAACACATCAATGAATTCCTTGAAAAGGTCAATGTATTTTTTCTTCATGTCTACAGGTAAAGACTTAACTAGTTTGATCTTTTTGGGCTTATCTTCAGTGCCTATGTTGCATTCTTCCACGTCAGAGTCCGCACGTTCTATGGTAGGATTTTTTTCCACATCATCAAAGTCAAAGAGGTCCTCTAAGGGTGCTAGGCCTCTGGGTATGTTCTTATCTTTGGCCTGCAGCACCTCTACTTCTTCACTATTCGCGTTTACACATTTTCTGGTTGGACTTCCAGTTTCTTCAATTAGGGTGTTTATTTCTATGTTACAGGGTGGGGTTTCTTCATCAGAGGATTCTTCACTTAGGCAGTTGTTCTCAGATTTAGAGTCTGAATCAGAAAATTCAAACTCATTCCTGCCTATCAGAAAATCCTCAATCTGTTTATCACCTTAAAAAACCTGCCAATATTTTTCGTTGTCTGGTACTATAGATCTTAATTTAGTCTGAATGATGATCTGTTGGTCATTGGGATTCTTGGAGTAGGAACTAGCTAGGCAAGCTAATCCGTTTCCAATGGCGTTTTGACTCCTAGGAACAAACACTAATTCATATTCAATGAACGTTTTTAGTAAATCCATAGTGTCATTCCTGTAAGCTCTCAATCTAGGATGTTTCACTGTGTATTCACCATTCACCTGTTTAATAATCAGCTCAGAGTCCCCATGCACAGTTATCCTATGGGATCCTAGTTTTCTCAAAAGGTTCAAGCCTAGGATAAGGGCCTCGTATTCCGCAACATTGTTTGTGCATTTGAATTGCAGGTTGCAGGCATGGCTCTCTGCGTAATCACTCTCTGTGTTGTGTATCCACACTCCTGCCCCAGTAGTTCTTCTTGTGGAGGACCCATCGAAACTCATTTCCCACAGGGGTTCACTCTCATTTTTGTTATCATTCCTTTCCCTATAGCTGGGTTCGCCATTAAGTTGCGTTATAGGGTATGCACTAGGATGTGGGTTGTTTAGTTTTTCGTCATGGATGTGGAAGTCAGAGAGGTGACTAGTTGGCTGATTGCATTCTATTTCTGGTTCACCTAATGTTGTTGTTTCAGTGCACTGTTCAAAGTATTCTACATCTTCCTCCTCTAAGTCTAGGGTAGCCATTATGTTGAGATCCATTGGCTCTGTTTCATCCTGTGCACCTTTGTTTGTATCTATGTTTTCAGATTCTGGCCCTCCCAAAGATTCATCATTACAGAAGATAAAGGAATCTAGGTCTGTATGTACAGAATATAGAGGATAATTTTCAGGCTTTTCAGGGCTACTTACCAGGAATTTCATTTGTGCTTCCTTGTACAGTCTTCTAAGTTGGCCAAAGATTGGGATTGTGGCATAAGCCCCATCCATCTGCATCGTTCCCTGCATCTTGGCTCCCCATGATCTTGATAATAACATGCCATACTTGGGTGGCACATCTGCCACCACAACATCCATGACCGTGCATTTTGCTGAAATCTGGGTAAGGCTCACACACAAATCTTTGATCAGGCCAAGACACTTGACTCTACTAGATTCAAAAGAGTATAGGTCTTTATATGGATGGGTTATCTCTAGGCCTAATCTTTCCATCACCACTTTAGGCATCAGGTTGTGTGACGCTCCAGAATCATGCATTGCGTTGTGGAGGATCTTATCATGGATATTAAGACTGATATAAAAAGGGGACACTACCCCTTCCTGAAACTTTCCTTCTATCTTTGGACCAAATAGAAGGGCAGGCTAATCATCACTCAGGTTTACAGTGTCACTATTCTCACCTAAATTTAATGCTTTCAAAATTTGGCCTTTATATACATCCTGAGTGGCCAGTTTAGAGGGTGGTACAGAGATTTTAATTTTTGCAATCTCACTTTCTAGATTGAAAGTGGACTGACTCTTTGGACCCCAAGTTTTGTATGAAATGTATATCAGGAGGTGTAGAGGGAGGGGTATGTCTATTCCTGAGGTGTCTACCACTTTGGGGTGGTGAACCAGGAAGATCAGGGTCTGGCTGGTCTAAGATACTGAATGACCTAGTTCTAGGTAATCTATTAGGTAGGTCTAGGTCAAGGTGAAAGTGTGATAGAGCTGTGAGATCTTCTGGTGCAGAGTTAGCTCTACGGATGTGGTTGGAAATAGTTGGTCCTTTATGTGTAGGAGCTCCCTTGAGGATGCTCTCAGGGTTGTCAACTATTTCAGGTGGTTCTAGGTTAGGGTAAGCTCTCGTATGAATGGTTTTAGAAGCCAAAATTTTGTTTTCTGACCAAGCAGCTCAACCCTACTATTTTATTTTACTGTGGTTTGATGTTATTATGGAAGCTAGTCTCCTAGTGGAGTATAATGTGATACCAATATAATCAGCAGGCCTACTGATCACCAGTGGAGTCTTTAAAACGTTTAGGAACTATGGAGTCGCCAGGTGGAAGGTTTAGGATGTTTTTGGAGGGTACACTGTCCACCACAGTGCTTATGAGATGTCCCCTTTCAAGGATATCTCCCAAACACAACAAACTCTAACCAGAGATTGAATGGGAAGGCATTTACCAGATATGTCACCTCTAAAGAGTGTGAGATCCGGAGGCTACCCGGCCCTTTCCAGACTCTGTCCAAGAGTATGGGAGAACACAAAAAATGGTATGGAGGTTGATCTGTGAATAGGAGTGTTTAAATACCAACCTAACTAGGGATTGTAGGTTTCTGGAGTTCTTAGAATGTAGTAGGATCGAGAGTATTTCAGAAATTCCCCAGCTGAGTCGCCATTATGTTGGGGTTCCCATGTTTTGGCAAGGTTGGAAATACCAAAAGATGAGACAACATCAAACCACTTTCAGACCTCAGGATCTAGCCCTCCTGGGTCCAGAGAGGGATCTCTCTATGATATTCAAAGTATATTTATCTTTGAAGCTCGAATGTTAAGATGTTAGGCTAGTTATAGGCACAAGGTTTGTTTGTTTGGTTTGTTTGTTTGGTTGCTGGTTATCAAGAAAGAAGGATTCAGTGTAATACCAGGGTGAGAAAATAGGGATAAGGTAGAGGTGACGTATTCCAGGGAATATTAAAAACCATTGGGCAATGGAGTCAAGAAAGGATTTGCTTGCTATCCAATGTGCAAGCTTTCAATTGGACTAGTCATCTAAAACATAGGATATTTAAAGATGATTTTGTGATATGGGAAAGTAGGAGGGGAGGAGATAACACAGATTCAGAGCACAAAGTTAAAGATCAGCTGGTCGTACAAGGATCCTAGTGGACAGGGCTAACTCTAATCCCCAGTGTTCCCAAATCTCCCAACTAAATCTATAACAAGAAGCATCTAAGAACTGAATTCATTTAATTCATACGTCAGAGAGCAGGAAATAACATCCACTGCACTGGTTAAACCAACTAAAATAATTCTTAGATAATACATTCAGAAGGGAAACATCAATGGCAAGGAGAGCAGAAACATAGGGTACCTAACAAGGGTAAATCCTATGCCAATATTCTGATGCAAGCCAGTAGAAATGAAATGAAATGAATGTAAACACAAATATAGGAAAACATCATCGCTGCTTTAGATCAGGATCCAAAGAAATGTGCTTATCATATTAAATAGCAATACCAATCAAGTATAACATTTCCAATAGCTGAATACTCAGTCTGAAAACATCTCCTTCCACCTATCTTACAACTTTACACAGAGACGGTGTCTCAAAATAAACTACTTGCAATTCTCTGATAACTGATCAACAACCTTTACAATGAGTTTCTTCATGAATTTATAGCTCCGGAGGAGCAGAGGAGGTAGGTGAAGAACTAAATGCAGTATTAAATATTTTGAAAAGAAAGAGGGTTGAAGCCCATTCTGTGTAAATCCTGTGCATTAATCTATGGCATTCTTTAGGTGAACGAATGATCTTCTTCAGTCTTCATACTACTCTGATATAATTCTGATGTACTCTGACTGCAATACTGTGTGGTGCTATTGGTGAATAAACAAAAGATAAATGGGTGATTAAGAATTCTGCCATACTGATGAAATAAATGCTTTGATAGTACTGGGGCTGTTTCAAGGTAGAAAATCTCTCCAGAACACGGCATAGATTGAACACTGCATGGGCGCTTTGTCCTTTATGGAGGAAAAACATTCTGCTGCTATAGAAAACCCTGATATGCATTGATTTCTGCTTGCTGTACCTTCTGCATGATCCACGGGATCACTGATCTGGTGCTTTGCCATCTAAAACTATAAATATAAGGCTTAGATATCCTCATTTACGTGCCCCATGCTCTCTGCTTCTTAATTCGAATTCTGGCTGTAGAATCTGGGCTTTAATGGTGCTGGATAGGTTTCTTCGCGGAAGTTGAAATGTCCCTGGGTAATATTTATGACG
The DNA here is from genome assembly GCA_034641835.2 of Pinus albicaulis. NCBI lineage: Eukaryota > Viridiplantae > Streptophyta > Pinopsida > Pinales > Pinaceae > Pinus > Pinus albicaulis. Next base: position 125,182,738 of record CM076579.1, read on the forward strand.
TCGCTACCTTTCTGAGTTTTTCTATTGTAGTACTAGCTTCCAGATTTAATTCTGTTTGCGCAGCATGCCATTGAAGTAGTACATCTGAGCCTTGGCGGTCTTCTGCCTCTGATAACCCTGCAAAAACATGAAACCTGTTATGAAATCCATGGATGGAGGCAGATGATGTGGATGATAGTGGGACTGTGGAGGAATGGCGGAAAATGCTGTGGAATGGTGGAGAACAGAGATGGCGAAAGGTTGGCGGAATGCGGAACAATTATACGTGAAAACCTTATAAACATCGACCTTTGAATGAATTTATGCAATGGGATGGAGGAGGTACAGTAAGACACGTGGAGGTGACGTGGAGAATTCGAACGATGACGGAAAGGTCAACAGCGGGGGGACAACCTGAACCGTCAGATCTGAGAGGAGATCGATGGTTGAACACGCGGCGGAGGACGACGAACGATGGGCCAGGAGTACGGAGACTATGGGTTAAACCCCGCGCAACTTCATGGAATGGTGACCGTTGGATGGGCTGGGGTAGATCTGACAGCTATTACGCATATCGCTTCGCATCCACGAACTGACCTTAACGCATGATGAGAGGGTGGTTTTTCCATCGTACAGGAGCCACGCGTCGAACGCTGTATGGAATCGCTTGGCAATGGGAGAAAACCGCCTACTGCCCAAAGGCGGTGCAATAGATACCAGGTTGTTTTATGGCACAGTGCGCAGCGGGGACCACAGTGGTGGGGACACTCTGAACCGTTGATCTGGTGGGAAAATGAATGGCAATGGCGCGATCAGGGGTTTGAATGGGTGAAACGTGAACACTGTGGATTTAACGATCGTCGTCCGATCTATAAATATAAATGGCCAGGAGCGCTCCCGATGTACATTGGAGATTAGCGCCTTTCAGGCCAGCGTTTGGTTATAGCGTAGGGTTCTGTGGGAGGAAAAGGTGCGGGGGCTAGGCCGAAAGGGGCTAGGCCCAGACTATGAAGAAAATATGATTTTTGGCTCGTTTTAAAGCATTCTGAGGCCATCCAAGTGTAACGATATGGGAATGAGGGGGATTTGGGCATAAACAAAGGGAGTGGGTGGAGTTTTATGGGGGTTTTGGGAAGCTTTTAGGAGAGAAATGGAAATTTAGGGGGAGGAAATGGGACTTTGACAAAAGGAACAAGGGGGTGAAAATGAAGCACTTTGCAAGGGTATGAAGGGCAGAATAAAGCCTTTTGGAGCATAATTATTTATCAGCAAGGCCTATTGACTCAGATCAGCAGAGGGAAACAGACACAAGGAAGGGGACATGAAAAGGCTGCAAGGATGTTGTGTTTTCAAGGGAAATGCATTCCTTGTAGGCATAAAAAACAAATTATCCCCTTGCTTGCTTGTCAAGGAATTTATAAGGGGCTAACAGATCTGAAGGACCATTTGTAATGGCTGAAAGAATATTTTGTAATAATCTCCCATTATACACAAATCAAGCATAACAGATTCCTTATGGCCACTTTCATAGACAACAGAGTTTGAAAGGACAAAATGGCAGTATCTTATGACCTTTTCATTTTATAAAACAATGTAGGCATTATGGTTCTAAAGGGCTACATCAGTGGTTTTAAAACTGAATGATTTCCTTGATTCAAAAATAGAGTTTTTAATCATCGTTTAGAGAAATTCCTACCTCATAAACTATAGATTACCACATCATTTTGAGGAGTATTCCATTCAATATGACAAAGGTTGCAAAAGACAGAGGTTAAGGAGCGCCCATGCAGTTTGTTTCAAAATGCGTTTATGAACAAACAGAGATGAAATTTACAAAATTGAGAGAGTTTTTTGTCCCTCATAGGTTCAAGAAGAAAAAACTCCAGTTTCTACACATGTATCATGGTTTGTGAGAAATGTAAAAAATACAGATGTCACGGGAGAATTTCTGCACCAGGATTCACCATTTTGACCAGTGTTGGGACAGTCAGATTTTGAACAAAAAAATAGATACCAAATGAAAAAATTAAAGCATATTTGAAAATTATACTTTCATATCTTTCCAACGAGCCATCTTGGGCCAAATTCTGACAACAGGAAGGCAGCCAAAAGTAGCCTGCAATCAACACTATGTTTTTCTGCACCAGCATTCACCATTTTTTACCAGTGTTGGGAAAGTCAATTTTTGAACACCCAAATGGAAACCAAATGAAAAAAATCAAGCATATTTCGAAATTATACTTCCATATCTTTCCAACAAGCCATCTTAGGCCCAATTCTGACACAGGTAAGGCATTCCAAAGTGGCCTACAAACAACACTATGCATTTCTGCACCAGGATTCACCAGTTTTGACCAGTGTTGGGAAAATAAATTTTTGAACAACCAAATGGACACCAAATGAAAAAATTCAAGTTTTTATGGAAATCAGACTTCCACATATTTCCAACGAGCCATCTCAGGCCCAATTATGACACCAGGAAGGCCTCCAAAATGGGCTGCAAAATGCATGGCGCGTTTGACAAATTGCGCAGCGCACCTGGGAGAGAAAATACAAGGGTTTTTTATTGATGTGCGACGCGCCTGTAGCAGCGCACGGTGCTCTTGCTTCTGAACGTGCCGCTCACCTAAAAACCTTCAAAAAAAATCTTTTTAGAGCTGCTCAAACATTTCAAACAAGGGCTGCCATCCATTTTTGAGGTATTTCTATTTGCCTTCCTGGTATAAGTCAAGTTGCTAAATGAGAGATCGTTGCCATGTTTTCAAAACTAAATGGTGATTGAATAGAGAGGGTCTTGCTATAAATCAAAGTGATTTGTTAAAGATTTTGAAGAATTTTGTTACGGTGGGAGGCTAGTGGAGTGTTCATTAGTTTCAAAGAGCCTAGAGCTACCCTCAAGACTGTGATAAAACCATAACCTCTGTCAGCAAATGTAGTGGTGAAAACAGTGGTAAGGAGGGTTGAATTTTTGTTGAAAATCCGAGACTGTTGTGGCTATGATTGCCCAAGGTTGACATACTGATAATGGTGTGTTTATGATGATGTCAAAGTCCTAAAAAACTGCCCTCAACACAATGCTAAAAGCATAAAACTACAAGTCAAAATATACACAGTAGTAGAGGTTTGTCAAATTGTTGGAGGTGCCCTAACTAAGATAGGGCAAAGTTAACCTCTGTCAACCCAGTGTATGGTGGAAACATTGTTAGGAGGTAAAGAAATGTTTGCAAGGAAAGCATAGTGATTATTGAAAGAAGTGAAATGGTGAAACAATTGATGCCTCATTTGTCCCATAAAACAAGTGTGGTGAAAAATCTTTAAAACTCAGTCTAGAGGTTTTTATCTGCCTGTGAATGTCAAATAGTGAAGTACAAGAGAAATATTTTGATTAGGAGGGGTGTTTGTCTCCTAAAAGGTTGTCTTGCTTATACAAAAAAACACAGAAAATCTTTGTGACCTTACCCAACACAGTGACCATACATAAATGACTTTGTCACTTTCAAAAGTCCTCTCTGTGTGTTGAAAAGAAAAATCAGTGCTTCCTCTTTATACATGAAACAGACTGTAGTGAGTGAAGCTGTTTGAAGGTTTTTTTTTCAAAACTGTGTGTGAGAAACAATGAAGTAAAAGGAGGGTGTTTTTTATTGGAAGCAGTGTTTTTCCTCTGTCTAAATACAAGGCTGTCTTGTTTTTATCAAAACATAAAGGATCTTTGTAAACATACCCAGCCACCATAACATTTTCACTATGTGCTTGTTATTTTGATAACTTTGGTTGATTGGCATACAAAGGGAGACAGACAGTGTTTTGGAAAGAGCAGTGATTTTTGTGTTAAAGAATCATTTCACATAGAATTTGAAGAAATCTGCCTTGCTCAAACAGTGACTAACAGAGAGGACATAGTTGTGTTTGAGAAAGCATTTCAAAAAAACCATTAGAGGCAGTTTGGTGTTGCAGAGAGCATTCAAAACAAGATGCCTCCCAGGCAAGACAGTAGTGGTGACCTGCACAAGATATTTGAGCCTGTTTCCACTGAAAAGGAGCATAGTGAGGCAGGGCAGCAAGGTGAAGAAGAACATAGTGATGAAGAGAAGCGCCATGAAGAAACTCAAAACAATGATAGATGATGAGGGCTTTGCAAGTTTGAAGGAAGGAATTTTTCTTTGAATAGTGAAGGATAATGTAGTACCAGGGAGGAGGTTTTAGGAGCTAATTTGAAAATATTTCCTATGCTATAAATGACTTAGAACACACCTAGTCTCTAAGAGAAAAGCGGACTTAGGTTGAGGTCTTTAAATCATTCTGAAAGGGTGTTAAAACATTGATTTCAAAGCTTCTTTGATCATCTGAAATCACAGAGAGAGACATTGATTGGAGATAGGGATTTTTTGTCAAAATTATAAAGATCTTCTTGCTGTGAGTGTTGAAAGAAAATTCTTGGCTGAATCAAGGATAAAAATAATGATGGAAGAAAAGAGGTTTTTGGTGCCAAAAACACAAGGATACTTCCCTTCAAAAACCACAAACATGTCTTGTTAAAGACCTCTTGGCTCAAACAAAATACTGAAGAGATGACTTTAGTGATGATGAGGAACAAGGCAAAGAGTCTAAACATAGCAGTGATAATGAAGAGCAAAGTGATGGGTAGTGAGGCATTGATGAAAGGGAACATTATGGCAACCAGCACAGTAATAAGCATAAGGGTGATGAAGTACAAAACAATAAAGGGAAAGAGCATGACAGTCATAAAGAAGGCAGTGACAAAGAAAAAACAAGGCAACCCTCAAGCAAGAAATGATGAGGGCAAGCAAATACAAGACATGGATCATGAAGGGAATTATCCAAAGCATGTGCTAGCTGCCTCTCCTAGGCAAGGTGCCATGAATTCTTCACCAAAGCTAGAATGCCAAACAACAAAGAAGAAAACCAAGAAAATCTCAAAACTACCCAAAGATGGCGCCCGGTGAGAAAAAAGGGGAAAGACACCTTTAGGCTTGGAATTTTGGCTTGATCTTCTAGACATGTTTCTAAAAAGCCTAAAATAACTTGCTCACCAAAATTGAGCAAATTTTGACATGTTCTTGTTTTTCAACATTTTTGGGCCTAATTGCGTAAAATCATGGGCATCGCCATTTCAGTTTGGGGCATCATCAAAGGATGAAAATGGTATCATTGGATGCCATAATTTTAGGAGCACATAATCAGCGAATTTCAGAACATTTGAAGATCATTTGCTCCCAAAAAATGGTGAAAAACACTCACTTTTTCTACACTCTGCCCCGTTTATCAGCAAGGCTTATTTTTTTGGTTTTTACACACAGGTCTGTTTTTGGATGACTTCTAGTGGTCAGTTGGGATAAAACTAAACATTTTCAGAAATTAGACACTCATAGATTTCCAAAAAGCTATCCTAAGCTTCATTTCAACATAGAGAAGGCTTCCAAAAGTTTCCAGCAAGTCGGGGTACCTTTTGCTGATGTATTTTTTGAGTATTTTTGTAAAAATTGAACCTTTCAAAACTGCTTTTTCCTCATGTGTGTTTAGCTATTTTTGTACATGAGAAGTTATGAAAAGTCAATTTATTTCCCTCTTTTAGCATTTTTTAGATATTTTATGAGATATTTTTTGCATTGGGCTTTGCAAAGCCTCAAGGAAAAAATAAGATATTTTGGATAGGCCAATGAGATTGCAAGTTTAACTAAGAGGTTTTCCTCACTTGGGCCTATATATTCCAAAGGCTTTCATTGTAAACATGGCTGAACTTGATGAATAGAAGCCATGTATGGTCATATAAGCTTTGGAATAAATACTTTTCTCATGCTTTTGGATAGTCTCTTGGATGTTCTTGGATGATAAAAGAGGATTGTTGTTGGATTCCATGACTTGGTAAAATGGTATAGTGTCTCTCTCTTTGTTTTGTTTCCTAGTTTTCATCCATAAATCCATGTTCTTGCTTGCTATAGAACAGTAGAGAAAAAATTTGAGACATGCCCTTGGAGGCACCTCAAATTTCCTGTTTCTTCATAGCCTCCATGTTTTCTTCATTCTTAGTCACATTAAAGAATTCTTGATTGCTCTTTAATAACTTAAGGATATTGTTGTTTGTTTCATTCATGGTTTTATGCATGCTAAGTATGATTTACGGTATGCCCTACTTACTCATGGCTAGCCATAGCTCCATCCATGAAATTTCTCTTTGACTTATTAGATTGTCATTTGTTGAAACAAGGAGGTCTTGTTCTAATCTTGCCCTTTGCCTAAGACTATGCAATCTTGTCTTCAAAGTGCCCAATAACTTGAAGTACTGTGTTTATGCGTTTCGGCATAGTGATTTGAGTTTTTTGTCTGTCTTAAGTGTATTTCCCCAAAGTCTGATATCCATTTCCCAAAGTTGGAGAGTTATATATCTCTAAGCATGGCTTGAATGTTTATTTCTATGTATCGATTAGCTTATAGTTACATTTCTCATGATTAATGGTTTTCCCTACCATGTTTATGTTAGCTATTAAACTAGTTATGCTTGGAATCCTTTGTTATTCATAAAATTGATGTCCATATTACTCCATTTTGCCCAAAGATCCATTTTACCTCGAATCACATCGACCCTTCAACAACATTGTATCACCATCTGATAGCTTTCTTAACCTCTTCGACCCCATACCCCAGTTGATCTGACATCTTTTTACCTATCTTATATCTTTGATCAGTTTCATCCCTCACAACCAAAAAACCAAAACCAAAAAACCTACTTCATAACTAGCCTAAAATCAGAACACAATAAGCTAACACACAGATATCCCTTACACAAATAGAGAGAGCCCTCTCTGAGTCCAGGAAGGCTAGGTCCTTGGGCTCCAAATACTGTTTTGATGTTACACTCTCATTTGGCTTGCCAATCAGCCAAATCATGGGACACTAACATAATGGCGATCACGGTGGGAATTTGAGTCAAAACATCCTAGGTATCCCTTAGGAACTCTCAAAATCTGAGTCAAACTTAGAAGAGTAAAGTCTGGTTGTCTCACCATCCTAGCGAAATGATGACCCAGCTGTAGGACACTCTTAAAAACATGAGAACTACATAAAAAACTCATAAAAAACCCAAAAAAAAACTCCCGGTTTTTTGTCAGTACTGGTGGTGGACCATACACATATACCTCAAAATAACTAAAAATCCACCTGGCGACTCCAATAGCCTCCAATAGACCTTACCTACTTTGCTAAAATTTAGAATACTATCCGATCGAACTATCCCACCGCTCACTAACATAATGGCGATCACGGTGGGACTCTGAGTGATAAACAAACTTAGTTTCCCTAAATATTTAGATACCTTTGAGAATACTATCTGGTTGACTTATCCCACTGCTCCCTAACATAATGGCGGTCACGATGGGAATTTGAGTTATTGACAATCTAAGGAAACCTTGGAACTTCAGAAGTCCCTTATCTTCAAGAATACCTGTCTATTGAGGCACCTCATCGGCACCCTAACATAATGGCGATCACGGTGGGACTCTGAGTGGTATATGTTGGTGTCCCATGTTTTGATAGTTTGGAAAATCAAAAGACAAGGCAACATTAGAACCAATCTTTAGAGTTGCAGGATGTAGTCCTCCTGTTCTCAGAGAGGGATCTCTCAAATGTTTGTTTGCAAAATTTTATCTTGTGTGCTTATAATATTGGTTTTAGACTAGTTATTAAGTGCAGGTGTTTATTTGTTTGTTTGGTTGGATTGAATTGATACAGCAGAACATGAAAGGTCTAGGAAAGATATATAGAACAGTAAAATATCTGTTTCATTGGGCAATGGAGTCAAGAAAAGGTCATAACACACTCATCAAAGGATATGGGATATTAGAGGGCAAATCTAACTTGGCCACAGGTTCCTTTTGGTTTTGGAATGGGATGAACATTAATTATTTGGAAAGAGAGTTTTAATTCTCAAAAAAGGGAATTTGAAAGCATAATTTGAAACAATAAAGAGTTCTTTGATAGACAGGGCTAACCATAAATTCTACAAATCACACTTTTAAGCAAACAATGATTTCAAAACAACTTTCAAAGTGAAATCTAAGATTCGGGGAACACCCTATTTCCTCAAAGATTTTATTCTAAAGAACTTTAGAAAACATATAAGACTTACCGATAATCATAGTCATAGAAGAGGGAACACCTAAAAACATCTATGATCATAATTATAACGACCTTTAAGCCAACTGTTTAAGTGAGGACAAAGGGCAAGATCAAAACAAACCTCTCTGATTCACTATAAGCAAAAACTTCAAAGGGAGACTTCAGTAACAATTTTTAAGTGGCAGCAGACAAGCAGGGAGAACCATAAATCATGCTGAGACCAAATATTCAAAATATTAAGGAAATAAACAAGCGTGAAGACTAAAGAGAAAGATTAAAGCCTCTAAAATACTTCAGCAGAAGAAAACATAAAACAGTGAAGGATGAACAGGTCTAAGGTGCTTCCAAGAGTCATTTCTTAGCCTAACACTTTCTATCCTACTGTAGTAAGAAATTATGGAACATAATGAAAATAGGGGAAAACATAAAACAGTTCAGAATACTTCACCAACAGCCAAGCTCATGGATCCAATGATAGAGCCTTCTCAGGAAAAAGAATGCAACAACATCATCAAGATCTCCAAGACTTCAATTTGTTCTTCAACTTCAAAAGACTATGTATTGATTTCAGAGAGTTTCAATATTACATCTTGTGATAAAAAAATAACCAACAATTGCTCATCTTCTATAGAAGTATTTATAGAAGAATGAGGAGGTGAGATCTAATAAAAGATCTCTCAGGATAATTAATACAGATTTAATGGTTTCTCGGCCCTTGAAGGGCTCAATGAGGAAATGTACAGGTGTTTCACTGTATTAATTGATTTACACTTATGAAGTAAGCTCGGTGGGAGATTTTGTTGACCTTGGAGGCTTTGTGTGATGTTTGGAGTAACTCTGCAAATATTTCTGTGTTTATTTCCTAGCAGAAGTAACTCCCTGGCCACGCTGTGAAGCAGATATTGATTTAATCAATAACTTCGGCCTCTGTTTTGAAAGGTTTGAGGCAACAGGTGGCTCTGTGGTAGCTGAGGAATCAATTCGCCTCAAATGTGGTGGTGGAGGCCTTTCTGTTTGATAAAACACTTAATATTTTTCCTTTAATCGTGTTTAAAATCGGGGATTAGGCTTTTGATAACCGTTTTAGCCGTAGTCCCAGTGAAACTGTCTCTAATCCTCTGTTCTGATACATTTTGGTCTTTGGCACTGATACCCTTTGACTATGCCCGATTCTTGGTTTTCTTGCTGATATGAAGGGCTGCGCAGAGATGAAACGACATCGATTCCTCATAAAACACCGATGATACGTGAGATTGAAAACCCCTGCGAATGATTTCCCTGGTGAATCGAAGGCAAGAGGATCGTCACCCTCAGCCTGCGAATTTTCCTCAGTATGGCGGAAAAACATTAAACCCTGCAAAATACAAACAAAATTTATAAAATCCTGCGTATATAGGTTGACTTCTTCAGAGGACGTGTGGAAGGAGCGGGGCCGTTGGATGGCATCATCCAACAGTCAGGATTGATCGGGAGAGATCGTGGAACGAGCGGAAAAAAGATTAAATCTGGTCGTTGATCGCACAGAGATCGACGGTCGGGAGCGGAGGTCGAAAGTCAAATGGAGTAAATCTAGTCGATGAAATGTGGACCGTCGATCTACAGATCAGATCGACAGCAGAGGTTGTTGTTGCCATTGTACGATAGCCCGGTTATCGCGTGTGTATCTTGGTTAACCATCGTACATCTTCGGCGAGCGATCTCCGTCAGATGAGCGGGTTTGGATCTGACGGCTGTGGTCAATATTGCTGGGCATCCTCGTCTGAACTTTAATGCTCAATGGATGGTGGTTTCGCAAATAGTACCCAGGACACGTGGCGGAAAGTGTATGGAATCGCTGGCGATCGGGGAAAAACCGCCTTCCGCCCAAAGGAGGTGCGATGAATACCACGCAGTTTTTGGAATGGCGAACAACTGGTGGGGACCACTAGGTAGACAGACTCTGCACCGTCTGATCTGTGGACTTAGATCGACGGTGTAAACTTATTGAAAAATTGCTCCGGCGGAAAACCTTATAACAATAAAATAAAACCTGAAATTTACAAATAACAAAGGTTTTTAATATTTTCGGGGCAGAAAATTTGTTGAAATGGATAAGCGCCCAACTAGCTCAGCGCCAGGTTCTGGCACCAAGGCGCATGGATAAAAAGGGTTAGGGACTTGGCCGAAGGGGGCTTAAGTCCAATACATAGAAAATAGGCATTTTAACAGTTTTTCAAGGATTTTCGAAGGAATTCGAGGATTCCGATAAGGCTAAGAAGGGGTCTTAGAACCTTATTACGGATTTTCATGAAGTAGAAAGGGGAGAAACATGAAAATGAGGGATTTTCATGGGAAATGGGGGGACAGAAAATAAGGTTAGTTTTGGAAGAAGGGGCAGGGGAAAATGGGGTTTGCAGCAGCATTTGGGCTTTGGATTTTAGCAGGGTTTCAGAGGTTTTTAGGATGTAAACAACAGTATAGGATCTGGACAGAGGCATGAGGCCTTCAAGAGTCTTCAAGAGCCAACAGTTTTTAGTAATGAAAATTGTTCCTTGAAGGCTCAAAACATATTTAGCCACCTTTTGGTATAATGCATTGTGACCCCTTTCAACATGAATAATATAGGGTCCTTTCCACAAGTTGTCAAACTTGCCATGTTTTCCCTTTTATTCTCTTCTTGAATCCCATTTAAGAACAACATTTCCAATTTGGAAATTGTTTGCTTTAGTCCTTTTATCAAATAGTTTCTTCATTTTTTCTTGGACTAACTGTGTTCTCTCATAAACTTCTTCTCTAGTCTGCTACAAATGGATTGTTTGGTTGATTCTTCTCTGCATATCATTCTCTTCAATCTATACTTCTTGAAGGAGTTTTATGACTGGAACTCCTAATGAGGTAGGTGTTGTCGATGGATGTTGTCGCTCCTAGAGATAGCCTAGAGTTGCCATAGACCAGTGCCTAGGACATCTTATCATAGCAAGGAGCATATAATAAACTTGGGTGTCAATCCAAAGGCTCTCCTGTTATCTCGTGAAAACAAGGAAATTGATTTAAATGGGACCAAAACTTACAGAAACTGCCACGGGGAAAGTATTGTTGCTGAGACAAGATGCAAAGTTCTAATACAAAAGCATCAGACAGTTAAGAGACAATTTACTGTAAAGAGGGCCGATTCAAGTAATATGCCACAGAAATCAAATATCAGAAGGTGCATGTGGTTAAAGAAATATGGGAAGATATTAGTTATCTTTGGTCTGATACCCAGATACACAACAGAACCATATATGGGCTTATCCATCTAAGAATCCATACATGGCAATGGAGTTTTAAAAGAACCCTCCCAAAGCAACTAATATAGCAGAAAGATGAATGAGATGAACATGAAACAATATATCATGTCTGAGCCATATTTAAAGCGCTTGACTGATCCAAGTATGGGTATCAACTAGGATAAATCCTTACCTAAAATCAGTGAGCCACTCGCATTCCAGTACATGATACAAGAAGATCGATAAAATGAAATGTTGTATTAAACACATAAAAGGAAGTTACATACTGTGGGATACCAAAGACCAGAATCCTCTAATACAGATAGAACTCCTCCTCACTGAAACCCTACGGGCTCTGAGCCTTCCTACAAGAGCTTTTACAAGATGTATACAAAAATGCCTTTCACTGCACAATTCTCTTATAAGAATCTAGAACCCTTACCATGTCTTTCTTCTAGGTTTTTATAGAAGAAGAAGAAGAAAAACCAATAAAAGGAGTAGGTGGAAACATTTAATTATTTCATTTAAAACAAAATGGTAAAAGAGTGCCCGCCCATGCTGCTCGATTAATATGCTATGCTGCAGGTACTCTAAGGCCAGTTCTCTGAAGTAAATGCCTTGGATGGATATGTTTTCAGGAACAAACTGTGGAGAATAAACAATACAAACATTCTGTCCTTTCCTGAAAGAGAATCCTACTAAAATGGGACCTGGAGGATATGATTTCTGGGACATTTGTATGCTTTTGTCTTATAACCTTGAATCTAAATTTAAAATCTCCAATGTCGGACACTGTATTCCTTGATTTTTCATTGATATTTCTCAGATGCTCCATTAATTTATCCATCTACTCGATCTGTGCTTCGAATGGCTCTGGAGGGTTTGATGACTTTCAACCTCTTCCCTTTAAATGGCGATCATATCTCAACAACTACCCAGGATCTTTCTTCATGAATATGGTAGTTGAAATCCCAGCCCTGTAACGCGTCCTCAGCTTCAGCAATGGATGCCGTAAATTATGATATTTTCCCCTTGCCATAAACCTGCAAGACCCACAAACATATTAAAGAAAACCGGACACAAGGATGATGGATGTGGCGGAGTTGAATGGAGACGGTTGTGCAGACGGGTGGAATGATGGAACGACACAGGGTGGCGGTGGAAAACACAGCGCAACAATGGTGGGTTGACTGGTGAATTTTTTTTTTTTAATCATGAACATTATAGTCTGACCCAAAAGAAAACATATAAAGGACTGAGAAGAATATGATGAACACGTAGATTATTGATGGGTGCACATACGACAGATTGTATGAAAAGGATGATGTGGGGGTGGACTTGGTCAACCAACGCAACGTGTAAACAGTTCTGGACCATATGATCCAAAAATGAAATCGATGGTCGAAACTTCACAAGAGGGCGATAGACTGCGGGCCCGGAGCACCGTACATGGGGATTAATATCCGTGCAACTTTGAAAAACAATCTCCGTTGGATGAAGTTCCCCGGATCTGGCGGTTCACGTTAATTTCGCTGCGCATCCTGAGTCGAGCATTAATGCGCAGGAGAGGGCAGTATTGAGGCCGTACTTGGGGACACTTGGCAAGAGCTGAATGGGATCACTGCGTTTTGAGGAATACCGCCTTCCCTGCAAAGGAGGTGCAGGGAAAATGGGCCGGTTTTTGAGCGGTGAACACAGGGCGGGGACCACAAGAGTGATTGGCTACGGTGCGTTGATCTGTGTTTAATCGGACGGCTCAGAGCGCGCCCGATAGCCATAAATGGTAAGCGCCTTTAAGATTTACCATTTGGTTTCCGGCTCACAATCATGTGGAGGAAAAGGCAAGGGAGTTGGGGCCAAAAAAGCCAAGATTTAAATATTTCATAAGTGAGTTTTCCGGTCTTCTACTATGCGATTTGGAGGTGGAGGAAGGCAATGGTAAGTAGAAAAAGGATTTCTTAGGCCATGGTAGGAAACTTGAAAGGTTTAAGTAGGGTTAATGGCCAAAATATTAAACAGGGGCTGGCATGATCAACAGTAGGAAAAACTGCATCCATGCCATAAACCAACTGATAGGGGCACATATTTATTGATTTCTTTGTAGTCAACCTATTAGCCCATAAGGCATGAACCAGCTTACTGTGCCATGATTTCTAATTTTGCTCCAACAGTTTTTTTATTATACTTAGGAGAATCTTGTTGGAGGATTTAGCTAATCCATTTCCTTGGGGATAGTAAGCAGTGGAATGGCCCAAGGTTATGTGGTATTTGTAACAGAAATCAACCATTTTCTTAGATTTAAAAGCAGCAGCATTGTTTGTTATGATTTTTCTGGGACAACCAAATCTGGATAGGATATTTGTTTCAGGGAACTTGATAATGACATAGTCATTAGTATTTCTGGAGGGTATAGCTTCTATCCACTTGGTAAAGAAGTCAGTGGCTGTGAGGATCCACTTATGCTGAGCTGAGGAGGATGGATGAATTTCCCCAATGAAGTCCAGCCCCCATTGTTGAAAAGGTTCCTCAACTCTGATAGGATGTAAAGGTAAGGGAAGGAGTTTTCTTTTGCCATCAAATATTTCACACTTATGGCAAGACATGACCAGCTTTTGAGTGTCTGGGAAAAGGGTAGGCCAATAGTAACCAGATCTAAGAATTTTGTTGGCTGTGGCCTTCCAGTAGAGGTGACCTCCACATTCTCCATCATGCAATTCATGCATGATCTTTCCTGCATCGTCTTCAAGTAAACATTTAAGAAAAATTCCAACAGAATTTTTCCAATATAATACTCCATCTAATATGCAAAAACTCAAAGCCTTTTGTTTCAAGAATCTAGCTTTAGTTTTAGTCAAAGAAGGAGGGGTATTTAAATATAAAAGCACATAAATAATGTCAGCATACCAAGGAGAATTTAGAAATGTTTCTTCAATAATAGGAGTGTCATATTCTTCTATTTCTTCCAACACATCTACCATATTCATGTCTAGTGCTTGGAAGTTAGATTCAGCCATAAGTTTTGCTAATCCTTTCCCTTTAACTAGTTTGGTGGGCCTAATTTCTAAGTCATATTCAAGAATAGTTGCAATCCATTTTCCCCTTTTACCATCAGGGTCTTGACTTAGAATGTCCTTGACAACAGTATGCAGAACAAAAGCAATTATGTGAGAGTGTAAAATATAGACCCTAAAGTCTTTCAATGTTTTCACCAATGCTAAGGCTTTCTTCTCCATGATATTATATTTGAGAGGAGCATCTCTTAAGGCCCTAATAAAGAAATATATTGGTTGTTCTTGCCCCAAATCATTCTTTTGAAGTAAAACTGCAGCTATTATATGTTCATATGCAAAGGAAAAGATATAAAATTCTTTGGTAAAATTTGGACTAGTCAGGACCGGTGTTTGGGTAAGAGCTTGTTTGACCAGTTCGAATGATTGTTTAGCTGGTAAAGTCCATTTCACACCCACATCTTTCCTAAGCATTTTTGTAATGTTTTTTAATAGCTCAGCAAGGTTGGGGATAAACCTTCTGAAAAAATTAATCTTTCCGATGAAAGATTGCAACTCTTTGAGGCTTCTTGGATGGCTAATTTGCAATATGCCATCTATCCTTGTAGGGTCTATTTTGATTCCTTCTTCTGAAATTATGTGACCAAGAAGCTTTCCTTCTTGGAGACCGAAGAGTGTCTTCTTAGGATTCAATGACAAGCCAAATTTCCTACATTTCTCAAAAACTTTTCGTAAGTGAGTCAAATGTTCCTCATCAGTTTTTGAAAAGACAGTTATGTCGTCAAGGTAAATAATTATGAAAAAACCAATATCTTCATAGAAAGCTATGTCCATGGCCCTTTGGAAGGTGGCCCCTGCATTCATTAACCCGAAAGGAATTTTGACATACATAAAGGTGCCCCAAGGTGTGGTAAAAGCAATTTTGGTTTGATCACTTGGGAGCACTAACACCTGGTTGTAACTCGAGAACCCATCTAAGAGTGATATCCTTTTTGACCCAACTACCCTTTGAAGTATATGATCCATCTTGGGCAATGGTTGTTGTCTTTTAGGGATGCTCTGTTTAGGTTTCTGAAATCAATACAGAGTTTGATCTCCCCTGTCTTTTTTCTAACAGAAACTAAGTTTGATACTCATTCTGAAAATTTGACAGGTACTATAATGCCAGCATCATGCATCTTCTCAATTTTGGCTCTAACTAAAGGCAATAAAAGTGGGTTTATTCTCCTCAGTTTTTGTTTGAAGGGATTTTGATTTTCCTTCAAGGGAATCTTATGCTGAATGATGCTGGTATCGTAAGACTTAAGATCTATGTATGCCCAGGCAAAAACATCTTTAAACTCTTTAAACAGATCAATGTATCGAGATTTTATGTGATTTGGAAGAGTGCTGGACAATTTAATCATCTTGGGTTCCGTTGGGGAGCCTATGTTGTGTTCTTCTACATTTCTTTCTACAGGCTCCATTTTTGGTTCTTTGGCTACATCATTAAAGTCGAAAAGGTGTTCCAAAGGTGAGAGACCTCTTGGAATTGAACCATTCTTACATTCTAAAACTTCTAGGTCTCTTTGGTCCATGTTTTCAATTGACTCTGCTTCAAACGTATTCTCATAATGACTTATATCAGCAGAGTGTGTTATTTCAGCTTCTGGGATTTCTTCAATATATGAATAGTTCTGATTATGGCTAGATTCTGATGTTGGTATGGTGAAATCGTTTTCTGACTTTAAGAAATAATCTATGTGTTTGTCAAATTCAAACCCCTGCCAATGATCTTCGTTATCAGGCACTGTAGGCCTATGTTTTACCTTTATGCTAAGTTGTTCATTTATCTTAGGTATTTGAAAGTTACTGGGATTATAAGCGAGTTCATTTGCTAAATGATTAAACGCTCTAGGAATGAAAACAAGTTTGTATTTTTCGAAGGTTTTCAATAAATGAAGAGCATCATTCTGATATTCCCTAAGCCTTGGATTTCTGGCTGAGTATTCTCCTTTAATTTGTTTTATGATAAGTTTAGAGTCTCCTAAGATTGTTACCTTTTGGGCTTGTAATTGCTTGAGCAATTATAAACCTAGGAGAAGTGCTTCGTACTCAGCAATATTGTTAGTGCATGGGAAATCCAATTTATATGCAAAACTTTGATTCATATTCTGGATCGATACGCCTACACCTGCGCTTGCTTTATTACAGGATCCATCAAATTTTATTGTCCAAATCACGTTTGAATCATTTTCGTTTTCTTGTTGCTATTGATTGTCGATGTTTTGAAGTTGTTTTGAGAGGAAATTTGATTTTTCTAGTGAATCAATGGGGTCTATTTTCTCTTTATCTTGTTGAGTAATTTCATATTCGTTACACAAGATAAAGGAATCTAAACTTGATTGAGTAGAGTAGATTGGAGTGTTGTTTGGTTTTTCTAGGTTGCTCACCATATACTTCATGTGAGATTCCCTGTATAGTCTTCTGTTTTGGTTAAAAACAGGGATGGTGGCATAAGACATGTCCATTTGAAGGCTTCCTTGAAGTTTGGCTCCCCAAGATCTTGATAAGAGCATGCCATACTTAGGGGGAATGTCAGCTACAAATATATCCATAACTAGACTCTTAGCAGGGATCTGAGCTAAAGTAACACATAAATATTTGATTAAACCCAAACACTTGACTCTGCTTGAGTCAAAGGAATACAAGTCTTTGTATGGTTTAGTAATTTCTAAGCCTAAGCTTTCCATCACTACCTTGGGCATTAGATTGTGTGAAGCTCCTGAGTCTAACATAGCATTGTGTAAAATTTTCTCATGTATGTTCAAGCTAACATAGAAGGGAGGGACAACCCCTTATTGATATTTTCCTTCAACTTCTGGACCAAACAACAACTCAGGTTTATCATCTGTCAAGTTTAAAGTGTATGTATCACTTCCTAAGTTTAAAGCTTTCAAAACTTGGTTTTTGTACACCTCTTGGGTTACTAGTTCAGCTAGGGGGATGGTAATTTTTATCTTGGCAATATCTCCCTCAAAGCTGAAAGGAATAATTGATTTGCTGATATTTACATCTTCTTTTTCGATTGAATTCTTTTTAGCAACTTTGATTTGCTAAACCTTATTTGGACTGGTAATTGGGATAGTTTTATTAGGACCACTAGCTGAAGTGCTAAGGGTACTTATTTGGCTGAATATTTTTGTCTTTGTTTAAGTCTGGGTTTTTGGCCAAAATGTTGGTTTTCTCCGCTGTCTTTTTGGGCTGAGTTTCTGTGTTTTTCTTGACAACGGTATTAGTGTTCTTGTCTATTACGTTATCTGCATTCCCTTTGCTCCTAAGATCGTATTGTTTATGCACTTCCATAATTGCATTTTCAAAACCCAATCTATAGTCATCAGAGTTTTCATAGGTGTTTGTATTTTGGTCATCAGAGAAGAATTCTTGTTCTTCCTCAGTGAGGAAAACATCATCTCCACTGTCTGATCCAATCAAGTTTACATGAGCTTCTTCCAAAATTTCTAACTCCCTATCTTCCTCATATTGATCTACATAGTTTTGTTGGAATGGAGGTCTAATCTATTGGTCATTCTCGTTCTATTTGTCTTGATTGTTTTTTCTTCTATAATTCTGATTTCTATTTCGAGGAGAAGTTTGATTTTGATTTGCTTGTGCTCTCTTAATTATGTTCATCTCTTTCATCATTTCTTCTAACATTCTCTCCATTTTTGAGCTTGAAGTAGAAGGAGTGGACTCTTCTCTAAAAGATACTCTCTTCTCAGTTTTCATTCTTTCTCTCTTCTCCATCAGGTTGACTTCCACAGAAAGAGCACCCTATTTCATATCCTCCAGAGTCACAAAATTTCTTTCTCTCAACTGACAGGTCATGTCAGAGTCAAACCCTTCAGGAAATTTGTTTAAAGCTGAGCCCTGTGGAAGTTTTAGTTCTGGGGAAAGTGCATTATATACACTATTTAACCTAGTGCAGTAAGCTTTCACACTTTCCCCGGTGTTTCTATGGAGGTTTTTGTATTCAGAAAGGACTTGGAGGTGGTTTTTCTTTACTTCCCATTTTCTTAAGAACATTTGATGGAAGCCTTGGAGATCATTAATACTATGGGGGGGTAAACCCTTAAACCATTTTCTTACTTCTCCCCCTAGGCTCTGAGCAAATAACCTAAGCTTGACAGAATCATCATCAATTTCATTTCTGTCAAAGTAGTCATTCATTTTATCTATGTGTTGTGATGCGGTTGTAGCATTGTTAGCATCATATAATGGAATTTTGGACTGATAGTCCTGTGGAAGATTAACCAATGGTACAGGAAGGACTAAGGGAGCATACCATGCTGCCATGATAGGTGGTGGGGGTGGATTTACAAGGAGCAGATTTATAACAGGAACAGTGGGCTGAGGTGTAGTGGTTTGAACAGTGGATGAAGGGTGAGCAGAAGTGGATGGACCAGAAATAGATTGTTGGATTGATCTTGGATGAGAGACACCTAAGTTGTGAAGGAAATGTAAGTCAGGAGGTGTTGTTTCTCTATTACCAGGATGCTCACTTGTTTCAGGGGATGAAAGTGAAAATTCAGAGTCTAGCTGAGTTATATCATCCAATGACCTAGTTCTAAATGGATTTACTAAGTTAGGTTGTGATTTTGTAGAGCTGCAAGATTTTCGGGAACTGAATTAGCTCTTAAGGGTGATCTGAAAACAGTTGATAATTTAATCCTAGGATACTTCCAAAGGATTCTTTCTGGGTAATCAACTATCTCAGGTGGATCTGGATCGGGATGGGCTCTAGTGTGAATCTTTTTAGGAGCCACTATGCTATGTTTTTTAGACCTGGTTAGAAAGAGAGTTTAACCAAATATGAAAATTTTCAAGAGGCTAACTGATCTTTTCAGAAGAATCAAAATTTTAATTTTAAAGCCTTATAGCTGAGCTTGTTATGATGCTATTAAGACTTGGGGTCTTCCTAGTGGAGTCTTAAGGTCTGTTTTTAGGATTGTGGAGTCGCCAGGTTGAATTTTTTAAGCTCCCTTGTAGTAAAAGTTTTATAGTCCACCACCAGGTTTATTATGAAGCCAAATTGAAATGTTTTTGGGTTTTCTGAGTTATTTTGGTTTTATAGGTTATGAGAGTATCCTAAATCTGACTTAACACTTAGCTAGGGTGTCAAAACACATAGAGTTTACTCTTATGGCTTGGTAACCGAAACCTTGAAGGTTTGATAAGGCTTTATAAGAATCCTAAGGGTTACTTAGTTTGTCACTGATTCAAAAGGTCCTATCATGATTACCATTTCTTGGTAGTGCTTGAAGAAGGTTACTTATGTTATACTTAGACAGTGAGTGCTTTGTTTTGCAGATTTTACTCAAGGTCCCACCGTGATCGCCATTATGTTGGCGCCGATGAGGTGGCTGATAATAACTGGATGGTCTTTAAAAATAAAGGATTTCTGGAGTCCTAAGGGGTACTTAGATTGTTACTGACTCAGAAAGTCCCACCGTGATCGCCATTATGTTGGTGTCCCGTGTTTTGATAGTTTGGAAAATGAAAAGACAAGGAAACATCATAACCAATCTTTAGAGTTGCATGATCTAGTCCTCCTATTCTCAGAGAAGGATCTCTCAAATGTTTGTTTGCAAAATTTTATCTTGTGTGCTTATAATATTGTTTTTAGACTAGTTATTAAGTGCAAATGTTTGTTTGTTTGTTTGGTTGGATTGAATTGATACAGCAAAACATGAAAGGTCTAGGAAGGATATATAGAACAGTAAAATATTTGTTTCATTGGGCAATGGAGTCAAGAAAAGGTCATAACACACTCATCAAAGGATATGGGATATCAGAGGGAAAATCTAACTTGGCCACGAGATCCTTTTGTTTTTGGAATGGGATGAAAATTAATGATTTGGAAAGAGAGTTTTAATTCTCAATAAAGGGAATTTGAAAGCATAATTTGAAACAATAAAGAGTTCTTTGATAGACAGGGCTAACCACAAATTCTACAAATCACACCTTTAAGCAAACAATGATTTCAAAACAACTTTCAAAGTGAAATCTAAGATTCGGGGAACACCCTATTTCCTCAAATATTTTATTCTAAAGGACTTTAGAAAACATATAAGATTTACTGATAATCATAGTTATAGAAGAGGGAACACCTAAAAACATCTATGATCATAATTATAATGACCTTTAAGCCAACTGTTTAAGTGAGGACAAAGGGCAAGATCAAAACAGACCTCTCGGATTCACTATAAGAAAAAACTTCAAAGGGAGACTTCAGTAATAGTTTTTAAGTGGCAGCAGACAAGCAGGGAGAACCATAAATCATGCTGAGACCAACTATTCAAACTATTAAATAAATAAACAAACATGAAGACTAAAGAGAAAGATTAAAGCCTCTAAAATACTTCAGTAGAAGAAAACCTAAAATAGTGAAGGATGAACAGGTCTAAGGTGCTTCCAAGAGTCATTTCTTAGCCTAACACTTTCTATCCTACTGTAGTAAGAAATTATGGAACATAATGAAAACAGGGGAAAACATAATACAGTTCAGAATACTTCACCAACAGCCAAGCTCATGGATCCAATGATAGAGCATTCTCAGGAAAAAGCATGCAACAACATAATCAAGATCTCCAAGACTTCAATTTGTTCTTCAACTTCAAAAGACTATGTATTGATTTCAGAGAGTTTCAATATTACAGCTTGTGATCAAACAACAACCAACAGTTGCTCATCTTCTACAGAAGTATTTATAGAAGAATGAGGAGGTGAGATCTAATAAAAGATCTCTCAGGATACAGATTTAATGGTTTCTCGGCCCTTGAAGGGATCAATGAAGTAGTGTACATGTGTTTCACTGTATTAATTGATTTACACTTATGAATTAAGCTCGGTGGGAGATTTTGTTGACGTTGGAGGCTTTGTGTGATGTTTGGAGTAAATCTGCAAATATTTCTGTGTTTATTTCCTTGCAGAAGTAACTCCCTGGCCGTGCTGTGAGGCATATATTTCTTTAATCAATAACTTCGGCCTCTTTTTTGAAAGGTTTGAGGTAACAGGTGGCTCTGTGGTAGCTGAGGAATCAATTCGCCTCAAATGTGGTGGTGGAGGCCTTTCCGTTTGATAAAACACTTAATATTTTTCCTTTAACCATGTTTAAAATCGTGGATTAGGCTTTTGATAACTGTTTTAGCCGTAATCCCAGTGAAATTGTCTCTAATCCTCTATTTTGATACATTTTGGTCTTCGGCACTGATACCCTTTAACTATGCCCGATTCTTGGTTTTCTTGCTGATATGCAGGGCTGCACAGAGATGAAACGGCATCGATGCCTCATAAAACACCGATGATATGTGAGATTGAAAACCCCTGCGAATGATTTCCCTGGTGAATCGAAGGCAAGAGGATCGTCACCCTCAGCCTGCGAATTTTCCTCAGTATGGCGGAAAAACATTAAACCCTGCAAAATATAAACAAAAGTTATAAAATCCTGCGTATATAGGTTGACTGCTTCAGAGGACGTATGGAAGGAGTGGGGCCGTTGGATGGCATCATCCAACAGTCAGGATTGATCGGGAGATATTGTGGAACGAGCGGAAAAATAATAAATCTGGGCCGTTGATCGCGCAAAGATCGACGGTTGGGAGCGGAGGTCGAAAGTCAAATGGAGAAAATATGGGAGATGAAACGTGTACTATCGATCTACAGATCAGATCGACGACGGAGGTTGTTGTTGCCACTGTACGATAGCCCATTTATCGCGTGTGTATCTTGGTTAACCATTGGGCATCTTCGCCGAGTCATCTCCGTCGGATGAGCGGGTTCGGATCTAACGGCTGTGGTCAATATCGCTGGGCATCCTCGTCCAAACTTTAATGCACAATGGATGGCGGTGTTAGCCCCCCTGTAAATTTTTGACAGGCAAATAGGGGGCTAAAATGTTCTTGAGTCTTCAAGGAATGCATTTCCCCAGAAAACACATCATCCTTGGAGCCTCCTTGTGCATTTTGTCCTTTGATAAAGTCCCCTCTGCTGATTTCCATTATAAAACCTCTCTGTTTGTGAAGAAATGCCCAAAGGCCCCCTTTCCCCTTATTTCACCCCCACTTAGTCTCTATTTTGTTCCCCCCTTGTCTCCCCTTATATTTCCCTTTTTACCCTCTAAACCTCCCAAAATCCCCTTTCAATTCTACCCTTGCCTTTTGTTTGGATAAATTTCCCCTTATTCCCCTTATCTTCCTCTATCGTTACCCTTTCCCAACTTTGAGATACATTAAAAATGGGCTAAAAACCCACTTTTCCACTTTATAATAGGGCTTAGCTCCTTTCCCGCCAGCCCCTTTCAACCACTTCTCCATGTAACCGTTACCCAAGGCCAAGCGCTTAAAGCCTTGGGAGCCAATCGCAATCGGAGTATCAGGCGGGTGCATTTCCTTTGTTACAGCCGAAAACCCCAACGCGATTGTATTTTGTTCATAAGTCCCGCGACGCATTTTAGACCGTTGATCTGTCATGAAGATCCGACGGCGGAGCACTAATCGCTCTATCACAATCGCGGCATTCAATCGCATTCCCTCTTCCGCACCCCCCGATTGCAATTGCTCCGATAAAATCCTAGTCGTTCGTCTCCCCACTAATCCGACGGCCATCGCTTTCTCCACCCAATCGCAATTGCAAGCCCGTTGCCCCGATCCCCAATCAATCACAAGCCCATCGCTCTGATCCCCGATCAATCACAAGCCTTTCCCTCCGATCCCCGAATGCACTCTCCCTCCGATTGAATGATATCCATTGATCTGATCTCCAGATCCAACGGTCAGCGCTCAATCGCGCTCCCACCGCCGATCACAATCGGAACTTTGAAAGTGACACCCCTGTCCCCCCTCCGATTGCGATTGCCCGATTCGATCATGATCGTCCATCGGGTCTAAGATCTAACGGTCGATATTTGATCGCCCTCCGCCTCCGGCTAGGTCCCACCTCATCGTATTGCATTGCATTTCCTTCACATTTCTTTGTATTTTGTTCAAAGCCCAAAGTTTAAGACTTTGCACTAAAGTCTTATATTTCATGGTTGTTCTGCCCACTTTCATATAGCTACTCAATCTCCGCCGTCGATATTTGTCCCCTAACCGTGATCTAATGGTCTGCTCTGCATTCTACCACCAAACCCTATTGTTCATAATTTCCACCATTTCGTTGCATTTGGTCACCAGTATTCAATGAAAGCCACTGCTCCGCCGCCGCCGTATGACCATTTCTTCCGTCACCCTGCATTGTTTTCACTATTCTCAACTGCTCCACCACCGCTTCCACAGGCTTCCGAAGAATGCCTGCGCCACCACTTCCCGGGTTTTGTAACAGGTTTATTTCATTGTGCAGATAGCACAGAGAGGCCATTTCAACATCTACCAGCGGATCAGCAGGAGTGATTCAGAGGGGGTTAAGGTTATTATTGATATTATTAATGTTTGACCCCGAAATTCAAATAAAAGGCGCAGTTTGAAGGCCAACGCACACACAACAGTCTTATCTTTGTTTAATGCTAGCAGAATGTTTTCCCCAGACGTACACCATTCCTACAATGCCCGCCATGCCTTCTCGAGCCCTTAAAACGAATGTTACGAATAGATGTTATAGCATCATTTCTCACCTTGACTTGATTCATGATTGCTTCATGGCTTTATGGGCACCCATTCCTACAGACTTGGACAAATTCACTTAAAAACAGTGGAAAATCCTCCATACGCGACTATGCCCGTGTTTTTCCGCGTGTATACGAGAGTACAGCTAGACTTTTCCGCGTATGCCATTTTAATGATTAAAAAATATATAAAAATCCCTAATTTCGCGCTGGGTTGATGGTTACTCAGGTAGTTCAACCACCCCAGCCCGTGGCCAACTGTTTCCAACTGCTGAAACTACTTGGAGGGACTATAAAAAGCCCTCATATGTATGGCCTAAGGGAGAGAGAGAATTATTGATATTATACTCTGTTGCTATTCCCTATCCAAGTCTGATTCCCCGTGCCTCTTGCACTTTCCCAGTTCATTACAGGAAACCCTTGTTTCCTTGAGATACACATCCCTTTATATTTTATCTCGTATGCACAAGTTTGGAAGGAGTCTTAGCGAGGCAAGGGCTGGACGGATCCGGACGACGGTCTGCGAAGGCCTTGGAAGGATCATGTGATCTCTCCACTTGATTACTTTTGTACATGCTATTTATAATACAGAAGTACCATGTTGTTCCCGAAATAAACGTGTTAGTGTATGCTTATATGTATGAGAATATTTGTTATACAAGCATTCATTATGATTTATTTAATGTTTTATATGAATCTCACTAACATTTAGAGTAGATATATGCTGTACAACTTGTTCTTCGTGCTTGTTTCTTCTTGTCTTTCAGGTTAAGAAGGAAGGACGGTTGCAGGGGGTTTGGACCCCACGTGGATCTACTTCAACCGTAGGACCTACGGGTAACTTTCTCATTCTACTCTATCTAGTTTTTCTGAACGTGCATGGTTGTGTGAGTCTCTGTTAAGTAGCATGCCCCTGCTCTGTGGAGGTTGTACCCCAACCAACCTCTAGGGTTGGATTTCCCTGAAACAGAACTGGAGACTCCGCTGGGGATCACACTTTTGTGATTTTTCTGTTGGGTGGTTTCAGCTGTTTGGTAGGATCCCAGCAGTTTTAACTTTCATTTGCAGTCCAGTTTATTTTCTTGCAGTCAGTCTGAAGTCTTGGTGTCTTTTCCAGACTTGTTCTTTTTTTTTTTTCATTATTTACCTTTGAATACGCGCCTTCTTTTGCACACAGTCGCGTATACACGCGAGTTTGTCTGAAGGAAACCGCGTATACGCTAGTTTCCCTTAGAACAGACGCGTATGCACGCTGGTTGCACAGCTGTGAAGTCGCGTATACCTAGGCAGATTTTGAATTTTTGGGTTTATTGACTTTTTGGTCCTTTCTGGCTGTGGAGGCCTGTTTCTACAGTGTCTCTGTACTTACTGGAGTGTGAAGGAAGTGGTTTCAAGTCTTTTCTCTCTTTCGTTTGTTCGAAAACTAGTCTTTTTGGCAAAGTGTTGTTACTGGTGCTGGCACTTCTGGATTGAGTTCCAAGATCGCTTTCTGAGCATTCTTGGATGTTCTGCTTTATCAGAACAGAGAGCTTCTGCTCACTGACTCGCTCCTATCTTTTTGTTGTGCTTCACATTGCGATTTTTGCTTTGTTTTTGATTGGTTTTCTTGAGTTCCATAGGCTAGGTTTTGTTGCAATTTTCGAAGAGCTTTTCTTGCTTCTTTGGAGTTTTTGTTTACAACGAGTTTGCACTATTTGTCTAGGCTGAGTGACTGAGTTTTGGTCTTCTTTTGCTCTTATTGATCTTGCTACGAGTTAGCCTTATAAGGTTTGGGAGCATTCTTGAAGTTTGTGCTTGAATTCGGTCTTATTTGGTTTGGATTTTGGATAGTTTTGCTTGGTCTTTTAGAGCTCTTGCTTTATAAACTAAAAAAGCTCAAAAAACATTTGTTTTGCTTTTTGTTTTTGCATTTCAAAAACTCAAAAAAAATTTCGTCTTGTTTTTGTTTTTGTTGTTGCATTTTCATTTTCGTTTTGCCATATCTTTTGGAGCTTTTGTGAGGTTTCTTGCTTCTAGTTTTTGGCTTGATTTTGAGGAGGAGTTGTCATTTGATTTCTTCTTCTTGTTTTTAAGTGTTTTTGGTGCCTTATATTAAGAGTTCTTGTTTCCGAGAACTAGCTTTTTGGGCCATCAAAAAGGAGTTAAAACTGAAGGAGCTTTTTGGGAAATTTCACTTTGTTTTAAGAGATTTTTGCATCTTAGGATTTACACGCTCATAGTGATTTGCATTAGGTGCATTTCAGCATTTAGTTAGCTTCTTAGTTTTTGTGAGTGTGAGTTTGCTTTTTGAAAAGAAAAATACAATTTTTAGTCTCGTAGAACCTGTATAGAGATTAATTTTCATCGAAAGACAAAGAAATGCATGTGCATGTAGTTAAGTTTTTATTAATTTCTTTTGCGTCAAAACACCATTGGTTTCATCTCCATATCCTTGTGACTTAATATAACAGCCCTTAAAATAAGCGATTTAATCTAAAATCAACTAGCAAGTTTCTAAGTGTCAATCACCAACTAGCTAGGTTGTAGGGCCTTGGAATAGGTGAGTGGAGAGTTAACTCTCCAAGGCCGCTCAAACAAACATAGAAGTTGATTAATTGAGCGAAATCCAACTCCATGAGGTGGACTGGGAAAGCTCTCATCCGAGAGTCAAGCGCGAGGGGAAGTGAAGGTTGAGAAGAGGGATACCCCCCCTCCGATTAGCTGAATCTGACCTCAAGACCGTTCCGCCCAACTTCTGATACGGATTGGTGTCCATAGTTGCCACTCCTAGGTTCCACACAGGTGACTGCGGGGGGGAATACCCGTGGTACCTGAGGCAGACGTCGCATCACTTTCAGCAGTACTTCTGGGGGGTGCCCTTGCGAAGCTTGGGTGCTTGAGCCGACAAAGGTTGTCGTTAGGAGGTCGGCGTAACTGTTTCTGATACCTTCGCTAGTTGTTCTGGGCCCTAATCATCCCAGACTGCTTTCGGAAGGCCCTATACTTCGCTTTCCTGTATTTTGGTGTCCGGTCCTCATCACCCGGAGCGGAAATACTTGGAGGTTGTTTGCTTGCTATATCTCAGGGATTTTTATTTTTAGTGAGTGCTCTTTGCTCCTAGCTTGCCTAGCTTTTCACTTTTTTGAGTCTAATTTAATAAATCTATAAAGTGGCTGATCAAGCGCCTCGACGTTCGAGGATAATCCGGGGGTTATCTCCCGAGAGTGCAGAGCCTTCTTCGAGAAGGCGTAGGAGCGATTTAGCAGGTGGTTACCACCCTGTGAAGTCTGACGCAGTGGAGAGTGATCCTCCACAGAGGTCTGAAGGTTTCGTAGCTAATTCTGGTGTCGGTCCCGAGAGGTGCGTTCCGCTCACCTCGCGAGTTCTTTTTCCTCAGGAAGAAGATTTTCAGATTGAGGATATACCTGAGCCTCCTGCTACAGGTCCATCTCCTCTTCCTCCTGATTATCCGTTTGTTGTTCAGTACATCGGACCGGAGTCTGAGAGACCGCCGGATCTTCCGTATCATTCTTATCTTTCGATGGCCATGACTGGGAACGCGGCTTCTACCGTGAGTGCTGCAGGCATTCAGACCCCTGCTTCTGTCGAGGCAGGGGGCACTATTGCTTCATCTTCGATTGCTTCTAGTGCTGCTATGTTTGGCTCTGGGTTCACCCAAGCATATGCTTCTCATTCTGGTCCCTTCTGTTCGGGGATGTCCATTAGTGGAAATCCCTCTTTTTCCTTTTCCGCCGGTGCAGCTGGATCTACGCCCATGTCTAACATGGCTAGTGGATCAGCTTCGTTTCAGGGTTTCCCCTTTGGGAATGGACACATTCCCAGTTCCAATCCTTCTTTAGGGTTGTTTCCATTTACGTCCCAGACCCAGAGTTTCAACCCTTGGTCTGGGGGGCAAAGTTCGACTACTTTTACGGGATGGAATCCTGTGTTTACAACGGCTGGGGCAGGGAACCAGTTCTTCGTAGGTCATCAAGGGAATGCTTCTTTCCCTTCTTTGAGTGCATATCAGACCTTTTCTCCTCTGTTTAATGCTTGGAACCCCTACCAGGGGCTTTCCTCTTCAATCAATACTTCAACGGGGGGAACTGGTCTGGGATTTGGTAACTCGGTGTGGGGAGGAGGTTCTTCTCCATTTTATACGAGTCCTTTCTGGCAGCCTGGTGCCTTATCAAATCCAGGCTATTCTTTTCAGAATGTTAGGAATCCATCCCCTCAAGGATGGAATTCTCAGGCTCCGCCTCGCTTACCGTTTCTGGCAACGTTAAACTTGCCAGATTTGTCAAAGTTAACTAATGACCCGATTCGTTACAGTCCGGGGTGGCCTCCGGTCCCGACCAAACTTCCTTCAGACATTCCAAAGTTTGAAGGTAAGAATGGAGAGGATCCGGCAGACCACATCACCACTTTCCACTTATGGTGTTCTTTGAACTCCCTGATCGATTATTCGATTAGGTTGAGATTATTTCAACGCACCCTAACTGGAAATGCTACCAAATGGTATATAGAGCTCACTAGGGGCAGTTTCGCCATATTTGGAGAGCTGGATGTCACATTTCTTAACCATTTTCAGTTGCCTGTCAGATATGAGGCTGGGACCGAACTCCTGGCTAATTTTAAGCAGGATGAGGCAACTCACATTTCTGATCACATTCAGGAATGGAGGAGAAGGAAGAGGCTTATCAAAGCCCATATTCCAGGTGAATTCATTCTCGAGTGGTTTTTGAAATCTCTGCAGTCAGATATTTCAAAAGATGTATCCCTCTCTGGGGTATTTTCTGAGGAGCAGGCCATTTTTAGGGCCCAGCAGTTAGAACTGATCTATTCTCAGTCTGGGATGCTTTATAGGTATTTGCCCAATGCTCCTCGCTCCAAATTTGATTTATCGAAACCCAAACCTGGCCCGCATGGTGATGGGCTTGTCGGATCGGTCAATAGTAGTGCAGCCAGCCTGCTTTCTCAACTGCAGCAGTTGTCTTTACAATCTGCTCCTTCTGGTCAGGCTGTGCCTGCTGATTCATCACCTTCCCAGTCTTTGTCCATAAATGCTGTCCAAACTTCTGATCCCAAAGGAAATCAACAATCCGATGGGAAGAAGAAGGGACGAAATAATAAGAAGAAGGGCAAGAACGGGAAGGGCAATGCAAATAAAACCAACGAGCGTGTTGGTGAGGGTCAAAAGGAGAAAAAGAAAGTGAAGTTTCCGTGCAAGCTTTGTACTGGAGACCATCTCACGCACCTTTGCCCTAAAATTCAGGATGCTCAGCGCTTGTTATTCCAGCAGGGTTCTTCTAGTTCCCAGGCTGTGCTAACAAACCCTTTTCCCCAAGGGAAGCAATTAGTTGTTGGCGCGAACCAAAATCCTGGGGCTTCCTCTGGAGGTACCCAGGAAGGGGAAATTCCATCGAACATCTTTATGATGAGTGCTCACGTGGACGTCGCTACGAGATCCCGTGACTATGGCGGAGAGGAATCTTCGAAAGCTAGGGAAGTTCGTGATGCTACTGAGCCGCTTCACATCACGAAGCCAACTGTTGAGTCTATGCCTCGGATGCCAAAAGCATCTTCGAAGTGGTCAACGATTAATCCGAACGCGAGGGCTGCCCAGAACTACTCGATTGTAGAAGATCTGGCGCAGATTCCTTGTGCTATGTTAGCTTTAGAGGTACTCCAGTCTTGTCCGGCTCAGTGCAGTGCTTTGCTCACTGCCATTGGGGCTGTTGATCCGAAAAATTCTCTTCTGATTACTTTTGATATGACTAATTTTAAGAAGAGACTTCCTCATCACATGGCTTTTCACATTAAATCGTCGTATCGGAAGTGTAATATCTTTCGAACGGTTGTTGATGAGGGTGCTTCTACATGCGTGATGTCTCTCGCATGCTGGAAGACACTTGGATCTCCCAAAGCTGTTCCATCTAGCACTGTTCTTACTGATTTCGATGGTCATTCTCACAGACCCCATGGTATTGTCCCGGCTTTTCCCATCTGTGTTGGGGGCAAAACCGTTAACATAGAGGTTGAGGTAGTGGATGCAGCCTTGGACTACAACCTTCTGTTGGGGAGGAACTGGATTTATGAGATGGATGCCATTGCATCCTCACTATTTCGAATTGTATGTTTTCCCCATGAAGGGAGGATCGTTACAGTGGATCAACTGGACTGTCCTCCTGTAGACCTGGATGCACCTTCTGACTCATCTGTTCCTAAGTTGGATAATACTAAGGCGCCTGTGGAGAATTTAGGAGTTGGAATGTATTCTTCCCTGATGGGTACTTTCGATCTTCCTCCTCCTAAGGTTCATATTAATGCTATTTCATCCTCCAAGGCTCCCCTTCGAAGAGAGTTCTTTCGAACTCATTATTTTTCGGACCCTTGGACCTTACCTTCCCCAACAGCCACATTGGAGGAAGGGCAAGTGGGTGGAATGGCATTCCCGATTTCTGCAGCTGAGATTGCATATCAGTCTGTTGTTGACACTGCAGAATCTGATCCAGCTCCTCTTTTGCCGGAAGAGTTGGATGGTGATGTGGCTCCGGCTTGGACGCTTACTTCTTCTTCTGCCCAGGATTGTCTAGATACCACTCTTCCATCTGAAGAGGCCATCCTGGAAGCAATGACAGGTATAGAGAGACCGTGGGATGACTTGCATCATCGGTCTTACTTCCTACCTGACTTGAGCGAAGTCGAAGCTAGTTTTCCAAGTCCTCAATCTCCTGGACCTGTTCACCCAGTCTTGAGCCCCTTAGCACCAGCACAGGTTTATGCTGAAGGGAACATGGCTGTGATCTCTCCGACTATCCCGGTGAACATCTCCAGGAATCCCAACATTATTGAGAACGTTTTCATTGGAGGTGAATGTTCCCGTGAAGAAGTTCAAATCTATACCGAGCTCTTCAAAGAGTATAGGGATGTTTTTGCTTGGTCTTATGAGGAAATGCCTGGCATAGATCCATCTATTGTCCAGCATGAGATCAAGACGTATGAAAGCGCTAAGCCGGTCAGGCAAAAACTTCGTCCGGTTAATCCTAGGAAGGCAGCAGCTATCAAAGCTGAAGTTGAAAAGCTGCTTAAGGCGGGATTCATTTTCCCGGTTCCTCTGACTGAATGGGTTTCAAATCCCGTTCCAGTAGATAAAAAGCAAGGAACGATTCGAGTGTGCATCGATTTCAGAGACCTGAATAAGGCATGTCCTAAAGACAATTACCCCACACCTTTCATCGATCAGATTATTGACGAGTGTGCCGGTAACGAGATTTTCTCCTTCATGGACGGTTTCTCTGGTTATAATCAAATTACTATCCGTCCAGAAGATCAACATAAGACTGCTTTTATTTGTCCCTGGGTACGTTTGCATATAAGAACATGCCTTTTGGCCTTAAAAATGCTGGAGCTACCTTTCAGCGGGCCATGTCTTACGCCTTCCACGACATCAAGAAAATTATCGAGGCATACTTAGATGATCTAGCTGCTCATTCTCGAAAGAGGATGGATCATCCAGGTCACCTCCGGAAAATATTTGAAAGATGTCGTTTTTATAAAATTCGATTGAATCCGAACAAGTGCATTTTCGCGGTTACATCCGGTCGGCTGTTGGGATTTATTGTGTCTAGGGAAGGGATAAGGGTAGATCCCTTCAAGGTTGAGGCAATACTTCGGTTGCCTGCCCCGTCTTCAATCCGTCAGCTTCAAAGTCTCCAAGGGAAGTCTAATTTTCTTCGGAGGTTTATCGTCAACTATGCTGAGATCACAAAGGGATATATGAGACTGTTGAAGAAAGGAGTTCCTTTTCTTTGGGATGACTACGCTCAACGCTCGTTCGATGCTTTGAAAAAGGCATTGACCTCTGCTCCTTTACTGAGTCCACCCGATTATAGCAGAGATTTTATTTTGTATCCGGCTACAACAGAATCTACCATTGGTATGGTTCTGGTTCAGGAGGATGATGCTCTTGCTGAGCATGTTATTTACTACCTTAGTCGAGGACTGGTAGGACCTGAACTGCGATACACTCCGATAGAAAAATTATCCTTAGCGACGAGTTCATGCTGGTGCAGTCGACTCCGGACATTACATTATTCTTCGCAAAACTTATGTCTTGGCAGCTGCCAATCCATTTCAGTTTGTCCTCAGCAGGCGAGTGATTGGGGCAAAATATAATAGATGGATTGTGATTTTACACGAATTTGATCTCGAGTTCATGTCTGCCAAATCCAAGAAGTCATTAGTCTTTGCGGAATTGATCTCTGAGTTGCCTTGTGGAGAGGAGATGATCTATGATGAGTCCTTTCCGGATGAACACTTGTTCCTAATCTCTCCACAAGATCCTTGGTATGGGGATATCATTGTGTATCTCCAGACTGCGAAGTTTCCCTCTTCTTTTTCGAAAGATGAGCGTCGTAAGCTGCGTCACTTGGCCAAGAATTATCTGATTATTGGTGATGCTTTGTACCGTCGAGGGGTTGATTCAATCCTAAGACGTTGCTTAACTTTCGAAGAAGCTGAGGCTGTGCTCAATGATTCTCACGGTGGAGCTTGTGGGGGTCATTTATCAGGGCTTGCTACAGCCCAAAAGATTTTGCGTGCTGGCTACTTCTGGCCCTCGATTTTCAAATATTGTATTGAATCGGTCAAGAAGTGTCATCCTTGTCAAGTGTATACTCGAAAAATGCGCGCTCATCCAGCTCCGTTTTTTCCAGTCGTTACTGTCGGCCCCTTTACAAAGTGGGGTATGGATTATACTACTTGTAACCCGCCTTCGGCAAAAGGTCACAAGTACATTATCGTAGCAGTAGACTACTTTACGAAGTGGGTCGAAGCTATGCCTACTTTTGGGAACGATGGTGAGACTGCAGCTCTTTTCTTCTTCAACCAAGTTATCGCTCGTTTCGGTATACCTAGAGAGATTGTCACTGACCATGGCAGTCACTTTCAGAATAGTATGATGGCTGAGTTAGCTCTCAAATTGGGTTTCCGGCAGGAGCATTCATCTCCATATTATCCTCAGGCCAATGGGCAGGTGGAAGCCGTGAATAAATCCTTGAAGACCATTCTTCAAAGGAAAATTGATAAACATAGATCCAACTGGCATATTATGCTATATCCTGCACTTTGGGCATACAGGACGTCAGTGAAAACTGCAACTGGCTTTACTCCGTTTCAGTTAGTCCTCGGGGTGGAATCCGTATTTCCCATTGAATGCGAGATTCCTTCCCTTAAATTAGCTGTTGAGCTCCTTCCTGACACTTCTAGTCTGGCAGAGCGGATTCTTCATCTGGAACATCTCGATGAGCAGCGTCGAGATGCTGCCACGATGAATGAAGCGCATAAAAACCAAGTCAAAGTTCAGTACGATAAGGCGGTTAAGCCTAGGGTCTTTTCTGAAGGTGACCTTGTTTTGGTCTATGCCCAAGAAAAAGATGCCTTGGGGGCAGGAAAGTTTAAATCGATGTGGTATGGCCCCTATATCGTTAAGAAAGTCCTTAAGAAAGGAGCGTATACCTTGGTTGACTTCGAAGGGAACGAGTTGTCGGAGCCCCGAAATGGGCTCTATTTGAAGAAGTATTATGCCTAGGCTTTGGCCTGGCATTTTTCTTTGTATATAGTATTTTTTTGCTTTGTACATATCTGATTGATTTTCGATTTTTGATGAGGTGATGATGTTTTTGATCTGCTTTGGCAGGTTGTGTTGGATGTCATGAGTCATTTTGGTTTCGCCGATGGTGCTAGTAGACACACCTGGAACTTAGCTTCCGCGGCTTGGGTGATTCATTATCCTTCCGGTCAGCTGTTGGTATCAAGAGGAGTCTGCATTGGTCCCGCTTCCAATAATGTAGCAGAATACACTGCAGTCATTCATCTACTCTCGGAGGCAATATCTTTGGGTGTTGATTCGTTGGTAGTTTTCTTGGACTCCCAGCTGGTGGTGTCGCGGTTGAACAACACTTATCGGGTACGAGATCCAGTTTTATTACGATTGTTCTTGAGGGTACGTTTGTTACAAAGGTCATTTCAATTTTTAACATTCATTCATATTCCTCGAGCTGACAATTGGTTTGTTGACTCATTAGCTAATCAAGCTTTAGATTGGCATATTAATCATTCAATACAATAAATTTTAATCATCACAAACATCATACATTTGATACATTTATCACATCACATCAAATATCGTTGTATATATATCATCGGTATGTCAAAAAACTTTACAAAATTTGGATCCATAAATGCCGTACAAAACTTGGGCTTATGCCCCATCATGTTCAGTCTCAAAAATAATATACAGTCATCTAATATATAAAATCTGTCTACTCCTGAGGACCCTGCCCAGAAGTCGTGTTCCTATAGAACATAACTGCAGTGGCCACATGGCGGAATAGTCTAACCCAGTCTCGTGGTACTCCTACCACCCGTCTCTGGACGGCTTCCGGCAAATCCTCCATGGAAGCCATAGGGATTTGGCAGGTCAGTCCCTCCAAGTTTCTCTGCACGGCCTGGAGAGTCCTGTTGGAATCCACTGTCTCCGCCTCACCTCTGCGGCGCTTGTGGCGCAGTAGGCCCTCAGGACGAACTGGTCCAACATCAGAAACATGATCATTTTTAATTGTCAGTCATTATGAATCCAATCAAAAACATGTTTTGTTTTCATTTTTTCCTACATATTTGAAAAAATCCAAAAAAAATCATATAAGTCAAAAAAAATTTGCAAAAACTTACCGACTGCTCCCCATGCTGCGCCGGGTGGAAGTACTAGATCTGGATCTCCTCGGAAGTCCATCCCAGCATAGGGATAGTCGTCCACTGCGATGATCTGTTCTCCCCACCACAGGAAGAACTCATCATCCCATGTGGTCCAGGGTACCTCACTACCCCCCAGTCTCTTCATCATGTCTGCCCAACGGGCAATTCTTGGGTCCCGCGGGCTGCTGATAGTCGAGATGACTCTGGGTCTCAAAGCTGGAATCCTCTCAAAGAAGAATGTTGTCAAAATGGTACCAGAGCCAAAGTGTTTAGTTTTTGCTTGGCGAATAGAAGTCAATTGTTGTTTCATGTTCAGTAGCAGGGTTGTGCACCAATCGTAAACATGAGTCAAACACTCTACAGCTATACTCATTTGCGTCCTCGACGCCTGATGTAGTGAGGCAGATCCTGCCACTCTACTGATGGTGAAAAGGAGGATCTTCATGTGAAAATCCCTGATATCTCTAATTGCAATCTGCATTCCAACCTTTTTGGAATTATCTACGCAATATACGTGGACATAATCTTCCACGGTTAACCCTCCCAGGGGTTTTCCGTGCAGGTCTACTGGTTCTCCCCTTCTGGAGAGTCCAGTGATGAAATATATATCCTCCACTTCAATGCGTAGTGGCATCTGATCAATTATGAAGCAATCCTGATCTGGTTCCCAGTAATTTACGAGCATTTCTAGCAATCGCACATTACTTTTCATATTGTGCATTTTAAAGAATTTCAACAATCCGCAATTTCGGAGGATGTTTTGCGATGCGCGGTCCTGCATGACCTCTTGGTCTACTGCGCTATGCTCACATTCCCTCCATGAAATGGTCATCCTGAGAAATTTCATCAAAAAATGCATTATCCACGCTTTTTAAGTTTCGGCCCTGCGCATACGCGGTTTTTATTTTACACAGTCGCGTGTATACACGGGTTTCCTTCATTAAACCCGCATATGCGCAGATACGCAATTTTTAGCAAGGGTTTCAAAGCAAAAAATCACTTAATTTTAATTTTCAAATGGACAAAATGAATAAACAGGATGATTAAGGAGCCTACCTGAAGTTTCGCTGAATTCCGACGGTCGGTTGTTCCTAATTTGACGAAACAAGTTTTTAGCTCCAGAGCACTTTTTCCAAATCAGCTATGCAATAATGAACCAAATGAGAGGTAATTTGTCTATTTATGGCTAAAAAGTTGAAAATTTTCGCAAAATTTCCTTATGCTTATTTTTTGTGATCTATCTTATGCTGTATAACTCGATTGCTTGGAAGTGCCCAGCTTGGTATGTTTTCAGGTACATTTTGACGATTTTGAGATTTTTCTCGGTTTTTGATCCATGATTTCCGACTCGTCACGGCAGGTATATGATCTTCACTGGCATATAGGTTAGGGAATCACTTTCCATTGCATCTTGCATACTAGCCTCCATACTGATCACTTGCCTTAGGGTCGATCCCATCAGGTCATGAGTATTACACCCATTTCACTCGCCGATTATTTAATCATGACTTGATGATAGAGCCTTCCTTTACATGGGCTTCCTAGTTAGTTCCTCGCTATCACTTGTTGCCCATGCTGCTTTTTATGTAGGCTCGGGAGTCCTCTTTAGTCCCGCCATGTCTTATGTGTTGAAGCTTCATTGTTCTTCTTCATCACTATCATTTTTTCTGGATTTTACCCTAGAGGCTCCCTCGTGTCGTTAAGTTGTATTACTACATTGCATATTGGCTACTTGTTTATCCTGGCCTTTAGCCGGCTTCATTTGGACTCGATGTTTAAGCCAACTTTTGACCTTGACTTTCTGTACAAGTTAACCATTGCATGCACTTCGCTATCACGACTTGACACCTTTGTACCCATGGATGGAACGTTCCTCTGAGTATCACTGACCAGTTTTCGCCACCTTGCATTGAGCATAGGATTGTTCCAATCCCAGGAACTAGTGCATCTGCTTTCTTGATACTCGTTCTATCCATTGTACCATAGCATTCTTTTATTCTTTTTCGGGCTTATTATATGAAAAAGACAAAAAAATCAAATATAACAAAAAGAGCGGGAACGGGATGTATCTTCGTTGTTTTGATGGCAGTACAGAGTCAGTTTGTCGCCCTTGAACAAAGCACATATACTTATATATATTTTCTTCATTTGGGATGGTTTTAGTTTTGACCTAGGTTCAGCCTTTACCATGTTTCACTTGTCAGTTCTCCCCCGGTTGGTTATCTCTTCCAATCATATGGAGATTTTGTTCTGCCTCCTGCATAACAGACTTATACAGTGTCACTTTTACTGCCATGGTCATCACGAGTCGTGCTTTTGTTCAAGGGAAGTCTAACCTGAGTCGGCCATTCTGCGGTGTCTCTTGACTCATTATTCAGTCGGCCTACCCGGTCTTGTCAGTATCATGTTCTATCACATTAGATGTTTTGGTCTTCTGCTTGTGCTGGTTTGAGAAGGTCCCCATTGACTTCTTGCCGGCGGGTTTGTCTCTTATCAACTACGACACATTGCTCTGAGAGCAAACCTAGAGCCACACCTTGGGCCTATTTCCATCATTGATAGGTGACCTCGTGCTCAGCATTTGATCATCATCATGGGTCTTTGACTGAGTGGTTTCCCCTGTGTTCGACGTCAGCACACATTATCACACTTGGGATTCGTGCGGTACCTTGATTTCCATTTGACCCTATCGGTGGATTTCTCGCCTCTGTGTCAGCTTTCATTATTGGTTGGTTCAGAGGGTTTCTTCCATGCACTAGCTTCATCTTGTGCATGTCGGAAACGTACTTCGGTTTGGTTCCGTCACTCTACTTCGTCCGATTCCTTCCAAATCTTGGCCTGCGGGTTACACTCGCGCTGGACTGATGTGGGATGCCTTAATGCCTTCCTTCCAGCAGATCTTTTCCCATCAACTCCGACTCATTGCTCTGGGAATAAGGTCTAGAGTCTTTTGTCAGTACCTTAGGTTTTGCAGTCATCAGTGGCAGACTCTTCGCTATCGACAGTGGGGATTGATCATTGCCTCCTGATTGGTAGATTCTTTCAAGTGTTCGACTTCAACTCATTCATTCGCACTTGTCAGATTGTACTGGGGCACCTTGACACTCATTATCATTATCGGTGGGTTGTCTCGCATTGGTTAACGATATACATCATTGACCGGTAATCCAACGATTTCTCACATGGTCGACTTCAGCTCATTTATTCCCATTGTGTAGAATTGTGCCATAGTGATCGGTGAAGACCTCGGGTTGCATCAGCATGTTTCGGTTCACTTTTGATAGTCCTTTCAGTATCTGCCAGTGATGCCGTCCACCCTTATATGTTGCAGTTCAGCACAGCAGCATCTTATATGTTGGCTCCCGAGTTGCGTGATTGTACCATTTGATCCACCTCTTATGATCCGGTACTTGGAGATTCAGTTACTTATTTGATCAGACATCCAGTTGCACCATCTTTGATCAGCTTTCTATATGTGATACTTGGACATTGATTCAGACTTACACTTCCGGGCCATGCTCAGATGATTCATTGTGTACTTTCAGTTCAACTATACTTGTATACATGTTGGATCTATTCACTACTTTCTATATGATGTATTTTTGGACTGAGCATGGGTATGCCCGCCTCAGCATGAGTTGACTCTCTGTTTTCTTTCATTGGTTTTTGGTAGGCTGAAATCTGGTGAAGTCCTCTCTTGTCCTTGCGAAGTTCTTTCTATGTGCATAATACATTTCGGCCATCATGTACCCCTTCTGACCTCATATATTAGGGGGCATCTGTTATAGCATCATTTCTCACATTGACATGATTCATGATTGCTTCATGGCTTTTGGGCACCCATTTTTACAGACTTGGACAAATTCACTTAAAAACAATGTAAAATCCCCCATACGCGACTATGCTCGTGTTTTTCCGTGTGTATACGCGAGTCCAGCTAGACTTTTCCGCGTATGCCATTAAAATGATTAAAAATATATATAAAAAATCCCTAATTTCGCGCTGGGTTGATGGTTACTCAGGTAGTTCAACCACCCCAGCCCGTGGCCAACTGTTTCCAACTGCTGAAACTACTTGGAGGGACTATAAAAAGCCCTCATGTGTATGGCCTAAGGAAGAGAGAGAATTATTGATATTATACTCTGTTGGTATTCCCTATCCAAGTCTGATTCCCCGTGCCTCCTGCACTTTCCCAGTTCATTGTAGGAAACCCTTGTTTCCTTGAGATACACATCCCTTTATATGTTATCTCGTATGCACAAGTTTGGAAGGAGTCTTAGCGAGGCAAGGGCTGGACGGATCCGGACGACGGTCTGCGAAGGCCTTGGAAGGATCAGGTGATCTCTCCACTTGATTACTTTTGTACATGCTATTTATAATACAGAAGTACCATGCTGTTCTCGAAATAAACGTGTTAGTGTATGCTTATATGTATGAGAATATTTGTTATACAAGCATTCATTATGATTTATTTAATGTTTTATATGAATCTCACTAACATTTAGAGTAGATATATGTTGTACAACTTGTTCTTCGTGCTGGTTTCTTCTTGTCTTTCAGGTTAAGAAGGAAGGACGGTTGCTGGGGGTTTGAACCCTACTGGATCTACTTCAACCGTAGGACCAACGGGTAACTTTCTCATTCTACTCTATTTAGTTTTTCTGAAGGTGTATGGTTGTGTGAGTCTCTGTTAAGTAGCATGCCCCTGCTCTGTGGAGGTTGTACCCCAACCAACCTCTAGGGTGAGATTTCCCCGAAACAATAGAGGCTTATTTAAGACTGTCGGAGCTGCAGTAATGGAGGTATGGAGAAGACCTGCAGACTTTAATCCAATTAACCAGATTCAGAAGGCAGCGCAGAGTTCCAGACACCTGAAAAAACTCCAAAGAAATACCAGAGGTCAATCTTGGCTTGAAAAAGTCTCCCAGAGCAGATTACAGAGTACATACAGCGAGGCAGATTGCCATTAAGCAGAATGGGCTCGGACTCTTCCACCACTCTGTCTTAAATGGACACATTTAATTTGTATCTACCCCTATTATTCCCATTTTCCTATAAGAAATTCCCGAGAACATATTGTAAGGGTTGTTGTTGTTGTTGTTGTTGGGCCATTGTTGTCTAGTTGCTGCCGTTATAGTTAGAGGGATTCATTCTGACTGTTAGAACAATTTTGGGAGGGAGTAGCAGAGTAGTTGTTATGTAGTAGGCTGGGAGGAGGAGTTTGGATTGTAACAACCTTTGAGCTCAGTGTATATGACTGGTTTTTCATCAATTAATCAAAGCACATTTCACAGGATCCTGGTCTATTACTATTGGTGATGTTTTTCTAACTTTGTTTATTACATTTCCATATTATTTCATTTTCCTCTGGGCTTGCATCAGAAATATGGCATAGGATTTACCCTTGTTATGTACCCCATGTCCCTGCTCTCCTTGCCTTCAATGTTTTCTGCTAAATGTGTAATCTGAGGGTTGATTTCACTTAATTTAACCAGTGTAGTGGATGTTATTGCCTGCTCTCTGATGTATGAATTGGATGGATCAGTTCTTAGATGTTCTTGTTGGGTTTAATCTGAAAGATTTGGGAACACTGGGGATATAGAGTTAGCCCTGTCCACTAGGATCCTTGTGCGACCAGCTGGCCTTCCTAAGATCCCTTCTGTTGAACTCATCTCTTTTTTTCCTTGGAGCATGCTAAAGCTGACCTGGGGTTAAATGACCTCTAGTCCAATCTATAAGTTGCCCCTTTGTCCTTCCCTTGAGAGCTGCCTTTGAGTATGTCCAAGCAGGTCTGGAGTTAAATGACCTCTGACCTGATCTATAGACAGAAATTAGGTTTCTTTCCTTCTCTCACTTTCTTTCCTTAATGTTCCATTCCATCATCTATCTAAAAATATCCTTTAGTGTAGATGACTTTCCCTTTGAAAGATTTGGCTAGTTGTTGCATGTAATTACCTTTCATGACTCCATAGCCCAATGGATGGCACAGTTTTGACCTATCCTCTTTGTTGAAATATCCTGCTGCTTTTCTCCTTTTCTCCCATTGCTTTCTCAGTCCATGATCTCATGACCGACCCAGCTACCAACCAACCAAACATTTAAAACCCCCCTCTGTGCTTCATAACTAGCCTAACATCTCAATTTGAGCTTCAAAGATATATCATTCTTTGTTTTATTGGAGAGATCCCTCTCCGGGTCCAGGAGGGCTAGATCCTAGGGCCCCAAAGTGGTTTTATGTTGTCTTATCTTTTGGTATTTCCAAATCTGCCAAAACATAGGAACCCCAATAGGAGGTTTCACAAATAGTACCCAGGACACGCTACGGAAAGTGTATGGAATCGCTGGCGATCGGGGAAAAACCGTCTTCCACCCAAAGGCGGTGCGATGAATACTGCACGGTTTTTGGAATGGCGAACATCTTGTGAGGACCATCGGGTAGATGGACTCTGCACCGTCCGATCTGTGGACTTAGATCGACGTTGTAAATTTATTGAAAAATTTCTCCGGTGGAAAACCTTATAACAATAAAATAAAACCCGAAATTTACAAATAAAAAAGGTTTTTAATATTTTCGGGGCGGAAAATTTGTTAAAATAGATAAGCACTCGACTGGCTTTGTGTCAGGTTCTGGCGCCAGGGTGCATAGATAAAAAGGGTTAGGGACTTGGCCGAAGGGGGCTTAAGTCCAATACATAGAAAATATGCATTTTAACGGTTTTTCAATGATTTTCGAAGGAATTCGAGGATTCCGATAAGGCTAAGAAGGGGTCTTAGAAACTTATTACGGATTTTCATGAAGTAGAAAGGGGAGAAACATGAAAATGAGGGGTTTTCATGGGAAATGGGGGGACAGAAAATGAGGTTAATTTTGGAAGAAGAGGCAGGGGAAAATGGGGTTTGCAGCAACATTTGGGCTTTGGATTTTAGCAGGGTTTCAGAGGTTTTTAGGATGTAAACAACAGTATAGGATCTAGACAGAGGCATGAGGCCTTAAAGATTCTTCAAGAGCCAACATTTTTTAGTAATGAAAACTATTCCTTGAAGTCTCAAAACAGATTTAGCCACCTTTTGGTATAATCAAATTTTACAGGTGGCTAACAGTATACAGACTTAGATTCCCTAAACATTCCAGCAGCCTTAATAATACTATCTGATTGACTTATCCCATCACTCACTAACATAGTAACGATCATGGTGGGACCTTCTGAGTTAGTGACAATATAAGTACACCTTAGAACTATCGAAGTCTCAATCAAACTTAGAAAACTTGAGTGTTGTTTGAAGAGTAGAATCTAGCTCTTTCACCATCTTAGAAAATGATGATTCAGTTATAGGAAACTCTTCCAAACCTCATAGGCACATAAAAACTCAGAAAACCTCAAAAACATCCCCAGATTGGTTTTTCCTAGTTATTGGTGGTGGACCATAGCTACATCTCTGTAAAAACAACCAAGTTCCACTTGGCGACTCCACAACTCTCAATAGACCTAAAGACTCCACTGGAGGAAGAACCTAAAACATGACTGGTCATCCTAGAAAGAAAAAGCACTCAGGCCTTAGTTGGATTCAAGAAATTATTGTCTTTATCTATAAATATGTTCTATCCTACTTTGAGCCTGATCAAGAGTACACTGATGAGATCTACATTGATCATTGGAGAGATCTCAAACCTCGAAAAGCTAAGCCTCAAATTTCAGACCATGAGCAGGCTTATACACCTGTGCTTACCCCAAATTCACCTATGGAAAACCTAGCAAAACATGAGCGTCATGCTACCTTTCCCACTCTGGCTGAAACCTCAAACAGTCATAAATCTCTTTTTACACTACCTATATCCACAAAGGTCCCAGAAATATACAAGCCTCTAGTTTTACCTCCCATCTTTCAAGCCCTCCCTATGAATCTTCAAAATAAATTACCCAGATTTGATGGAGAAAGCTCCAAAGTCACCGTTGAAGAGCACGTCCAAAATATTGAGGATTTACTTGACCTTTGTTGGCAATATGATGCAGAGTGTTGTCCTTGATAGCAACCCACTTGATGAAGATGATGGAAACCTACTTAATGAAGTTGTTCTTGATGCTTGATGAGTTTATTAATGATGTAAATCTGATGTTCTACATGTAGCTCAGAAGTACCAGAGAATTCTCTCCACCGAGAACCCGAACAATGATGAAAAGTGTGTGACACAAAGCATACGCGGGTTTGTTTAGGAGAAGTAGCGTATGCACGCGGAAAATTACGTGCCAAGTCGCGTATGCTCAATTGCGCTCTAAAAGAATAAACCCAGGGGTTACTACTATGGTGTTGACCCATTGTATTGAGCACTGGATTGTCTATGTGATCCCATCCAGGAATACCATCGGAAGTTGTGTTGGTTTGGGTCATGGTATTGTCAAAGGCTAGATCTATTTAAGGAGAAGAAATTCATTGTGCAACGTGTGTGCATGAGTCTGGGTTTGAATGGATACTTCACTCTGAAGTATGTCTGAATGGAAAGGGTAACAGTTGAATGATAGATCTGAATTCATAATGCACCTATGAAGAGAATGATGAAGAAGGGTATCTAGATCTGAAATGTATTTGTATTTTCTAGATCTGTTTATGGATTGTTTAGATCTGAGATGAGTCGAACATGTTTCTGAAGTGAAGAGTAAAATCTGAGCTATGCATCTGTTCTGAAGAATTGTGCTCCCCTAAAATGTCTAAAGATCTATACGCTAGTTTGTAATAGAGGAAACGCGTATATACACGGGTTGTATTAAGAGAAAGCGCGTATGGGTTGTGAAATTAGTTCTGTAATATGTGCAGATGTATACGCGGGTTTGTATGCATGAAAGCGCATATATACCCCGGATCAGTGAAAGGAAAGCACGTATGAAAACTAGGGTTTGCTGAAGTATATGGTATGAAATTTCTGATCTATTCTGTTGTTTTACTACTATCTGACAATGATGTATTCATACAGATCCGGGTTGTTTGAATGATGATTATGCTGCTGGTTATATTGATGAAAGATCAAGTTGTTGATTAATTGCTTGATGATTCAATGAATGAAGTGATGGAGTTATAAGTTTCATTTTTATGTATGATTGAGCTTAAATGTGTGGAGTGGGTCCAGTCTGAAAATATGATGAAAAGT
Source organism: Pinus albicaulis (assembly GCA_034641835.2). Taxonomy (NCBI): domain Eukaryota; kingdom Viridiplantae; phylum Streptophyta; class Pinopsida; order Pinales; family Pinaceae; genus Pinus; species Pinus albicaulis. The sequence goes on from CM076579.1 coordinate 125,226,625, forward strand.
GGCTTTCAAGTTGTGTTCTAAAAGAAGCTATTAGATCCAGTGTGAAAATTGATGAAACGTGGTCCATGGTGGTGCTGAGGGTCGTAACCTTCAGTCAGGGGGTCATAACTCCCTTCCAGGTGAGGCTGGTAAACGAGAGCAGGGGGTTGTAGCTCCCTTCTAGGAGAGGCTGGTAAACGAGAGCAGGGGGTTGTAGCTCCCTTCCAGGAGAGGCTGGTAAACGAGAGCAGGGGTTCATAGCTCCCTTCCAGGAGAGGCTGGTAAATGAGAGAAGGTTGTAGCCTTCTACAGGTGGGTGCCTGCGTGTTGGTATGAGTCTGCGCCAGTACATGGTTGTAACATGTTTCCTCTATAATAAAATATTGAAGGCTGAGACAATGGCAGTGGTGGTTTTCTCCCGACTTGGGTTTCCACCTAAAATCCTGGTGTTCATGTGTGTTGCTTATGTGTGATGGTTTATTCTGTTATTACTGCACATGCTTACTGTTAACTAAACATATGATGAATGAATGATGCATAGACCTAAGTAAAGAAATAAATGCATAATAAGATCTCTGTGTATACGCGAGTTTTATGAAGGATATCCGCGTGTATACGCTAGTTGGCTTCAAAAAAAGTAGCGTATGGGTTTTAGTGAATGGAAAAGTAAAAAGTTTTGAGTAAGTCCTAAATACTGATTCACCCCCCCTCTCAGTATTTTTCCCAACAATTGGAATCAGAGCAGGTCCTTCTGCAGAAGCTTGATCGCTTGAAGGAGATCCATCGAAATGGGAAGTCATGAAGGGGTAATGTCTATAAGGCCACCTCTATTCAATGGAAATAATCTGTTATTCTGGAAGATACGAACAAAAGCATATCTGCAAAGTCTTGGTGCAGAAGTATGGGCAATCGTGGAAGGAGGTTATCAGTATCCGGCAAGTATTCCTACTGATGCAGTAGAAAGGAAGAAATATGAAATCAATGCCAAAGCTGTCAATGTCTTATTAGGAAGCATGTCTGAACCAGAATTTGCTAAAGTGATGCAGCTAAATTCAGCAAAAGAAATATGGGACAAAATCATTCTGAGCTATGAAGGAGATACAAAGGTAAAAAGTGAAAAACTCCAAACTCTCCGAATTGAATATGAAAATTTAAGGATGCATAGTGATGAGAGTATTGCCAGTTTCGTTTTACGTCTAGATGATATTGTAAATCATATGAGAAGTTTGGGTGAAACCATAACCGATACTACTTTGGTGGAAAAAGTCTTAAGATCTTTAACTTCAAAATTTGAGTCAAAAGTGTTAGCTATTGAAGAAAGGCAAGATCTGCAAACTTTTACTATTGTTCAACTACATGGTATTATGACTGCTTATGAAATGAGACAAGGAGGTCCCTATCAAATCAAAGAAGCTGCTTTTAAGGCGTGTGCAAAAGGAAAATAAAAGGAAGTTGTCAAGGAATCAAGTTATATATCAGAAGAAGAAGAAGCAAATTTTGTAAGGAGACTCCAACCAGGTACTGGAAGATTCAAAGGTAAGCTACCCTTCAAGTTTTTTAATTGTGGAAGAGTTGGTCATTATGCTGCTAAATGTCCTTATGAATAAAATCATGATAAAGGGAAACAATTTGAAAAGGGAAAGAGCTATTATGCAAATGAAGATAATGATGAACTATCAAATGAGGATGAAGAAGATCTTGACCGAGATCTGCTAGTGCTCATGGCAAGGAAGCAAAAGAAGAAGGCTACTCAAAAGGAGATATCTCAAAAAACATGTGCAGCAAAAAATGAAAAATATAAAACAGGTGTTGAATGTGGTTCTTGTGATTCACTTTCTTGTGCATGCAATGGTGAAGATAGTGAAAGTAACAGTATAATTCTAGAAGCAAATCTCAATATAAATGATGAAAGCAATGATTGGAATCAATTTCATAAGAGAGAATCTATCTACAAAGATATGATCTCTAGAATGAATGAACAGAAAGAAATACTGAATGGACAGATAGACAAGTATCAAAAGTTGTATGCTTATGCAACCAATCAAGGTGAAAGACTTGAAGCAGAAATCATATCTCTCAAAGAAGATCTGGAAAAATCAAATAAGAAGAATGAAGAACCCCTATCATTTGAAAAGGAAGGACTTGAAGCAGAAATCATCTCTCTCAAAGAAGATCTGGAAAAATAAAATAAGAAGAATGAAGAGTTGTTACAAACATGTGAAGAACAAGAAAATTGGTTGAAGGAAGAAATTTTAAAATTAAATGATCAATTAGAAGAAGGAAAAAGGGTCGAAGAAAGCATGAAGAAGTAATGCCAAAAATTGGAGGTTGAGGTAAACATTCTCAAAGGTAAATTAGAAGAAAAGGATAAACTCTTGAGGTTTCATGATAGTACTAAGATTCTGGACAATATTCTTAGTAATCAAAGGTCTCTTGCTATTAAAATTGGTCTTGGTTTTCATGAAACTGTTAAAGGAGAATCTAGTTCACAAGGAAGTGCTAAAGATTCAAAGGATGTCAATGCAAAACCTGAAGAGTTGAAAGAAACAAGAAGTCAACCAACAATCATGAACACTTAAAGGAAATCATTCAATAATTTTGAATGCTTTAAATGTCATAATTATGGGCATGTTGCAGCCAATTGCAGAAGCAAATTTTTTCAGTCACAAACAAATAGATTCTACAGAGAAAGGTACTCTAGTTTCTTCAAGGGATATTGTTTTTCATGCAGCAAGTATGGTCATAAAGCAGCTGATTGCAATAGAAGGAAGAATAGAACAACACATTATGATCCTTATGCTTACTTTTCTGGTCACATAAGATGCTATACTTGTAACAAGTATGGACATGTAGAAAAATAATGCAGGATGAATAGATCTGAGAAATTAGAGAACTTCCAGCACACAATAAGAAAGTTCAAGCAAAGATGGAAAAAGAAGGAGGACCGGTCAGAAACGTAGGGAATATTTACCCTACTGCAGTCATCCACTTCTAAAGCTTACTTCTCTTAATGAATGTAGGAGTGATGTGAGATACATTATAGGGATTATTAATGTATCGTCACAAGGGGGAGCGATGTATGGTGATTCCCATGATGGTTTTGGTTATTATGGTTATGTTTATTTCTGACAGAGCATCTGATGTGAAGAAGAAAGATACAGGTGGTACAAACTCAGGGGGAGATGAAGGAATGTGAAGTTTTCAATGTTTCATGTTCCATACGCGGTTTCTGTGAACTAAAGCTGTGTATACACGCGACTTACAGTGGAGACAGTCGCGTATGCATTTATGAAAAGAAAATTAGTATGAAAAGCTAAAGATCAGGAGCACAGGTTCAGGGGGAGCATCAGTCTGACTACTAATGATTGTATTATTGGCAATATATCTGTTTATTTCTCAGTTCTAAATGATGATGACATGATACATGGTTTCTTATGATGAGATTATGGATGAGCCCTGTTTGCTTTTTGCTGAAGAGCATTCTTTGTTTTCACACATGGATGAGATGGAAGTAAGGACATATCATGCAGAGATTGTTGCTGATAACTTGCTATTGAAATAGTTTCAGGTTGCAAAAGCTAAGGAGGAGCCTTGGTCATATGGAAAGGATGCTTGGATGCACATTTTCAGGGGGAGCGTTAGCCTTGCTGGGCGTAATGGCATTATGATGATTCTAAAATAAGATCTCTCTCTTTTGAGGTATTTCTGGTACTGGTCATAAGAAGTCATATTTGTAATTTGATGAAAAGGTCATGTTGAGACCTATGATGTAAAATTGTAATATTCAGTCATGTAAGGACTTGAACAAATATGTAAACCCACTTGGTTGGGTACTTGAGTCAAAATGTGTAAACCCTCTTGGTTGGGTATTTGAGTCTCATATGTAAATCCACTTGGTTGGATCTTTGATGTAAGTATGAGTCCTTGGTGATAGGAAGGTCATAGAGTCATGTACTTCATTGAAAAATATGTTTGAAGATTCAGCATGAACTCAGGGGGAGCATGGTAACTTCAGTGCACATCAGATCTACATCGCTCTTCTATCTACATTAGGAGAAAACAACCTTTTGTTGGTTTTGATCTGCCCTTTGCCCTTGATGTCAAAGGGGGAGAGTGACATGGTGTTTGAATAGAGGAGAATATCATTATGATTAATGTATCTATCTGTTCTGGTGATCAAACACCATCGTGGTTTCCATCAAGTCCAAAGGGGGAGATTGTTGGCAATATGATGCAGAGTGTTGTCCTTGATGGCAACCCACTTGATGAAGATGATGGCAACCTACTTAATGAAGTTGTTCTTGATGCTTGATGAGTTTATTAATGATGTAAATCTGATGTTCTACAAGTAGCTCAGAAGTACCAGAGAAATAAATATCATTAAGGGCCAGAACAATGATGAAAATTGTGTGACACAAAGCATACGCGGGTTTGTTTAGGAGAAGTAGCGTATGCACGCGGAAAAGTATGTGCCAAGTCGTGTATGCTCAATTGCGCTCTAAAATAATAAACCCAGGGGTTACTACCATGGTATTGACCCATTTTATTGAGCGCTGGATTGTCTATGTGATCCCGTCCAGGAATACCATCGGAATTTATGTGGTTTTGGGTCATGGTATTGTCAAAGGCTAGATCTATTTAAGGAGAAGAAATTAATTGTGCAACGTGTGTGCATGAGTCTGGGTTTGAATGGATACTTCACTCTGAAGTATGTCTGAATGGAAAGGGTAACAGTTGAATGATAGATCTAAATTCATAATTCACCTATGAAGAGAATGATGAAGAAGGGTATCTAGATCTGAAATGTATTTGTATTTTCTAGATATGTTTATGGATTGTTTAGATCTGAGATAAGTCGAACATGTTTCTGAAGTGAAGAGTAAAATCTGAGCTATGCATCTGTTCTGAAGAATTGTGCTGCCCTAAAATGTCTGAAGATCTATACGCTAGTTTGTAATAGAGGAAACGCGTATATACACGGGTTGTATTAAGAGAAAGCGCGTATGGGTTGTGAAATTAGTTCTGTAATATGTGCATATGTATACGCGGGTTTGTATGCATGAAAGCGCGTATATACGCTGGATCAGTGAAAGGAAAGTGCGTATGAAAACCAGGGTTCACTGAAGTATATGGTATGAAATGTCTAATCTGTTCTGTTGTTTTACTACTATCTGACAATGATGTATTCATACAGATCCAAGTTGTTTGAATGATGATTATGATGCTAGTTATATTGATGAAAGATCAAGTTGTTGATTTATTGCTTGATGATTCAATGAATGAAGTGATGGAGTTATAAGTTTCAGTTTGATGTATGATTGATTTTAAATGTGTGGAGTGGGTCCAATCTGAAAATATGATGAAAAGTGTCCTGCAAGTTTTGTTCTAAAAGAAACTATTGGATCTAGTGTGAAAATTGATGAAACGTGGTCCATGGTGGTGCTGAGGGTCGTAGCCTTCAGTTAGGGGGTTGTAGCTCCCTTCTAGGTGAGGCTGGTAAACGAGAGCAAGGGGTTGTAGCTCCCTTCTAGGAGAGGCTGGTAAATGAGAGCAGGGGTTGTAGCTCCCTTCCAGGAGAGGCTGGTAAACGAGAGCAGGGGATCGTATCTCCCTTCCAGGAGAGGCTGGTAAATGAGAGAAGGTTGTAGCCTTCTGCAGGTGGGTGCCTGCGTGCTGGTATGAGTCTACACCAGTACATGGTTATAACATGTTTTCTCTATAATAAAATATTGAAGGCTGAGACAATGGCAGTGGTGGTTTTCTCCCGACTTAGGTTTCCACCTAAAATCTTGGTGTTCATGTGTGTTGCTTATGTGTGATGGTTTATTCTGTTATTACTGCACATTCTTACTATTAACTAAACATCTGATGAATGAATGATGCATAGAACTAAGTAAAGACATAAATGCATAATAATATCTCTGTGTATACGCGAGTTTTATAAAGATATATGCGTGTATACGCGAGTTGGGCTCAGTGAAGTAGCGTATGGGTTTTAGAGAAAGAAAAAGTAAAAAGATTTGAGTATGCCCAAAAGTACTGATTCACCCCCCTTTCTCAGTATTTTTCCCAACAACCTTTATGAAATAGAAGAAGATGGTGTGCGTATTAGAATGTTTGCCTTATCATTACAAGGAAAAATTAATAGTTGGTTTAAAGACCTTCCAGCTGCAAGCATTACCAATTTTCATCAGTTCACTCAAATCTTCCTAGATAGGTGGGTGGTCATGGGTAATAAAGTTCTCATCATAAAGGAATACAATCAGTTAAAAAGACAACCAGGGGAGACAATACAAAAATTTTCAACCAGGTTCAATAAAGTATACCATGCAATGCCTGCTAACATAAAGCCACCCCTCGAATGTGCTCTCTTGCACTACCCAGATTCTTTTGACCCAAAAATGGTTTTCTGGATAAGAAATAAATATCCTTTGACCCTAGAAGAAATTCAAAGGATAGCAGTTGATGTAGAATTCAACATACTAAATAGGGAGGCACAGCTAAGAATAATAGAGAAAGATAAAGCAAATCAAGAGAGACTAATATCTTCAGAGGAAAAGTTGGAAAAATTGGTATGTATGTTCAACAAACTAGAGCATCTACATGACAAGAAAAGAGAAAAACACAAATTTAAGGTTAACACTGCTTATTCAAACCAACCTACACTCTTTCCTCAGGATGAACACACTCAACTATTACAAGACAAAAGTTATGAACAAAATGTGCCTAATGAGAAAGTTGCAAATAAAAGCATAGAGGAATGCTCTAAAGAGACTATCAGCCATTTTGAAATCACAGATTCTGAAATGGAAGAAGAATCAAAACCTTTAGGATCTCTACCCTTATTCTTTAAATCATTCCAGACTCTAAAAGAAAATTTGCATCCTAAAGATCTCTTAGCAGTTATTCAGGAAAACCCTGCTCAAGTTAACTCTCACCTAAATCAAGAAGAGTTGATTAAGGATGAATTCAAATCTGAAATAGAAGACAAATCACAACCTGTAGGATCTCTACCTTTATGCTGGGAGTCATTTGAGTTCATAAAATCAAATTGGCCTCCTAAAAATATATCAGAAAAAAATCATGAATTACATGCTAACTATCCTCAACATCACAAAGAATTGGTTGAATATGAAAACAAGCAGCAAATGAAAGAGAACCCACAAGATCTCTCGAAAGGCATAAGTGATGATTCATCATCTCTCATAGGTGAAGCCCAAAAATACATTCATCCTTCAAATCAGATTTCCCAAGAGAAAGAGGATTATTGTAGTTATATTCCAAGAGAAATGAAAGTGCCTCCCTTTTTAACTGAAGAGGAAATAGATCAACTTATAAACATGCAGACAACCTCTGAAACTTCATATAACCAAAAATTTTCTGATTTTCTCCTATTAATATTGCATATCATAAGTCAAAAAATATAATTGTAAATCAATTTGAAGAAAAACAATCTGATAGTCCAATATGCATGGTTGGTGACTTTAATTATAATGATGATTTACCAAGGTTTGATCAATATGTTGATAATGATGATGATTTCCAAACAGAATCTAACTTTGCAGAGTACTCAGTTTTTGATTTTTGGGAGGAAGCTCAGTTTCATAAACTTGAGGAAAGTAACCAAACAAAACATAGCAGCTATGACAGTGATGAGGAAAGCTCAGAAAATTTGGAAGCAAATGAAGGCTTGAAAATTGATGATCACAAGAAAGTTGCTGCTCTTATTTCTCAAGAAGATTTGTTGCCAAAGAGTATCCCTACCCATCAAATTGATGACCTTCACACAATTTTCAGTCTGCCCTATCAAAATACATCAGCTTTGCAAGAGAACTACACTGCAATATATGATGAGTCTAACAGTTCAAGTGATCATGAGCAAGGGGAAGAGTTTCTTACCCAGGAGAGTCCCAGATATAGCCAAGTAGAAGAAAGAGTAGTCCTGAATAAAGCATATATATCAAATCCTCTAGATCAGGTATTATTCCAGGATCCATTTTTTGTTTTCCTTGATAAATCTGAAGGAGTAGTGAGTTCTATCATGAACAGTTTGCTACCAAGAATGAGGAAAAACTTAAGCACTACTGTCCGAAAACAAGCCAAATGGAAGTGGCCTTTTCATTACTTCAGCATCATGAAAGAGCTAAACCAGAGTCACCCATGTAATCATCTACTTGACTGGTTACATTGGAAAATAGAGTTCACCAAATAAATGTCTATTATGTATAGATTAGATTAGGATAGATAGACAACAGTGGAAAATAAGCTCAGCCTTGTGAGCATCTTTTCAGTTCTAGATTGTGTAAAGAAAAATTAAAAAAGAAGAAAATAAAAAAATAGTAAAAAGTAGAAAAAGAGGGTAGTTTCTAAAAAGAAATGGTAAAGCCCCATGTTCAAAGAAATAGTCATTCGGAAAGTGCGCAAGTCTAAATGCCGCTACTAGTGCTCAAATGTCTTGTTCAGTTATCTAGCCTAAACATAACTGAACATGTTTTAAATTTATTTGTTGATAATTTAGTGAGTGGAAAAGATGGTCAACATTGTGTAAGATTGACTTATCAAAGAGAGTAGATTAGGAAAAGATACTAGTAGCACATGCTCAAAACAGAACCAAAGAGGAAAACAGGGATGAAAAAAAAATTGTGTATCCTAGCCTTATTTTTCCAGATTTCATTTTATGCAAAATAATATTTGTGTGCAGCTTGTCTTTCAAGCCACAAGTACATGACAAATTAGACTGTCTAATCCTGATTTGGTCATTTTTCAATTTCATGTTTTAGATTAGAGAATAAAATCCTGTCAAACAGCTTAACCTTGACAGTTGATCTAGCATAGGTAGAGAAGCAAAGGAGTTCATCAGCTTAATCTGAACTCTCGGAAGGTATAAGTATAGCATTAGATAGTTTCTATTCTGAAAAATATCATGTCAAAAGTTTTCTAGTCAAAAAGCACCTAAAGAAGAAAAATGTTAGGAAATATAGCTGGGTAGGTAGAGATATTTTTGAGGCTAATCATGCTGTCAATTTTCAGAAATGACATCAAGAAAGAATGAAATTTGTTCCAATGGATAAGGCACTAGTCTTCATAAGCCAAAGATCTACAATTCTGGACACCTCCTGAAAAGGAGCTGCCCTCCCCAAATGGAGCAACTGTTAGTCATCAGTATTTTTCACCTATTGTTGATGACTAGATTCCTAGCTGATTTTTCTAGAAACTGATCTCCATATGTCAATTTATCATCTAGAAATTCCCCAAACAAATTTTTTCCTTCCTAGCCCTTCCTATCAGCCTATGATCAGAGAAATCTTCAGTTTCCAAAGTCATGTCTTGTTTCAGCAAAATATCCCTGTCTATAGCTGTCTTGGTCTTTCTGGTCTACTATCATTTTCCCCTTGGTTCTCATGAAACTCACTGTCCAATGTTTGACAAAGTGTCTCCTTTCCTATCCTTGATCTTCTTGTCAAACACAATCAGAATCAATGAAAGTTTCCCCTAAGTTAGGTAGTGGCGCTTTAGAGAAATCCCTTCCTTGAAAAAAATAGCCTGAGCCAAAATCCTTTGTTCAATACCAACCAGCCCTAAATTAGCGCTTAATCTGCAAAAGAAAACCTTGATATACCCCTAGGTCGCGCCACTAAGAGGTCTTGTTATCTCAGTCTGGAAGAAATTCTACAAAGATCTAATACAAAAAGATATGAGCATGTGCACAGTCTAAAGGAATATGCTTAAGATTGGGAAAAATCTCCATAGAACACTAAAGGAGCTTTTAACGCTTCAAATTCATATTGTTTGCATCTCTGCAGGGGGGAAATTGAATGACAGACAGTTTCCAGACAAAAGAAAAGAGACATTCCAAATAAGTCTCTCATGTTGAAGGAATTTTCCATCATTAAGTAGATGGAAAGCTGAAATGAAAAGAGAGCAGGAGTACATATTTCAAAAGTCAAAATTTGTCCAAAAAGAAGAGATATATATTTCAAGGAAAGATGACACAGTTTTGAAAATAGATGAAATATCATGACTATGATGACCTCCTTCAAAAGAGAAAATGTTAGAAAACATCATGCTGATAACCTCCTCTAGCAAAAGAGCAAGTGGTTAGAAAGGCATGATGTGGCCTCCTTCATGAACAAGCAGAGGGCCAACATGTTTTTAAAATGATTTCAGAGCTGTTGTAGGCCACCTCCTTCCAAGGGATAAAACAAAGGATGCATCATCAGGTTTTAAAGTGTGCTTGAGTCTTTTTTCTATTGGAAAAGACTGCACATTTGGAACAACTTCAAAAAGATATGTCTCTTTTATGCACTAGAGAAATCATAAATAAGAAGGATGCTACTAGGATCAACAAATTTTGTTGATAGTTTTAGGTTCAACAAATGTTTCAATCTATTTTACATCACAAGATGGGAAAGTACTTTGGCCAGCATTCTTAAGAGGTTATGAAAAGTGTTGCATGCAAGCATCTACATATCAATATGTTAATCTACTATTTATACTTTTTTCATACACCATTTCAAGTTGTAGGGATGTCACATCAAAACCTAATAAGAAAATTAGCACTAGAATGGACTCTGATGAAATAAAAATATAATTGATTTTGGATTCCATTTTTGAGGTTGCAGACCTCCTTCACAAAGAAATAAAGGACCAGCTCCTCAAAAAACTTTACACAACAAATCAACTCATTCATAAGGCCAAAGGTGTGATAAAACAGTGTTTCACTTTCAGTCAAAGAATGTCCCCATAAAATGAAAGACAGAGTTTTTAGAAGACACATGACAGTTATCAAACATAGGCCTCCTTCATAAATAAGTAGAGGGCCCACCATTGTTTGAGGATATCCAAAATGACAAGCAAAAAATCAATCATGACCTCCATCAGCAAATAATGAGGAAAGATACATGATAGGTTTGAAGGACCATTTGTAATGGCTGAAATAGTATTTTGTAATAATCTCCCATTATACACAAATCAAGCATAACAGAGTCCTTATGGCCACTTTCATAGACAACAGAGTTTGAAAGGACAAAATTGCAGTATCTTATGACCTTTTCATTTTTTAAAACAATGTAGGCATTATGGTTCTAAATGGCTACATTGGTGGTTTTAAAGGTGAATGATTTCCTTGATTCAAAAACAGAGTTTTTAATCATGGTTTATAGAACTTCCTACCTCATAAACTATAGATTACCGCATCATTTTGAGGAGTATTCCATTCAATATGACAAAGGTTGCAAAAGCCAGAGGTTAAGGAGCGCCCAGGAAGTTTGGTTCAAAAAGCGTTTCTGACCAAACAGAGATGAAATTTACAAAAGTGAGAGATTTTTTTGTCCCTCATAGGTTCAAGAAGAAAAACCTCCTTCATTTTCTACACACGTATCATGGTTTGTGAGAAATGTAGAAAATACAGATGTCATGGGAGAATTTCTGCACCAGGATTCACCATTTTTTACCAGTGTTGGGACAGTCAATTTTTTAACAACCAAATGGATACCAAATGAAAACATTTAAGCATATTTTGAAATTATACTTCCATAGCTTTCCAACAAGCCATCTTGGGCCAAATTTCGACAACAGGAAGGCATCGAAAAGTAGCCTGCAATCAACACTATGTTTTTCTGCACCAACATTCACCATTTTTTACCAGTGTTTGGACAGTCAACTTTTCAACACCAGAATGGACACCAAATGAAACAAATCAAGCATATTTGGAAATTATACTTCCATATATTTCCAATAAGCCATCTCAGGCCCAATTCTGACATCGGGAAGGCATTCAAAAATGGCCTACAAACAACACTATGCATTTTTGCACCAGGATTCACCAGTTTTGACCAGTGTTGGTAAAATCAATTTTTGAACAACAAAATGGACACCAAATGAAAAAATTCAAGTTTTTATGGAAATTATACTTCCACATATTTCCAACGAGCCATCTTGCGTCCAATTCTGAAACCGGGAAGGCCTCCAAAACGGGCTGCAAAGTGCGCGGCACGTTTGAAAAATTGTGTGGCGCGCCTGGGAGAGAAAATACAAGGGTTTTCTATTGATGTGCGGCGCGCCTGTAGCAGCGCGCGGCGCTCTTGCTTATGAACGTGCTGCTCACCTAAAAACCTTCAAAAAAACTCTTTTTAGATCTTCTCAAACATTTCAAACAAGGGCTGCCATCCATTTTTGAGGTATTTATATTTGCCTTCTTGGTATAAGTCATGTTACTAAATGAGAGATCGTTGCCATGTTTTCAAAACTAAATGGTGATCGAATAGAGAGGGTCTTGCTATAAATCAAAGTGATTTGTTAAATATTTTGAATAATTTTGTTACGGTGGGAGGCTAGTGGAGTGTTCATTAGTTTCAAAGAGCCTAGAGCTACCCTCAAGGCTGTGATAAAACCATAACCTCTGTCAGCAAATGTAGTGGTGAAAACAGTGGTAAGGAGGGTTGAATTTTTGTTGAAAATCCAAGACTGCTATGGCTATGATTGCCCAAGGTTGAAATAGTGATAATGGTGTGTTTATGATTATGTCAAAGGCCTAAAAAAATGCCCTCAATACAGTGCTAAAAGCATAAAACTACAAGTCAAAATATACACAGTAGTAGAGGTTTGTCAAATTGTTGGAGGTGCCCTAACTGAGATAGGGAAAAGTTAACCTCTGTCAGCCCAGTGTATGGTGGAAACATTGTTAGGAGGTAAAGCAGTGTTTGCAAGGAAAGCATAGTGATTATTGAAAGAAGTGAAACAATGAAACAATTGATGCCTAATTTGTCCCATAAAACAAGTGTGGTGAAAAATCTTTCAAACTCAGTCTAAAGGTTTTTATCTGCCTGTGAATGTCAAACAGTGAAGTACAGGAGAATTATTTTGATTAGGAGGGGTGTTTTTCTCCTACAAGGCTGTCTTGCTTATACCAAAAAACACAGAAAAGCTTTGTGACCTTACCCAACACAGTGATCATACATAAATGACTTTGTCACTTTCAAAAGTCCTCTCTGTGTGTTGAAAATTAAAATTAGTGCTTCCTCTTTATACATGAAACAGACTGTAGTGAGTGAAGCTGTTATTACAATTTCAAGGTGTGTTTTCAAAACTGTGTGTGAGAAACAGTGAAGTACAAGGAGGGTATTTTTTATTGGAAGCAGTGTTTTGCCTCTATCTAAATACAAGGCTGTCTTGTTTTTATCAAAACATAAAGGATCTTTGTAAACATACCCAGCCACAGTAAAATTTTCACTATGTGCTTGTTATTTTGATAACTTTGGTTGATTGGCATACAAAGGGAGACATACAGTGTTTTGGAAAGAGCAGTGATTTTTGTGGTAAAGAATCATTTCACATAGCATTTGAAGAAATATGCCTTGGTCAAACAATGACTAATAGAGAGGACAAAGTTGTGTTTGAGAAAGCATTTCAAAAAAACCATTAGAGGCAGTTTGGTGTTGCAGAGAGCATTCAAAACAAGATGCCTCCCAGGCAAGATATCAGTGGTGGCCTGCACAAGAGATTTGAGCCTGTTTCCATTGAAAAGGAGCACAATGAGGCAGGGCAGCAAGGTGAAGAAGAACACAGTGATGAAGAGCAGTGCCACGAAGAAACTCAAAACAATGATAGATGATGAGGGATTTGCAAGTTTGAAGGAAGGAAATTTTCTTTGAATAGTGAAGGATAATGCAGTACCAGGGAGGAGGTTTTAGGAGCTAATTTGAAAATATTTCCTATGCTATAAATGACTTATAACACACCTAGTCTCCAAGAGAAAAGCAGAATTAGGTTGAGGTCTTTAAATTAGTTTTCAAGGGTGTTAAAACATTGATTTCAAAGCTGCTTTGATCATCTGAAACCATAGAGAGAGACATTTATTGGAGATAGGGCTTTTTTGTCAAAATTATAGAGATCTTCTTGCTGTGAGTGTTGAAAGAAAATTCTTGGCTGAATCAAGGATAAAAACAATGATCGAAGGAAAGAGGGTTTTGATGCCAAAAACACAAGGATACTTCCCTTCAAAAACCACAAACATGTATTGTTAATGACCTCTTGGCTCAAACACAATACTGAAGAGATGACTTTAGTGATGATGAGGAACAAGGAAAAGAGTCTAAACATAGCAATGATAATGAAGAGAAAAGTGATGGGCAGTGAGGCAGTGATGAAAGGGAACATTATGGCAGCCAGCACAGCAATAAGCATAAGGGTGATGAAGTACAAAACAGTAAAGGAAAAGATCATGACAGTCATAAAGAAGGCAGTGACAAAGACAAAACAAGGCAGCCCTCAAGCAAGAAATGGACAGGGCAAGCAAATACAATACATGGATCATGAAGGGAATTCTCCAAAGCATGTGCTAGCTGCCTCTCCTAGGCAATGGGCCATGACTTCTTCACCAAAGCTAGAATGCCAAACAACAAAGAAGAAAACCAAGAAAAGCTCAAAACTGCCCAAAGAGGGCGCCCAGTGAGAAAAAAGGAGAAAGACACCTTTAGGCTTGGAATTTGGCCCAATATTCTAGACATGTTTCTAAAAATCCTTGAGGGACTTGCTCACCAAAATTGAGCAAATTTTGACATGTTCTTGTTTTTCGACATTTTTGGGCCTAATTGCGTAAAATCATGGGCGTCACCATTTCAGTTTGGGGCATCATCAAAGGATGAAAATGGTATCATTGGATGCCATAATTTTAGGATCACATACTTAGTGATTTTCAGAACATTTGAAGATCATTTTCTCCCCCAAAATGGCGAAAAACACTCACTTTTTCTACACTCTGCCCCATTTATCAGCAAGGCTTATTTTTTGGGTTTTTACACATAGGTCTATTTTTGAATGACTTCTAGTGGTCATTTGGGAGAAAAATAGAAATTTTCAGAAAGTAGACACTCAGAGCTTTCCAACGAGATATCATGAGATTCATTTCGACATCGGGAAGGCTTCCAAAAGTTGCCGGCAAGTCGGGGGACCTTTTGCTGATGTATTTTTTGAGTATTTTTGTAAAAATTGAACCTTTCAAAACTACTTTTTCCTCATGTGCGTTTAGCTATTTTTGTACATGAGAAGTTATGAAAAGTAAATTTTTTTCCCTCTTTTAGCATTTTTTAGATATTTTGTGAGATATTTTGTGCCTTGGGCTTTGCAAAGCCTCAAGGAAAAGATAAGATATTTTGGATAGGCCAATGAGATTGCAAGTTGAACTAAGAGGTTTTCATCATTTGGGCCTATATATTCCAAAGGCTTTCATTGTAAACAGGGCCGAACTTGATGAATAGAAGCAATATATGGTCATATAAGCTTTGGAAGAAATACTTGTCTCATGCTTTTGGATAGTCTCTTGGATGTTCTTGGATGATGAAAGAGGATTGTTGTTGGATTCCATGACTTGGTAAAATGGTATAGTGTCTCTCTCTTTGTTTTGTTTCCTAGTTTTCATACATAAATCCATGTTCTTGCTTGCTATAGGACAATAGATAAAAAATTTGAGACATGCCCTTGGAGGCACCTCAAATTTCTTTTTTCTTCATAGCCTCCATGTTTTCTTCATTCTTAGTCACATTAAATAATTCTTGATTGCTCTTTAATAACTTAAGAATATTGTTGCTTGTTTCATTCATGGTTTTATGCATGCTAAGTATGATTTACGGTATGCCCTGCTTACTCATGGCTAGCCATAGCTCCATCCATGAAATTTATCTTTGACTGATTAGATTTTCTTTGTTGAACCAAGGAGGTCTTGTTCTGATCTTACCCTTTGCCTAAGACTATGCAATCTTATCTTCAAAGTGCCCAATAACTTGGAGTACTTTGTTTAGGCGTTCCGGCATAGTGATTTGAGTAGTTTGTCTGTCTTAAGTGTATTTCCCCAAAGTATGATAGCCATTTCCAAAATTTAGAGAGTTATATATCTCTAAGCATGGCTTGAATGTTTATTTCTATGTATTGATTAGGTTATAGTTACATTTCTCATGATTAATGGTTTGCCCTACCATGTTTATGTCAGCTATTAAACTAGTTATGCTCGGAATCCTTTTTTATTCACAAACTTGATGTCCATCTTACTCCATTTTTCCCAATGATCCGTTTTACCTTGAATCAAATCGGCCCTTCAACAACCTTGTATCACCATCTGATAGCTTTCTTGACCTCTTCAACCCCATAGCCCAGTTCATCTGACATCTTTTTACCTATCTTATATCTTTGATTAGTTTCATCCCTCACAACCAAAAAACCTAATTCATAACTAGACTAAAATCAGAACACAATAAGCTAACACACAGATATCCCTTACACAAATAGAGAGAGCCCTCTCTGAGTCCAGGAAGGCTAGGTCCTTGGGCTCCAAAGACTGGTTTGATGTTACACTGTCATTTGGCTTGCCAATCAGCCAAATCACGGGACACTAACAATGCCCTAGCTAGTGTGTAGCACCGCCCTCCCGGTGTGCAACGTAGTGTAATTTTGAACTGAGCCCCCCCCCCCTGTGCGCAACACCGACAGCCAGGTGCGTAGCGCACGAAAATTTTCAACAGTTTTGCAAAAAAACCTTAAAAAATTCTTTCAACTGTTCTGCTTCTCGTTCAAAGACACAAATGAGTTGGGGGAGGAGGTGAAGAAGAGTCTTATATCCCTTTTTTGGAAAATAATTTCATTCCAAAACCCACTTTTATAGTGTTTATTTCCTTCTTACTTTTTTTACTGTCTTTTTGGCCTTTTTTGGTCTTGTAGGTGGCAGAGTCTCAAAAGATATGGTTTTTTCCTTGCTGGAAGAGTCTTGATGTTCTTCTTGTACTAGCAAACCTTTCATCAAGCTCAAACATGTGGCCTTTACCCACACTTGAAACCATGAGCCTTTTCAAAAAGGGTTATTTTGACAAAGTTTGATGAAAATAGACAGATAGTGAAATTAGTGCACTTTCACCTTGGAGTCTTCAGCCTTGCATCCTTTATGCCTTTTTTTTCTTGGTGGAGAGATTGAAAGAAGATTTTTTCCCTTCCTCTAACTGCCATTCTATCATGTTTTTTTTTATAGTGAAGCAGTGGAGACCTTTTTGGTGTAAAAGACCTCAGCAGCAAGCACCAAAAACCCCTTTAGCCTTCATGTGTGCCATTATCATTAGAAATATTTAGGTTTTCTTTGACCTTATCAATTTTCCTGTAGGTAGCCATCGTTGACAGTTCTGCAGAAGTGTCATTTATGGCTAATCTATCTCTTGTAGAATATAATTTTGATAAGGATACCTTTGTTGGGGTTTTACTGCTCTGCTTTAAACCAGTGGTATATTTTTTCCTTAGATTACTTTGACAATGATGTATCTCTGTTTGCGAAGGTGAGAAAATTAAACTATTTTTGTGTCTTTCCATGGGCCACTTCTGTTCTTGCAGGTGCCTACACAACTTTTTGCTTTTGATCACTGTCTTTTGGAGTTTAACACCTTTCTTCTTCAATAGTGAAAACCATGCTTATCATAATTACCTCTTTAGGAATTTTTAACTCATGCTTGCCTCCTTTGACCATTTGATAATGCCTCTAACTGTTCTTTTGAGAAGTAAAAACCCTTGCACTGATATTTCTGGCCCCTTTTGTCCCTGTGGTGAAGTGGGATACAATGCCTCTTTTCCAAACCCTAGGGGGCAGTTTGAAACCCTTTGAAACCATCTACTATTATGAAGGAGGTTTTGTCATCACCATCTGACCAGTTTGTCAATTTTTTTCAAACTCCTAGGTTTTAGGGCTGCCTAGAAAAAAGTAAATAGTGTTGTCTTCTAAGTTCTCTGAAACTTATCAAAATTCATTTATCATTCCTAAAAGTCTTCAATGTGCACTTGATGGAGTTGAGCTGACCTTTGTCCTTGTAGACCTAGTACTGATTCCTTGTTTGGTCAAAGTTGACACAAACCCTAATTATTTTCAAACATATACCTGCTACTTTTCTTGTTTGCTATGAATTGTCTTCTTATGATGATTTTCTCCTTACCTTACCTTTTGCCAGGCTGATGGCCATTTGTTCCTTTTGCAGAAATGTGAGCAAGGGGCAGCTGTCCCCTTGCAAGATTTGTGCTTTAGACCAAAAGGCCTCCTTGAGTGACCTCTTTGATTAGTTTGGACAAGATCAACTGTATTTTTCTTCTTTGAATGTAGTTTCTTCATACAGGAAAAAACAGAGTTTGTAGGGTACCAGATCCACCCTATGACTTTGTGAAACCCTAGGTGACCTAGTGGAAGCTTTCTTGGACTTGGATTTTGGGCTGAGACCTAGAATTTGGGATCATCAAGTGTAAGATATATTTTATGATAAACTAATGTATTGAAGATCCAAAATCCAATGTAATTGATTTATCTAAAGAGCCTAGAGAGATAGTTTGAGACCATCAGTGTTTGGGAGTATTTTGGGAGACACAACAAATTTGTTTGATTGCTAGGCTTAGGTAGCAGTTGGGGGGGGGGGGGGTGGGTTAGGCAAAACAAAACATAGGATTTGGGCCAAAGGTGAATACATATAGATAGAAAGAGTGGCGTAAGCCTCTAATGGGTTTTCTGGGATTGGTAAAAAAAGCTATACATTATGGAATGATGAAATAGTGAAAAAATATCTTGAGGATAATGAAGGCAATGAGATTTCTAGAACTCGCAATGTTTATGAACCTTGTTTCTAGAAATCTTGGGATAATCATTTAGTCATCAACAAAGGAAAAAATCACTGATGACTAATAGTAGCATGCTATGTTTTTACTTAGTTTACTACATGTTATTTTGTTTCACTAATGATTTAACAAACCAGTTGAGCTATGAATTGCTTGTAGGAAATTAGCCTCCCTATTAAGTACAATGTATTTTTTCTTCCCATGCATCAAATACACCACAACAGGAATGGTGACTCCACTAGATTATTTCTTTTGAGCTAATGGTTGTTTTTGCAGGTCCTCTATCCTGCTCAGACTTGCTCCAAAATCACTCTTGCTTCCTCTCAGAAATTTTTAGTCACCCTCAGTGACAAATTTGGCTCAGAGAAGGCAGAGTTTTTTAGTCTCGGTAAACCACGCGCGTTCAGCCCATACATACGCACGATTTTCGCGCCTATGTGAAGATAAGCCGCGCAGTAGGAAGTGAACTCATTTTTCGTTGTTTTTTCTCAATTTTTTGCAGTTGTAAGGTGTTGGAAACCCATAATAAATTTTCCGTCACTGTGCTCTGGAATTTCATAATTGGTTAGGACACCTTTTGCTGGAGTTTAGCTTAGCAAATAGCTTGTTTTAATTTTGTTTTTTTATCATTGAAAATCACACATAGTTTAAGTAGGGGGAAATTAAGCGACCTTCAATCCATAAATTTTATATGAATAAATGATTTTCTGGTAAAATATATCAAACACATAGAATAATTAGAGGAAAATTATGTGGCCCATAAATCCACACATCTTTATTTAATTTCTTGTTTTTCAAATTTTTGCATTAGTTTGGTTCAATTTTTGCATTAGGATTCAGGACCAGGACCAAAATATCGAAAAGAAGGCAAGTGATCTATGCCACCCTTTCACTTCTCGGTGAGCCTAGGTATGCATATGAAAGCTTTCTTAAGATAATTTTCCATCTCCCTATAGTGAAAAACTTAGTCTAACTAGGAAAGGTGTAAGCGGCCCATCATTTGCACATTGTTTATTTCTTGCAAGGAACAATCACACATACTGTAATTAGAGAAGGATTGTAAAGGATCACCACATATCCACATTTCATAACACTTGTGATTGTGCACTCCAAATTACACACGAAGCATGAGTAAGCATTAGAAAAAAAGGAACCCAGTCATGTTGGGAACTTTGTCCTCTTCTTACAGTTACTTCACCAAGGCACACCTTAAGAAAATTAAGAATCTATAAAAATAACCACTAATTGAACTTACTAAATTATCCCCACAGGGGCCACAAAAGAAATTATATTTAAGGTTAGGACCATCGGGGGTAGGAATCCAATAAGTCGTCATGGTCATTCTACATTTTGAAACATAGATGTTGACTTTTTATGGAGCTTAAAAATCATCTACCCGCCCACGGAAAAAAATACACGAGCATTACAGAGACCCGTATCAGAGGGGGTTAAGATTAGGCCCAGTGCTTGCGGTAATTTTTGGGGCTACCTAACCCATCTAGTGCTCGGTACTGGTAGATGAATATCAAGAATATCAAGACTCGAACGCTCACATGGGACAACGGTACTTTAGTGTTCAAATCTAGTTCATCCTTCCCCATAGGTGACGGTGCAGGCAACACTAGATCCTCTTACCTTTACCTTGGTCGATTCTTCGGTTGCTGGAAGGCATCGCCAGTTATTTCGGGACGTTAGCCCCACTACCCATTAGAAGACATCTTCGCAAGGCCTAGTTACATTTGAGACTATGAGTACGATTAGGTATTTTAAGGGTTTTTAGTATCATACGCAAAATAACCAAACCATATTTTTTGCTTGCTTGATCACATAGCATTAATCTAAAGAAAAACTTGCATTTTATTTTTTTCTTTGTTTTATGTATGCGATATTATTTACTTTAATAATAATCTTCCTTATTTTAGTAAACCAAAAAATACTTCCAAAATTAAGCTAGTCGACACCATAACAGATCCAGCGGGACCTAATCAATCTAGGCAATTTTTGGACCTTCCCCCATTAGAGGGAGGATTTCTAGGTCTTTCACCATTTAGGCATCAAAGATGACACGCCACCACCATTATTGGTTCATCCTTTATCGGGGCATATGTGGTTGGAAACCCCCAAGGGTCACCCAACACCACACTCATGGAAACCCCAGCAGGGTCACCACACTCAACTCCTCCCATAACCCCCAGAGGGTAGCGGAGTGCTACCCCTTTTGGGAGTCAGCAGAACACATAATAGGGTAAATCACAGGGTAATATTCCCTAAGCACCCCCCATAAACCATTACACTTAGATAATTGTGTTTCCACAGTACACAATGGCAGTCAATACTCAGTTACCCTTTTTAGCATCATTAAACCTTCCAGATCTATCAAAACTAACTAATGACCCCATTGCACACAACCCTAATTAGCCTCCCATGCCCACAAAACTCCCCTAGGACATACAAAAATTTGAAGGGAAGAAAGTGAAAAACCCTAGAAATCATATTATGACTTTCCACCTATGGTATTCGTATAATAGTATTATTGATGATACTATTCAACTGACACTGTTTCAACAGACCTTAACCGGGCCTGATGTGAAATTGTATGTGGAGCATCCTTCTGCTTTTCATGGAACCTTTAGTGTCCTCGCTACTGCATTCCTCACTTATTTTCAGCTACCCATCCACCATGATTCGAGGTTGGAATTGTTGACTCATTTTAGGAAAATTCCAGTTGTCCATACTTCGTACCACCTCCACGAATGGCGGTGATGTCACAATTTTTGAAAAGCAAAACTCGACGATATAGGTTTGCTAGACTTGTTTTTGAAAAATCTCACAATATAGATCTCAGAAGATGTGGTGACACAAGGACCTAACTATGAGGAGGATGCGATTTGCAAAGCCCAGTAGCTCGAACTCATCTATACCCAGTCAGGATACATTTAAAACGTCTTGTGTAACCCCCCGCACCTGCAAACCTATAGAGAATTACCAAGCGCATCAAATATTGGAGACGGTTTGATTGGGTCATTGATTCAGGTCACCTAGGCACTGATATTTAGTATCTGGGATTTTCATACACTTCTACCTAGAACTTGATGCAACCTGGCTACAACCAAAGTCAATATGCACCTCTGCAGAATATGAAAAATAGGGTGTCACCATATCATCAACAACAGGTAGGCTCATACCCTCCCTCCCATGGAACACAATACTCATCTAGAAACACTCGTGGAAGATATTCCCCCCAGCCATCATACACCAACCAGGGACAGGGAAACCAATATTCCCCCTTCCCCACACAGAATTCACCACCGCAAAACAATGTGCTGTTGAACTTAGTGCAACCTTCCCAAGCTGAACAATGCTAGTATTATGACCAGGAGAACCACAATAACCCTCCTAATGCTGTAAAACAAAATGTAAGGAATAAACAAAAGGAAGACTCTAATCAGGGGGGAAATAACCAGAAACACCCCCCGTGATCTTAGTCTGGGGGAAACCACAACCAAAATCAAAAGCAAGAGAAAAAAAAAACTCCCAAGGGTAGAACAATAGGTCCAGTCTAAGTACAAAACATTCTTGTGTCATATGTGGTGAGTATGGCCATTACACTCATCACTGTCCCAAACTCCCTGAACTAAAAAAAAAATCAGGGTAACCATGGACAAGGAGGACCTACACAGTAGACTATTGTAATGTAGGAGCCCTTCCCCCACCATGGAGTGGTTAATACCCATAAACAACAAAAACCACCCCAGAATGATTCAGGGAGCCAGAGCCATGAAATTTACATGACAGGTGAAGAAATTTTCTTCCAAAAAAGAAACAGAAACTATGAAGCCCCTGTAGACACCAAACCATTAGGTACGACGACGAGTGCACCTATTTCACCGTTGACCATATCCAAAGTTTCTATAGAACCCCTTCCGAAAATGGTTAAGGGACCTGTTAGGGTCCCCGTAGTTTGAAATATCTGCAAGAACAAACGCTGCAGGGGTTACATCAGAACCACTTTGGAATCCTAGGATCTAGCCCTCCTGGATTCAGAGAGGGATCTCTCTATATATAAGTGTTTTCAAAGGATATATATTTAAGGCTTATGATATGATATTAGGCTAGTTATGAAGTACAAGGGGTTTGTTTTTTTGTTTTGGTTGGGTAGGATATCATCAAAATAAAGTAAGTCTTTTGAAGGGTAAAGGTGTGAGTAAGTTGAAAGAATGGTTCAGCAGATAGAATAGGTAAGAGATAGTATCAATCCATTGGGATATGGATTCACAAAATGATTTAATTACATAGCAAGTTTCAAGAGTGGTCCATGGGGCAAGTCCTCTATGTCAAAGGATATCTTTAGATTGATTTGTGATATGGAACATTAAAAGTGTTGAGAAATAAGAAAAGCTAATAACCATTTAAGAATCTATTAACTTCACTAAACAAGAAAAGCCTTTCAAAGTAATTGTTTGAAGAAGGCCAAAGGACAGGGCAAACCATAGACCTCTTTGGGAAAACTTTTACTAAAGCACACTTTTCAGACAACAATCCAGAAATATAACATATTACCTTTAGAAAGGAGAAAAAATATAAGATAAAAAAAAGAATAGCCTAAGATCAAGTAAGAACTTTGAATCTATCCTAATTTTGGCACAATCTCAAGGGAAACTTTCAAAACAGCAGTTGAAGACTAAACAAGGGACATGGCTAACCATAAACTTCCTTTATTAGGAATCTACTTAGCATGCAGTGAAAAGATCATTCAAGAACAACATCTCAGGTTTTACTTAGCAAGACATGGGCTCACCAACATTCCTTGACTGGTTATACTCTATTGAAATCGTTCCCAAAGCAACAATTAGAAGAAAACATAGAGATAAAGCTTATTAGTGAGAATTAGGGTACTTTTCAATAAATCCTATTATATATTTCCTGTTCTTTATTATAGAAAGTGGACATTATGAAAACATAAGAAAAACAACAATTACAGTAAGAAAAACATCACCATTGACATAGACCAGGATCCCATAAATCAGCATGTATATTTGATGTTCAAACCAGTTACAATATTCAAGTCCAGTAGGTCTTTACAGCTTCAAACTTCTCTTCACAACCTATCTTTCTTCAATTACTAACAGAGCTTCAGCAGCCTCAACAACTATTTACATTTAATAAGTATTCAACCAACAACAATACTAGGCTCCTCATATGATATATATAGGTAAATTGAGGAGGTGGAGTGAAAGGAAGGTCTAACTATTCAATTAATACAGGGGATATGATTCTCAACCTTTGGGAGGCCTAATGGAGAAGATATCTAATGTCTTAACTCTGTTAGTTGATTTTTACATTAATATTCATCTGCTTTAGTCACTTTTGTTGACTTTTGAGGCTTTTGGTAGGCTGGAAATTACTTCCTGAGTTGTCTTTGGAAATATCTTTGACTCCGCATTCAATATGTATTCTTTTTAGGTGAAATAAGCTGGCAGGTGGCATTTCTGTCTTTCTGGGGGATCTATTTCCTCTCTGATTTGGCATTTGGAGGCTCTCTTTGCTGATCTGTCTCTTTAACTCTTTAATCACTGATATTAATATTTAATTTGTGCTTTAAGGCTTTAATAGGCCTCTTAATCATTTTAAACCTTTACTTAATCCATTTAACTTTAATTGTGATACACTTTATCTTCTTCTGCTGATGTTCTTGGCTTATGCTGTACAGGTGGTAGCTTGGAGGGTTAGATTTTTTGGCCAATGATCATGATACAATGACTAAAACATTTTACCCCCTTTGGTCCCTTTTCTGTGTTATATGGGCCGCAGAGGATCATCATCCTCGGCCCTGAGCTACTTTTTACTTGTTGTGGGATAGCTTTGATATCTCTCCACCATGAAACCTGCAACACAACATAACACATTAATAAACCCTATGTTTCGTGGTTTACTGCATTCATAGGTCATGGCTAGGGCGGAGGAGTGATTTAGAGGGAGGGGTTTATGCAGCGAGGGGGAAAATCCATGGCGGAATCACAAAGAACTATGGCGAATTCAAATAATGGCGTGGAAATATTGATGGCACTTTTGCAAAATACCGGGCGGTTTTCGTGCTTCCGATGGCTGGTTTGTGGTTTTTACCCAGGGGAACGTGATACGGTTTAGAGGTTGACGCATGTCCCTCTAAAACCACCTATTTCACATCAGAGATGCACGTTGGAGGCTTTGGGTGATTGAAGCGCGTCAGTCGTCCGATCTGCGGGGATGCAGATCAACGGTTGTAAGCGAGCGCGATTGGAGGAATATGCTCGGGTGAGGAGATAGTGGAGGACAGGTGGTGTGCAGGGACTGGATGATAGTGGAATAGTGGGCGGTTGGCCAGCGAGTGATGTCAGCATATTTTTTGAGAGGTGGAAAGGTGGGGATGAGCGATGGTCGTTGGATCTTTGAAGATCAACGGTTATGAATCTATTGCGGGGAGACTATAGAGGTACGGACCAACTTTTGGTTGGGTGCCTCCAAAGTGAATCAGCACCGTCTGATCTGGGATCTCCCATAGTCAAGCTGGTCAACTGTGGCAGCACCAAAGGGTTGACCTGCAGACCAAGAAGTGCCCGCGAGTGGAGTGGAGGGGTTGTGGAAGTGGGAAACAGGGAGGGGCCTGATGACCATCAGATTTTCCAGACCGACGGTGTAGATGCATCGGGGGTGCCATTAGTCAAGGTAAGGATTTTACAAAGGGAGAGGAGTTTTGGAGAAAGGCGGGGAATATAAAAGAAAGGGACAGGTCCTGTGAAGATTTTAAAGAACCAGGGGCGAATGTCGGAAGGGGCCAAGGTTTTAGAACTTGGTTCTAGGGTCGGGGCACATGGAGGAAAAAGGGGTTAAGGGCTTAAGCCAAAGGCGCTTAAGGCCTAAATGTTAAAAGGGCACATTTTTAGGCCAAAAGAGGGTTTTTGAAGCCTAAAAAAGGTTTCGATAAGTAAATAGGAGGCTAATAAACCTTAGTAAAGGGTCTTTCATGGCTAAAAAAGAGGGTTTAGTGGGAAAAGGGTAAATAAGGGGGTTCTTTTTAGAATAAATGAAGGATAAGTAAAGGGGAAAAATGAGTGATATGGGGGCAGTTGTGAAGATGAGATGGGGGAATGAAATGATGGAAATGGGGCCTTAGAAAATAGTTTTTTCTTTGGAAACAACATGATACTTTTTTGAGGAAATCTGAATGAAGGTTATCAATGGAATGAATTTCTTGAGGATAAAGAACACAAAGAGGCTTCAAGAAGTCACAAATTTTGCATGAAATCTGTTTCTTGAAGACTAATTGACCTGTTTTAGCCATCATAGTATATGAAAAATTTATAGATGGCTAACAGTGGCTCCACTTGGGAATGGCAGCTCCTTGGAGGTGTCAAGAACTTCATAAATTTATCTCTGGAATGTAGATCAATGTCCTGCATTTTTACAATCCTCTTTCTTCTTTGATAATGCTTCTTGAAAAGATGATCAACATTACATTATAAAAAATCAATTTCTTCCCAGAAAACTACCTACACAACCTACTTTCCTAACATTTTTTCTTCAGAAGGGTGCACTTGGACTTGCAAACCTCTTGACATTAACTATTATTCTTTTATTGAAAGCGAGAAAAATATTGTAAATCTACCATTATAACTTCCATGAGTCCAAATTAAACAGTTGGACTCAAAAATTCTCTACCTAATCTACTATCTACCAAGATTAAACTGTCTAACATATCTGCATTCTCTATATTCTAAAACAGAAATTGAAAACACAGTCAAACCAGGATTAAGCTGTCCGATTTTCTGTGATGGCTATGACATCAAAGACAAACTGGACATAGACCTTTATTTGCTGAAAAGTATAACAAAACTTGGAAGGCTTAAGATTTGAAAACAATGAGAGTCCTTCCTTCTTTCTTTCAGCTCTAATTTTGATCTCTTTGAGCTGCCCTCTTCTTCTTTACCTGGTTCAAGTTTTTAGCATGTTAGAACCAGATATTTTTCTTCTCTTTGGCTAAGGTTTTGATCTAATTAGATCAATTCTTCGTCAAACTTACAAGTTCAAGATTTAAGCTTTTTTGAACCTTTGTTTTTTATCCTAATCTAGTCTACTGATAAGCCAAGATTAAACAATTTGGCAAATCTAATTCACTAAGCTATCAACAGTAAATTGAAATCTATCTAGTCATCATTAGGCCATATGACTAAATATTAGTGCTCTCTTTTGGTAGTGGCATTTAAGCTTGCACACTTTCATGTTTTATTTTCTTTTTTGGTATTGGGTTGTACCTTTCTTATTTTATTTCTGCACTTTTCCTCTTTTTCTATTGTTTTTGTATTTTTTCTTTTTTCAACTTCAAATGCAATGTTATATACAATGAATGAAAAAATTTGAAACCAAGATATTAGTTAATAGAAATAATGTTTGAGCATCCTGCCATTGATAGGACCTCCAAAGTATTCAGCTCCATCCAGTTCTTGTAGAAAGAATGCAATGTTTCCAATAGCAAATTGAATAAGATAAGGGCCTTGCCAGAAGTTATCAAATTTTCCATGTTTGCCCTTATCTTCTCTCCTTGAATCCCATTTCAATAATTTTTCACCAATTTTAAAGTCACTTGCATTGGTTATTTTTTCAAACAACTTCTTGATGTTTTCTTGTAGTTGATGTGCTCTAATGTATACCTCCTCTCTGGTTTGTTGTAGATATATAGTATAGTTTATTCTTCTTGTCATATCATCATCTTCAGACTGTACTTCTTGGATCAGCTTCATGACTGGCACTCCTAGACTGGTTGGAAATATTGCATCTATTCCATAAATTAGCTGGTAGGGAGACATTCCAATTGATTTTTCAATAGTTAGTCTATCTGCCCATAATGCATGTACTAGCTTGTCGTGCCATGATTTTTTTTTCTCTTCCAGCAACTTATTGATAATGTTTACCAAACTTTAATTTGAGGATTCTGCCAACCCATTACCTTGAGGGTAAGAAGCTGTAGAATGACCCAATATGACCTGATATTTATGACAGAATTCCACCATATTTTTAGACCCAAATGCAGTAGCATTATCAGTTATGATCTTTCTAGGACAGCTAAATCTAGACAGTATATGGTTTTCAAGGATTGAAATGATAACTGAGTTTGTGGCATTCCTAGAAGGGATGGCTTCTATCCATTTGGTAAAATAGTCTGTTGTTGTGAGGATCCATTTATGTTGGGCAGATGAGGCAAGATGGATTTTTCCAATGAAGTCTAGACCCCACTGTTGAAAAGGAGCTTCAACAGTGATTGGTTGCAGAGGTAAGGGAAGCAACTTTCTTTTGCCTTCAAAGATTTGGCATTTGTGACAGGCAATAATAATTTTGTGGACATCTTGAAAGAGGGTGGGCCAGTAATAGCCAGCTCTAAGTATTTTGTTAGCAATTGACTTCCAATAGAGGTGGCCTCCACATTATCCTTCATGAAACTCATGCTTGATCGTATCTGCATCATTCTTAAGAAAACATTTAAGAAATAATCCACTAGCATTTTTCCAATATAAAAATTTATTCAAAATGGAGTAATTTACAACTTTCAACTTTAAGAATATTTCCTTTGTTTTAGACAAACCAGGAGGGACATTTAGGTTGAGAAAAACATACAAAATATTAGCATACCAAGATGAATTCAGAAAATGATCTTCAATAAGTGGATCTGTCAACTCCTCCTGTTCATCTAATGCATTAAACATGTTTATATCAAGAGATTTAAAGTTGGATTCAGCCATACATTTTGCTAATCATTGACCTTTTATGAGCTTAGTGGGCTTGATTTCTAAGTCATATTCCAAAATTACAGCAATCCACTTTCCTCTTTTTCCATCTGGATCTTGGGTCAATATGTCTTTTACAACTGAATGAGGCATAAATGCTATAATGTGGGAATGTAAAATGTAAACTCTAAAGTATTTTAAGGCTTTGACCAAGGCAAAGGCTTGTTTTTACATTATGTTTTACTTCAGAGGTGCATCTCTTAATGCCTTACTGAAAAATGCAATTGGCTACTCTTGTCCCTTCAAGTTTTTATGTAATAGGACAACCACTACTGTGTGTTATGATGCAAATGAAAAAATGAAGAAATCCTTTGTAAAATCAGGACTGATAAGAACTGGTGTTTTGGTAAGTGATTTTTTTACCAATTCAAATGATTTCTTTTCTTCTAAGGTCCATTCAACTCCTTCTTCTCTCTTAAGCATATTTTTCATGATTCTAAGGAGTTCAGCTGGATTGGGTATGAACCTTATCAAGAAATTAATCTTCCCAATGAAATATTGAAGTTCATTAATGTTTCTGGGATGGTTGATTTTCAATATGCCATCAGTCCTCTTTGCGTCTATCCTTATTCCCTCTTCTGATATGATATGTCCAATAAGTTTACCTTCTTGGAGACCGAAAAATGTTTTCTTTAGATTTAAGGACAACCCATATTTTCTGCATTTTTTAAAGAATTTTCTCAAGTGTATTAGGTGTTCTTCATCTGTTTTTGAATATACAGTTATGTCATCTAAGTAAATCACTATGAAGTAACCTATTTCTTCTGAGAATGCAATATCCATGGCTCTCTGAAATGTGGCACCAACATTCATTAGACCAAAGGGAATTTTCAAATATATGAAAGTACCCCAAGGAGTAGTAAAGGTTGTTTTCAGTTGATCATCAAGATGTACCAATATCTAATTGTAACCTGAGAAGCCATCTAAAGTTTGAAATTCTTCTAGAACCAACTACCCTTTGTAAGATATGATCCATTTTGGGCAAGGGATAATTTTCCTTTAGTGAGGCTTTGTTTAAGTTTCTAAAGTCAATGCAAATCCTTATTTCTCCTGTTTTCTTCCTAATAGATACAAGATTAGATACCCAGTCTAAATATCTTACTGGGACTATGATTCCAGCATCATACATTTTCCTAATTTCTTTCTCTACCAGAGGTAACTGAACAGGGTTGATTCTGCGCAATTTTTTTCTAAAAGGTTTCTGGTTTTCTTTGAGGGGTATCTTATGTTGGATTATCTCTATATCATATGATTTCAAATATTCATAACTCCATGCAAATACATCAGAAAATTCTCTAAACAAATCAATGTATTTTATTTTAATGTGAGCTAGCAGTGTCTTGGATAATTTGATCATTTTGGGATTTTCCTCACTGCCTATGTTGCATTCTTCCACTTCAGCTTCAATAGGTTCCAATTTTATATTTTTGGAAACATCATTCAAGTCAAACAATTCTTCTAATGGGACTAGTCCTTTTGGCAACCTTTGATTTTTAGATTGCAGCACCTCTAAGTCTTCTTTTTATAAATCTGTGCTATTTTCTGTTGTATGTTTGGGTTCATGGGTTAACAGATTTATATCAGCAAAATCAAGAGATTTTTCTTCTTCAAAAAGTGGGTTTTCTTTAGTAGGAGAGTCTTGTTCATAATCTGAATTTGAGTTTGGTATTTCAAATTCATTTTTGGACTATAGGAAGTCTTCTATTTGTTTATTTCCTTCAAAAAAATTCCAGTATTTTTCATTATCCAGGACAACTGGTCTATATTTGACTTGGATGGTGTATTGTTTGCTTTCATGAGGTATTAGACAAGTACTAGCAATAAAGGCTAGTCCATTGGCAAGGATGTTTTGGTTCCTTGGGACAAAGGTAAGTCAGAATTCGACAAATGTCTTTAACAAGTCCATGGCATCATCTCTATAGGCTCTAAGTTGGGGATGTTTAGCAGTGTATTCCCCATTTACTTGCATAATTATCAATTCTGAATCTCCATGGACTGTTATCCTCTTGGCTCATAGTTTTTTCAATAAATTCAAGCCTAAAAGGAGAGCTTCATACTCTGTTATGTTATTTGTGCATTGGAAGTTTAATCTATAATAATGACCCTCAACATGATTATTTTTAATGTTGTGTACCCATATACCTACTCCTACACTAGTTTTAGAGCAAGACCCATCAAAACTCATACTTCAAAGAGGACTATTTTCATATTTGTCATTCATTTCATTATTGTCCTCTCTTTTTTGTTTTCCTAATCTCTAACTGTGTTGTTCCTGTAGGTTTGCACTATGTTGAATTTTATTTTGTTCCTCAGGGTTTTCGATGTTTTGAGGCTTTATTCTTTGATTTTCTTGATTGGTACTATGTTCATGATTGTTTTGATGCTCAAGACCTGTGATTTGTTTGTTGTGATTTTCTGAATTAGCAAACTATTTTTTATCTTTCTCCCTGTTTTCCTCTTCATCTATGGCTGCCACTATGTTTGGGGATGGAGTGGCCACTATATTGGTTGATGTTTCATTGATTAATCCTTGCTCATTAAAAATATCGTCATTATAAAGAATGAATGAGTCAAGGTTAGTATGTATAGAATAGAGAAGGGAGTTTTCTGGTCTTTCTTGACTACTCACCATATATTTCATGTGTGTTTCCCTATAGAGTCTTTTGGGTTGACTGAAGACAGGGATGGTGGCATAAGCCATATCCATCTGCATAGTACCTTGCTACTTAGCACCCCATGATCTTGAGAGAAGCATGCCATATTTGGGGGGTATATCAGCCACTACAATGTCCATCACTAGGCTTTTGGCTGGGATTTGAGCTAAGCTAACACAGAGATATTTTATTAGGCCTAGGAATTTCACTCTATTTGAATCAAAGGAATATAAATATTTGTATGGTTTGGTCACCTCTAAGCCTAATCCTTCCATCATTACTTTGGGTATGAAGTTATGTGATGCTCCTGAATCAAACATGGCATTGTGCAACATCTTATCATGGATATTCAAACTGATGTAGAATGGAGGGATTGTTCCTTCTTGAAATTTTCCTTCAATATTTGGTCCAAATAGGAGCTCTGGTTTATCATCACTTAATATACCAGTGTCATGAACATCTTCTATGTTCAAGGCTTTCAAAACTTGACATCTATATACATTTTGAGTGACTAATTCACTAAGAGGGACAGAGATTTTGATTTTAGCAATTTCATTCTCTAGGCTAAAGGGAATCTGGTTTTTTTTAAATGTTTGATTCAGCCTTGTTAGTCACTCATTTATTAGAAAAATCATCTTGTTGATTTCTACTATTTATAGCAGTCAAAATGGTTTTTTCAGGGGCATTAGCTGAAATTCTTTTTCCCTTGTTTGGATCAGAACTTTTAGCCACTGTTTTATGGTTCTCTGCTATCTTTTTGGAAGTATTTACAGGGCTGTTTTTGGAAGAATTATCAGAGGTTTTATTTTTGGGACTTTATATGTTCTTTTTACTTCTTAGGTCATATTGTTTGGGCGCTCCTATGATGGAATTTTCAAAATCTTGTTCACAGTATTCAGTTTCTAGTGTTCTATCATCATAGGGTGTGTTTTCTTTCATGGAGGAAATCAGAATCCTCATTTCTTACTCCCAACATGTTTATGTTATCATCATTTTATTGTTCATTTATTTCTCCACCCTCATTAACATAATTTTCTTGAAAAGGAGGTCTGATCTGTTGATCAACATCTCTTTGTATGTTCTGAGGTTGATTTCTCCTAAAGTTCTGATTTTGATTCTGGGATTGGTTTCTATTTTGAGGAGAGGTTTGGTTTTCTCTAGATTGTGATTTTTCATATATGCTCATCCTCTCCATCAACATCTCCATCATACTTTCCATTTTTGAGTTAGGTGTGGAAGGTGCAGCTTCATCCCTATATGATACTTTCTTTTCATTCCTCATCCTAGCTCTTTTCTCAACCAAATTTTCTTCCACACTAAGAGCTCCCTTCTACATGTCTTCTAAAGTTAAGGGATTCCTTTCTCTTAGTTGATAGGCCATTTTGGGATCAAATCCTTTAAGGAATTTGGCCAAATCTGAGCCTTTTTTAGGTTTCAAATCTGGGGGTAGTGCATTATAAACACTATTGAATCTAGTGCAATAATTTTGAACGCTTTCCCTAGTGTTTCTCTTGAGGTTGTTGTAATCTAAAAGTATTTGGAGAGGGTTTTTCCTAATTTCCCATTTTTTTATGAACGTTTGATGTAAAGAAGGGATATCATTTATACTATTAGAAGTTAAACCCTTAAACCATTTCTTGGCTTCTCCTCCTAAAATTTGGGCAAATATTCTCATCTTAATGGTATCATCTTCTATTTCCATATAATCAAAGGCATCGTTCACCTTGTCTACGTGTTGTTGAGCAGTAGTGGGTTCATTTCCAGTGAAATGGGGAATTTTGGACTGATAGTCCTGCGGAAAATTTACTAAAGGTAAAGGAAGGACTAGAGGAGCATACCATGTTGCCATGATAGGAAGTTGTGGGATAAATGGGGGGTTTACAAGTGGAGGGTTTATGAAAAGAGGGGGAGGATGGAATGGAGTAGTTTGAACAGTGGGTGTATGGATAACAGAAGTGCTTGGATCAACAAGAGACTGTTGAGCAGATCTAGGATGAGAGAAACCAAAGTTATGAATGAAATGAAGATCAGGTGGAGTGGTTTCTCTACTATTAGTATGTTCACCACTATGTTGGGGGTAGTGTGGAGACTCAAAGTCTATCTGATCTATATCACTAAGTGACTTAGTTCTGGATGGGTTTCCTAGAAATGGTAAGTCAAATTGTGTATCTCATAGAGCTGCGAGATTTTCAGGGACAAAATTAGCTCTATGAATTGGTCTAACAACAATTGAAGTCTTGGATTTAGGAGATTTCATAAGGATACTTTCTGGATTATCAACTATCTCAGGAGGATTTGGGTCAAGAAAGGCTCTAGTATGAATTATTCTAGAAGCCACTGTGTTTTGTTTTTAGACCTAAATGATGAGTAAATGATGAGAAAATTTCAGCCAAGTATGACAGTCTTTTAAAGGCTAACTAATATTTTTCAAAGAAAACTCAATCCTCAAAGTCTTCTTAACTGAGTTTGAATGATGTTTGAAGGATAAAAGAATTTCCCAGTGGAGTCTTAGGAAAAACCAGTGGGGTCAGCAGGCCTACTGAATACCAATGGAGTCGCCCGGTGAAGGATTTTTACTTGTTTTCAAGGTTTGGTTGTTGTTCACCATCAATAATCAATAATAACCAGTCTTGGTGACACTTGTCTCATTCAGAAAAAGGGGTTCGGTGAGTTTTAAATTTATATATTACTCAATTTCCCTAGTATGGTTGCCACTATGTTCGGGTCCCCATAGTTTGCAAGATTGGCAAGAATAAACACTACAGGGCCTACATCAGAACCACTTTGGAATCCTAGGATCTAGCCCTCCTGGATTCAGAGAGGGATCTCTCTATATATAAGTTTTTTCAAAGGATATATCTTTAAGGCTTATGATATGATATTAGGCTAGTTATGAAGTACAAGGGGTTTGTTTGTTTGTTTTGGTTGGGTAGGATATCATCAAAATAAAGGAAGTATTTTGAAGGGTAAAGGTGTGAGTAAGTTGAAAGAATGGTTCAACGGATAGAATAGGTAAGAGACAGTATCAATCCACTGGGCTATGGAGTCACAAAAGGATTTGATTGCACAACAAGTTTCAAGAGTGGTCCATGGGGAAATTCATCTATTTCAAAGGATCTCTTTAGATTGATTTGTGATATGGAACATTAAAAGTGTTGTGAAGGAAGCAAAGCTAATAACCATTTGAGAATCTATTAACTTCACTAAACAAGAAAATCTTTCAAAGTAATTGTTTGAAGAAGGCCAAAGGACAGGGCAAACCATAGACCTCTATGGGAAAACTTTTACTAAAGCACACTTTTCATACAACAATCCAGCAATCTAACAGATTACCTTCAAAAAAGAGAAAAATATAAGATAAACAAAAGAATAGCCTAAGATCAAGTAAGAACTTTGAATATATCCTACTTTCACTAGAAAATTTGGCGGAATTTTCGACGGCCAATTCGTCGCTATTCCGACACATAGTCGTCGCAAGAGCGACAGTTCGAGGATGGGAAAAACGTGGTTTTCCATACCATCGCAATTCCGACGCACTTAAAAAGTGTCGCACTATCGACACTTTTTCCATCTCTTCCAAATAAGCGCCGCTCTTCCGACATTTCCCAAACCATCACGCTTCCGAAGTTTGTAAACTGTCACACTTCTGACGAAATGTTGTCCGACGTTTTGAAAGTCGCTCTTCCGACGTTTGTAAACTGTCGCAATTCCGACGAAAATGTGGTCTGACGTTTTGAACGTCGCACTTCCAACGTTTGTAAACTGTCACAATTCCGACGCAATGTGGTCCGATGTTTTGGACGTCACTCTTCCGAAATTTGTAAACTATCGCAATTCCGACGAAATGTGGTCCGACGTTTTGAACGTCACTCTTCTGATGTTTGTAAATTGTCGCAATTCCGACGAAATGTGGTCTTACTTTTTGAATGTCTCTTGTCCGACGTTTTTATACTGTCGCTCTTCCGACATTTTTAAGCTGTCGCAATTCCGACGCTTACAAGGCATCGGTATACCGACGGCAGCTTCAATTTAAAAAAAAAATGAAACTTTAAAAGAGGAAAAACGTTGTTTTGAATATATTATATGAAGTAAAACAGTCCATGAAGTCATTAAATTTTCACATCTGAAGATTGGAACCCAAATATCCATCCATAAAAGTGGAAGTCCCACCCCAGACAATGATATAAAAATACCCCATGTCACATACAGGGACATGATATAAAACCCAGTAACGGTCCACATGGAGATTATCGACAATCTGAGAAAGCATCCAAATATGCCCAAGGCATCTATAAGAAAGTGAAATAGCCGTATGTAGAATAGTAAAGCAACAGATAGAGTACGTACCGACGTCCATTGTTCCAAATACAAATTAAAGTACCCAAAATCCTTGAACAGAGAAAAACGCTAATCATGTGAGGAGTGTGATATGTCCAAAATATAAAAAGACCATCAGACCATATCAATAAATCAGCAACATAGACCAGCATCGCTAGTTTTGAAGGCAGAGTGATAAACATTAATCATTTTTTTTTCACAAGAGAAAAAACGTTGTTTTGAATATATTATATAAAGTAAAACAGTCCATGAAGTCATTAAATTTTCACATCTGAAGATTGGAACCCAAATATCCATCCAGAAAAGTGGAATTCCCACCCCAGAAAGTGATAGAAAAATACCCCATGCAACATACAGGGACTTGATATAAAACCCAGTAACGGTCCACGTGGAGATTATCGACAATCTGAGAAAGCATCCAAATATGCCCGAGGCATCTATAAGAAAGTGAAATAGCAGTATGTAGAATAGTAAAGCAACAAATAGAGTACCGACGTCCATTGTTCCAAATACAAATTAAAGTACCCAAAATCCTTGAACAGAGAAAAATGATAATCATGTGAGGAGTGTGATATGTCCAAAATATAAAAAGACCATCAGACCATATCAATAAACCAGCAACATAGACCAGCATCGCT
Organism: Pinus albicaulis; assembly: GCA_034641835.2. Taxonomy (NCBI): domain Eukaryota; kingdom Viridiplantae; phylum Streptophyta; class Pinopsida; order Pinales; family Pinaceae; genus Pinus; species Pinus albicaulis. The sequence continues at coordinate 125,262,679 of CM076579.1, forward strand.
AGTTTTGAAGGCAGAGTGATAAACATTAATCATTTTTTTTCCACAAGAGAAAAAACGTTGTTTTGAATATATTATATGAAGTAAAACAGTCCATGAAGTCATTACATTTTCACATCTGAAGATTGGAACCCAAATATCCATCCAGAAAAGTGGAAGTCCCACCCCAGACAATGATAGAAAAATACCCCATGTCACATACGGGGACATGATATAAAACCCAGTAACGGTCCACATGGAGATTATCGACAATCTGAGAAAGCATCCAAATATGCCCGAGGCATCTATAAGAAAGTGAAATAGAAATATGTAGAATAGTAAAGCAACAGATAGAGTACCGACGTTCATTGTTCCAAATACAAATTAAAGTACCCAAAATCCTTGAACAGAGAAAAACGCTAATCATGTGAGGAGTGTGATATGTCCAAAATATAAAAAGACCATCAGACCATATCAATAAACTAGCATCGCTAGTTTTGAAGGCAAAGTGATAACCTTTCAACACATAAAATAGTATCATAAAGCGGATACAGGAAATGTGCAGAGACATGTACTGTTGATATACGCCTCACACAAAAAGCATCCATGATAGAGAAAAAATATGTATAAACCCAGGGTCGATTGTATGTTCTGGCTCGCTTGTTCCCGGAAATAAAAACCATCTGCAGAAACCCAGGCTCGCTTGATTCCAAAATTGGTAACCATCTATTGCATCTGAGATGTAAGGTTCAGGCTCGCTTGTTTCCATTAGTAGCCCACTACAACATCCACCCTGTTCATAGAAAAAAGGTTCTTGTAGATATACAAAGAAAGAGTATAATACATAGACCATATAAACATGGCTCTGTATTTCAAAAAACAGGTTTAAAATAGAAACAGGGCAACATTTTTTTTCTAAGTAAAGTTAATTTATTAACAGTGGGAATAAAATTACACCGAAGTCAAAAACATTGCCCAGACTCATGGCAAATTTGTCATAAAAAAATTAAAAAATTAAGAAGACTACCCTCATACGGGGAAACCAGTATTGAAAGTTTAATTTACAGAATTCAAAAATATTACAAAGGTCCAGCACAGTAAAATAATCTAAAAGCAGCCCAATTAAGTAGGCCGCGAAGCAAGAAAAACAAATTAACCAAACTACTCCTTTGGCTCCTCGACGATTCAGCACCATCCTTCGGAAAGTCCAGGATCACTAGGTGTTACCTCCACAGTCATGCCACCGCTCCCCTCCTGAAGGGCCGAATGCTTGCCAGCTTTTTCTGAGCTCAGACCCGCCGAACGGGTGCATTGTTCTTCCATTTGGGCCTCCTCACGAAAAACCATAGTAATTGAAGCTGTGATTCATGGGCGGTTCAGAGAGAAATTAAAGGAAAAAAGCGAAGTGCGCGTCGTGGGAGAAGGTGAAGCTTTGGGGAAATGAGAATCAGGGGAACCCATGCAGTGGCCAGATCCTAGAACTTGACCCCGCCCACTTCTAGTATCTGGATAGCAACCTGCGTGATAATCACTGGAATGGGAAGTCGACTCGGTTGAGGGGCTGGAGGGAGTGCGCAGGGGTTGACCTCTAGTGCTCCCTCTACGGCAATGCATCCTTTGACGCAGGCGAGGCATGGGTGCAGTCTCAGTAGTGGGCACAAGAGGAGACGGAGAAGCAGAATTCCAAGAAACAGAGGAAGACAGACAAGGACTAGACCGAGAGAAATGCATATATGCAGCAAGGTCTAAGCAGCAGTTCAGCTGGCCACTTCTCCTTCTCGTCACAGTGAGCAGGCAGTGTAACCCAGCAATACGCTCATCTGAAAAACCATAGCGAAATTCCATTTTATCGACCTGACTATAATGAAATCGAAGGATTCCCATCATAATTAATCTCTGATCATTAATGAGAGCCAAAGCCCAAATCATATTGGAGCATGCGGAATCGCTAACAGGAGTGGAGGTCCGATCTTGAACAGTGTTAAAACTTAATGCGATTAGATGTGAAAACCTTGGAACTTAATTGAACAGTGTTAAAACTTAATGCGATTGATATGAAATCGCCACATCCATGTCCCATCGCCTTAAACGCCATCGAATGCACCCGCATCCGGGAACAGGGCAACATTTGATTGAGGACACATGGCAGAAATTGATTGGAGTGGATCTTTGTTTGGGCCGCTCGCGTAGTGGAAATTCGGACCCGAAAAAGATTAGGGCGAATTTGATAAGAAATTTGCATCACAACTCTCCCTCCATACGCCAGCCCAACTTCGGACCTGAAAAAGATTAGGGCGGAATTCAATTGGTTTTCGCGTCACAAAATTGGCCGACGTCAGCAGGCTATTTTGGAACGCGAATTTGGTTTGAATTATGGTTTATCGCCGTTTGAAGTCCGGCGGGCTTGACTTAAGAACAATTTTGTTTGATCCCATCTTATAAAATTTGTGTTGGTTTTCTTTGATAATACACATATTTATAATAAATCATGGGAATACCACAATAGTAAACATGTGGAAAAGTTATATAAATTATTGAGAACAATCATTTTTATGTAAAAATATCCAAATGTGCTTTTGGGAAATAAGAATTCGAGTATTTGGTTCATATTTTTTTAAAGGAAGGAGTGAAGTTGGAGCCTCAAAAGATGAAAGCTATTACAAAATGACCTATTCCTAAGAAAATCAAGGTTCTTAGAAGATTTTTTAGACTTACATGATATTACTGATAATTTGTTAAGAATTATGCATGCATTTCAAGTCCACACACATATCTCTTGAAGAAAATATCATTTATATGGAATGATGAGGCTACTTTGGCATTCTCTCTTTTAATGAATGCCATGTCTTCTACACCAACATCAGTTGCACCTAATTTTGGTAAAACATTCATAGTAGAGTGTGAGGCACTATGACAAGGAATTTACGTAACATTAACACAATAAGGGATATCATTGGCTTTTAAAAGCAAGGAATTCAAAGAAAATATTTGGTGAAATATACGTATGAAAAATAAATGGAAGCAATATTACATTAAATAAAAAATGGGGATAGTATATCATTGGGAGGTACTTTAAAGTCAAGATATACCATGATATCATAAAGTATTTTTTGAAGCTATGATTTTCATTAGAATATTAACAAAAATGAGGAGAAAAAATGCAAAGCTTTAATTTTGAGATAATCTGCAAAAAGGGTAAGGAAAATTTAGTACATGATGCTCTTTCTAAAATAGAAGAGGCCTCAAATTTATATCCAATTACATTTTATATTCCTAGGTGGCTAGAAGAAGCTTGCCATAATGGAAAAATGACAATAGTACTAAACAAAAACTAAAATATATAAAGGATGGGATGAACTCTATGGAGCATTGGGAGTGAAAGAGAGATATACTTTGGTGCAAATGTAGAATATTTTTATGCACGCAAGAATATTTGAATAAACAAATATTAAGGGAGTCCCATGTCTCTCTGATGGTAGGACGCAAGGTTCCTTAAAACATCTCAAAGGATCAAAAAATATATTTTTGGAAGGAATGAAGAAAAATATTCAAAATTTTGTAAGAGAAGGTCAGGTTTGCATAATAAATAAAAGAGAGATAGTAAAATCTCTAGGGTTACTTCAACCATTCCACATACATATTCAAAGACTAGAAGATATATCAATAGAATTTATTACAGGGTTATTGAAATATAAAGGTAAGTATTACATTTTTGTGGTCATTTATATAGACAAATTTTGTAGATTTTTTTTGCAGAGCTCTAAGTACATAAACAACAAGCCAAGTGGCAAAAGTGTCCGTGAAAGAAATTCATAGTCTTCATGGTTTTCCTAAAGTAATAGTAACAAGAAACTTTTGGAAATAATTATTTAATATGAGTGGAGAAACAATAGCTGCCATGAGTTCTACATATCAAACACAATAAAATGGTCAAACAAAAATAGTTAACAAATTTTTTTAAGTTTATCTACAATGCTACTCTTTAGAAAAACAATCTTAATGGATGAAGTGGGTTTGTCAAGGAAGAATGGTAATATGATACTACCTATCACACATCTACTAAAATTTCCCCATTTAAGGCCCTTTATGGATATCCAACTCCTAGTATCTCATACTTTTTGCAAGATAAGTCCAAAGTATAGGAAACAAAGTCACATATGGAAAATACTAAAGAAACTTTAAAAATTATTATGGAAAACCTTCAAATGACATGAAACATGATAAAACAACAAGGGGAACAACATTGAAGTGAAATATAATTTGAGGAGGGTAATTGGGTATTTTTTAGATTATAGCATTATAAGCAATCTTCATTCAAGAAAAAGAAGAATAAAAAATTAGCTCAAAAATGTTATGGCCCTAAATAATTATTCATAGGATTGCACAAGTGATATAGAAATTATATTTTCCTTCTTCTTGCATTCATAAGTTTTTTCATGTATCTTGCCTAAAAAAGGTTTTGGGAAAAAATATGCCAATGTAAATAGAACTTCCAAAATTAGATGAAGAATGAAAGTTGATTCTTGAACCAAAAAATTTTATAGATAAAAATTATGTATCTCTTTGACATATAACCATTATGAAGTACCTAATCAAGTGGAAGAATATTTCTCTAGAAGAAGGTGCATGGTAAAATGATCAATTCATGATGAAATACCCACGGCTAAAGGGTTCGTTTGAAGTTTTGACAAAGGTTTTGTTATATGTTTTATATAACGCGCGGCGGAATAGTTTTATTGTTTGTTAAGGTCCCACACAGTGATCAAATTTGAAGGGCAGGTCTGAATTTCAATTAGAAGGGAATATATCTATGTTGACCTTCCATAATGAAAAGCTTTAAAAAAAAACTTTTCAATTGACCATAATAAATTAATTTTACATTTCATTTTCAAAAGGACAAAACCATCAATCTTTATATTAATAAAAGACTATTACATATACAACAATGAAGAAAGATCCATCTTTCATTGCTTAAATATCTCATTGGCAATGTCAACATAAGTCCTGAAGACACTATTATAAGAATTTGGATACATACCGCCGGGATATAGGAGATTCTTATGTGTCAGATTGTGTAATGCATTTTTGACTTTGTCTCACAAGGAGCAGCAGCATGGAGGTCTAGATTTTTCTTATAGAACTTTTATTATTATTATTTGAAATTTTGTTTATAGATATGAAGACAACAATGAAATTATGAGCATGATGGACAATTAGTCAAGCTCATGATGCCAAACCATGATGATGTAAGTTTGTAATTTAACATTTTTACATGTGAAAGACAAATAGTCAAAATCACTGACAACTTAGTATGCCATAATTAATAGTCATTCCCTGTTCACTTTTGTTAATAGGTTTATGTCACATGATGATCTCTCTTCTCTGACATTTACTTGTATTGAAGATCAATATTCTAGGAATAAGGAGTTATTTTCTCCAAAAATAACCCTAGCCAAACATTGACAATGCATCAAGGATATCTTTCTATGATTCATAAGTACATATGTTCTACTTCTAAATCATGTCTTGGAAGTGGTTTTTTGCTAGAAATTATTCACCAGTTGGTTTCATACCAAAGTATTTTTCTCATTTTCAGCATCCAATACATGAAAAAGATAATGGTTTAAAACAACATAAATATTTGAAATTTTGCAAGAATTGCCTGGCACACTTTGAATATTAATTTTGAAGTCAAGTGCATGATGCTGTATAGGATCAAGTGTCATTTTGAATACCAAATGTTTCACAAGAAACTTCTCAACATGCTACCCTGCAGTAAGGATTAAATGAAAGTATTGCATCAACTATTTCCATAATAAAAGTGCACGTCGGCCATAAGACTAAACAACTACAAATTTTGTAGATCTAACAAGACCACACAATCAAATGTATTCCACAAGGCCAATAGTGTATGAAAAATGAAAAGGAGTTTGCAACCAAAAATACCTTAGGCAACTAATTCAATTAGGTACACCAAACCATCAGCAAAAAGGAAAACCCGCCTACTCAAAAGGCAAGCGTTTACCTCCTTTGACAAAATTTTGAGTTCCGAAACAAGGGCCTTTATTGTCTTGTCAATGCCCCTAGTAATTTGAACGGGATTTGCACCTGCTGAAACAACCTAAACAAAAAGGTTTCATTTCAAATTATTTTCCACAAATTTAAGATACAACCATTGTCAGTTTTGTATTTCCTAACAAGCTCATAAATTTTGACAAAAGAACCAAATTTTTTTAATACTTGATAGCAATATTTTCACTCAAAAACTATCTTAGACTGAATAAGCCAACCCAAAACTAAAAAACCAAACACCATAAGATCCTACAAAAATGAATAGATGATCTTAATCCAGTACTATCAACAAAAAGTTACCTTTACACCCTCACTTATTAAACCCTGTGCTGTTGAATTTTAACTTCAACTGCTGCAGTAGAAGGATGGATGCAGCAACAACATTTTTTTTTGGAGGTTGCTTGCATGCCATCCAGAAATTTAATTCAGCATTTAAAATTCCTACAAGTTTTTTTTGTAGACGGTTGCAGCCATATTTCTGTACAGGATTGTATTTGAACACAACAACCAACATTAACGCAATTCACCAACCAGAAATTAAACAAACATAAATTTACCCCCTAGTTTTGTAAATTAAAAAGGAGGACACGTGGAGCATTAATATTGGATTGCATGAAATTGAAGGGAATCTGAAAACCTGAAAACCAGACCCGAATTTTTTATAAGGCACATTGGATTGAGAATTCGTGTTACAAATTAGGCAGACGTCAGCATCCCATTTTGGAACGTGAATTTGGTTTGAAATTCAATCTATTCAGACTTTTGAAGTCCGACGGAAAGGGTTCTTTAATGTTTTGATAATTTAATTTTATGTATGATTTAATATATACATATGTTTTAAACATATGTTATATATATATCATATGCGAAATGAAAGGTGGGCCATAGAATTTAGTTTTAATTTTATTTTTTTAAAAAGAGGGTTTATTATAATATGTTTTATATGTTACGACATATAAAAATAAAAAGGACAAAAAAGCTTGGTAGTTTTTTTTATAGACAGTACGTAAATTTTTTATTACATAGCTGTGTGTAAAAAGTGAAAGACTGAGTGTAACTTTTTAAGTGTGTATGCACAACAGTGCGAAAGTGAAACAACAGAGTGTTTTAGAGACAAAGTATGTTTGTTTTGAACAGACAATGAGTTGGTTTTATGCACTGCTTTTTGTAGCAGTCATAATTTTGTAATCCCTCTCAGTGAGGAAGAAGTGTAATAGTTTTTTTTTGAGTTATTGAAGGGAATAGAAGTTTGTTTTCAAAGTATTGAAACTTTGTCTCATGTCAAAGAAATTTTTATTTTCTTTGTGTTAGAGGAAGGGAGATTTATTCTCCATTCATTTTTCTAGAATTTTTCAATATTCCAACATGTGCAAGAACAACAGATGTTGTGGTTCCATCCCCAGCTAAATCATTTGTCTTTGTCGCAGCTTGCCTTACCAACTTGGCCCCAATATTTTCAATTGGGTCCTCTAATTCAACCAATAAAAAGGCCAAAACCATAGCATTGAGATACATTTCATTACACTGTCAATAACAATAAAATTTGACTCAACCATAACCCTTTCCTTTTATTGTTGTGAAAAGCTTTATGCATTACTCTAATGTGGCTAGTCCATAGGCCAAGTAGACCACTGGGTAAAAAATATGTTTCCTTTCACCTTTGAGTTTTTGAATTATGCCTACCAAATCTAAGACATTTAAGAGGGGGAAATAATACAACGTTAAAAAGAAAACCAGAGCACACATCTACAAATTACATCCTTAGCTACTGTCACACCATCATTAACTATTTTCGGAGAACCATGCTTGCTCTCCAAGACAAAATTTTTCCCCTCGCCCCAAGGGTGACTCCAACAAGATCAGCAAGTTTGTTCACACCGCCTGCAAGACAAATTGAAAATTCTTTCAGTAAGTGTGCAATTGAATGCCAGACCATATGCTAAAACAACCCTCCATGAAAAATTAAAATAACACATTAAATTCGAATATACGTGGACAAGGAAATATCCACTGCAGTGAAGTTTCACGTGCAGGTGACCTTCCTTTAAACATAATTTTTTCTCTGACCTGCAATTTTTTTGTCACTGAGCCATCCTTGTTGAAGTACAACTCCTTTTCCATAGCTCTTGTATCAACTACCTTCTCTTTGTCGCGTAATCTTAGAGTCCATCTTCTGCTTGAGCGATTAAGGGAAATGGGTGAAAAAACTGAAAGAGAAGACAATTGTCTGCCATAATTATCAAACATTGCAACCAACTTCTTCCCCTTTCCATTGTTACCCAATGAGGTAGATTTGGCAATTGTTGTCATACTGCCCAAAGAAGAGGCCATCTTATCTTATCCTGAATATAGAATTACAAGATCTTCATATTAGTATGAACCTTAAAAAACATGAATCCCATTTCTAAAAACCACTTTTAAGTTGTAACAGGCAAACTAAACAACTATCGCAACTTTTGGCAACTTCTGGAGCATTAAGAGAGAAACAACTAAAGATAAATACAACCACAATCCTCATTTTAATGAGACCATACTATATATTTGCATTAATATAATAGAAATAAATCACGACTATATTAAGGCCAGCACAAAAAAATCTTTAACCAGTGTCTCTCGCGGCCTTCAGGGTGCCATGCTAGAGGTTGCATATTTTTAATTTAAATTCTTGACCTCTTGTGCCCATCTATGAATGCATCCAATGGGATATCTACATCAAATGCTCCTTTATATCCCCAAAAACAAATTCCCTACTACAAGAGCACCAGTGTTGATGGATCACCCCACACCATCCCACCCACTAGAAACGGTGAAAAAGGAAACCCGAGAAAACTTCTGAAATATCTCAAGATGACTATATGGGTGGTTCTTATGAATCAACCAACCATTCAGAACATGCTCATCCATCCAAACCATGAGTATTATGTGACGATATTCAAGCAGGCACTGAATCGGATTTCTGAAGCTATGTTAGAGAAACCCTAAACTCTCACTGAAAATAGGTGAAATGTGGCACCACTCAAAGATTGACATGTGCCAATTGGTACAAGTGGTAGACAATTGGCATGCTCAAACAACGAGGTGATGCAGGAATGACATGAGGGAGAAAATATTAGAAAAGCCCCAAATCTGGAGAACTAAAGCTCATCACCAACCTGAGATTGACAAATTTACATGATGTAACCTATGAAATCGTAAATGGAGAAATCATAGTAACAATAAAGTAACCTATGTAACAATAAATTCGGATTCATCTTGGGAGTGGTAATGGGAGAAATCATAGTGAACAACAGGAAACATGCAGAGTTGCTTACAATCAAATAGATGAAAAAACACATACAAAAACCTAGATAATAATCATGAACAAGCTTAATATTGAATTATGAACTGTAAAGGAACTTACAAAATGTGACATTACGAACCTGGTCAAGCGCACAAGAAAAATATCCTGGACATGACCCTGGTTGACAAGTTGTATTGCTCATGATGCAAGAGGATTTGTACCTGCACTGCCAAGTCAATCAAAATCCATCATTATCTATACAATAAATACAAGTAATTGATGTAGTATTTTTTAATCTAAGATGCATTCTTATGATAATGTTAGAACATATGTTGAAAATGTCAAAACATACCTGCATAAGCTCCTCTTCGTTTCAAGAACAATTTATTGGAGTCGCATGAACTTGGAACAAGCCTCCCACGATCTGAAAGAGTAGCAACTAAGTCAACTGTGACTTTTTTGTTGCTACGCTGGATCGAGGGAGGTTTGCTCCAAGATTAAATCGCTCCAATAAATTATTCTCTACTAAACAGGGCCAACCACGTGAAGGTGGAAGCTCTTAGGGCCCCTCCCCCCCCCCCTTCACACCACTCTCAATTCCCCAATATCCAATCTATATTTCATTTGTTACTTTCATGAGCATAAAAAAAAATATTCAATAACTAATAAAAAAACAATTCAACAAAAAGTACGCAAGGAAACATTGCAATTAATGCTTGACATAAAAATAGTATGATAAATGAGTCTTTTATATAACGCAAAAAACGTTCCAAGTATGGTAACGTTTGTCTTATAATAATATAATATTTTACATTATCAAATCTTCTTTTTCTTCTTCCTATTTCTAAAGCTCCTAATTACATCATCAATATCATCGTGCTTTGCTCCTGTTTCGTGCCTTTCGACCCGCATTGCTGACCTAGTTGCGTAGTCATGTTGTCTGGTCTCATCTAGTAACGAGGCATCGCCTACTAAAACAGATAATATTAAATTTTAATTTTCAGTTTTTAAATATCATCGAACTAGTTCAGTAATATTAATAAAAGAAATTGCAATGAGATTATTTACCTGGTTCACCAGTTGTCGCCGCTGACCTAGTTGTGTAGTCACGATGTCTGGTCTCATCGAGTGACGAGGCATCGCCTACAAAAACAAATAATATTAAATTTTAATTGTCAGTTTTTAAATATCATTGAACTAGTTCGGTAATATTAATAAAAAAAATTGCAATGAGATTATTTACCTGGTGCACCAGTTGTCGGCGCTGACCTAGTTGTGTAGTCATGATGTCTGGTCTCATCCAGTGACGGGGCATCGCCTACAAAAACAGATAATATTAAATTTTAATTGTCATTTTTTAAATATCATTGAACTAGTTAGGTAATATTAATAAAAAAAATTGCAATGAGATTATTTACCTGGTGCACCAGTTGTCACCGTTGGGACTGTTGCCCTGTCTTCCTCTCTGGTGGTAAGATCCTCAAGGGAAACATTCTCTGTCATTTAAACAAAAAAAGTTATAAGGAAAACCATCAAGGTATAATTAGAAAAAATTATAAGTGGAAATTAATTACCGTCACGGCCCTCACTGATATTAGCATTGTCGGCCTGGTCCCCACTACAATGATCAGGTTGCACGTGAGGATCATCTACATCTGGCTCTAAAATTGGGTTATTTGCCTCGTCGGTAGTGTTGCTCCCCTAATTTAAAAAAATTTGTTAGAAATTAAATTTATGGACGAAAACAAACATATTGAAACGTTAATGTTTTACCTTATCAGGCATTCTGGATCTTGGGACCTTTCCCAAGCTTCTGTGACGTTCAACTACGGCTTGATAGCCGAAATGGAAAGCGATATTTTTATCTTCCTCTGTAGTTTCTGTTCCGAAGTCATCACCCTACATTACATATGATTGTGTATTTTTAATCATATTTTATAGGATTACAAAAACGTTGGAAGGCGATACAATTAATTATAAGATGTTTAGCTACTTAATTACAATTCTTGCAGCTAATTTCAAGTTGCCGCCCTGGCCTAGCTTGTGATGGCCCTTTTTTTCAATCCTATCTTTGGTTTCCTTTGAGGTGTCAGGAAACCTAGCATAAAAATATTGAAGTCAGATATGACGTAGCACACTTTTATTTTAGACATAGAGAAAATTAAAGCTATTGAATTAAAGTTGTAATTTACCTTGCGGGTCCAGTTGGCATTTTTCATTCTTTCTTTGCCCTTTTCTCTTTTCCGTCATGGATGAGTGCTCTCCATTCACTCTCTAGAACTGTGAGAGGATTTTCATATCTAGGGTTAAATTGCAATTGCGTTCTATAGGTGTCCCTGGTATATTTCAAATATTTTCCGGCTACTCGAGCCACCGCTGTTCTGTCAAATGTGCCGACCCCAAAAAGGGCTTCTAGATAATCTAGAAGTTATTTTTTCAGGTTGGAACTCTGGGAATTCCACCCTGTGCGTATGGTTGGGCCAAAAATTACCAACACATGGCTCTCCAGATACCTGTAGAACTCATTGTTTCCTACACAGAAAAAAAGAAGAAGATATTATCATTAATTTAAAAATAAAAATCATGATAAATATGTTTTAGATAAAGTACATGAAATAGTTAAAATATTAAAATTTACCTGGGAGTTGTATGTGATTTATAGGGACACCTTCATCGTTCACCAACAACGTGCCATTAATGGTCCCTGTGGAGCTGACACGTGTAGCTCCAGGAAACGCAATAATGTAGTTGGCCATATCAGCCTCATCATTGCCAACATGTTCAGCGGTTGGCTGGGTGTCTGCTTGGGCAGGGTGTGTTTCTTGGCTGGCACCTAAAGGAGTAGAAGGTGTACGAGAGGGTTTTTGGGAAATATCTTGCCCTTGTGTCCCACTACCACCAACAACAGATTCAGCAAGTGCCAGAAAACACTACATACAAAAGAATTTTTTGTTAGTTTAGTCAATGTAAAAATTAAAAATCAAACTATCACAATTCATCTCATGCAGAACAAAAAAAATATCCTTTTGAATTTTTATTATTACCTGATATGTTTCTAGTTGGCTCATAAGTTGTTTTATCCTCTCTTCTGTTTCAGGTGTTTGAGGCACATCTATCAAAGTATTAAATTCCAACCTTGCATCTCGTGCCTTTTTTCGCAACAAGAACACTGGAGATAGGGATGAAGAAAGCTCTTCCTCAAAGAGGGAATCATCGGGCGTACCATGGCTAGGTGTCTGCATATTTGAACAAAATTAATATTATTTCAATTATGTAAATAACTAAAATACCTGAAGATAGAGAAATGCTGGCACTTTACATGTTCTTCCGCTGGCCTCTTTCCGCGATCATCCCGTATCGAGGTTGTTCCTGTACTGCCCTGATCAGTCTGCCACATTGCAATAAAATTATAAATGTAAAAACTTGAAAACAATATCTAACTTGAAAACACAAAATGAAAACTGAAATAATTTCTAATAAGACACTGGAAGACAAAGTTAGAGTTTCAAATATGCCTTGCATTGAATTCAGTCCTGGAAACATGTCATTGCACATTAAGGCACCCAAACAAGAGACGAGTTGAAAATGAAGACCTTATTGAATATATTGTTGGAGCAACTTCTAGTAAAATTGTTGTGAAGACCTTGAGGACATTTTTGGAGCAACATTGTTGAAGTTGATGGTATAGCATTGTTGGAGACGATCTTGAAGGGCCTTGAAGTGAAGCTTTTGGAGCAACTATTGAAAAATCCTTAGAGCATTTAAGTAAGGCACTTCCTATCTTCCATCACCTTTTTCCTTTCAATATCCTTTAAACGATTTTGTTGATATTTAATGTTTGAAATCACATTATAATTCCTTGATTATATGTGTTTGGGGACTTTCCCTTTGAAATTACCCAAAAATACCCTGGCAATTTTATCTTTAGGATGCATGTCTAACCCTATTGTTCAATATTTTGATTGATAGTAGTAAACATAGAGAGTTAGGGGGCTCTTGACTTGGTTTGGTTGGGCCATTAGATCCCTAACATCTGCTAGGGAGAACCCCCCTTGAGTTGGAGGAGAGCTAGCCCGAAGTGAAAAGAGGTTGGTGAGGTGACAATGGGGCTATTGAATTACACATGGTATCACACTTTAGCTTTAGGACTTTATCTTGAGAAGTGCAATATTTTGCTATATCAATTCTCAAATTGTTTACAACACTATTGTTAAGAACTAATAAGAAGTGATGTTGAGGGGTTTTTGGGTATAAGAAACAATACCATTTAAAAACTAGGGTTCTTAGTCCTTGGCATTCCTTCACCTGGGCCTAGGGGCACACAAGAATAATTTCACACTAAACCATGCAAACTTAAAAGTAACTTAACAGATCCATAAAGTAATAATAATCATAATTCCTAATTTCCTATTGTACGATATAATGCAAATTATTCAAACATGAAGCAATGAAGACATACGATGTCTGAATTTCAAGATTGATGAACCAATACAAGAAGTTAGAAACTACAACTTTGATTCAATACTCTGTGTCCTAACTCTAGGAAGGAATCTAGTTTGTAGTACAGAACATGCATTGTGTATTATCAATTCTTAATTGACAACAACTAAAGGACATCTACCTCATCAATTCCTTCCCATTTTGTGTTTTTATGTTATATTCCTTATAAAAGTGTCAAATTTCTCTCAAAGTAAGCAACCACTGAATAAAATAAAAAATAGTTGAGATATGCTTGAGAAATGGTCATTTATTTCTTGAAAGGATCTTCACAATTTCTTTGGTTGTTTTTCATCTCAAGAAACAAGAAATGACCTAAGAAACTATCGTGATGTAAAATAAGAAACAACACGGTGCAATGGCCATTTTCAAAGCCAAATGATGTCCATTGAGGACATGGCCTTTATTTGGTTCCTGTTTCATAGGAGTTTCAGGTAGAAATGGAACTTTGTTGTACCATTTCTAGTAGTAAAAAGGGAAAACCTTCTTTTTCCATGGGAAATAATTTACCTTTCCTTTTTCAAGATAATCTAAATCACAAAAAATATGAACTATACTACACACATTCTTGGATAATGTGAAAGTGGAAAAGGAATACCCTACACAATTGATGCACACATGTACATTTGAACACTAATAGATTTTTGTAGTTGAAATGCAATGCTTGTTTTCATTTAAATGTAGGGTTTTTAAAGCAGGGAGAAATAATGGCTGCCAAATAAATAAGCGTTTCTTTGGGAAAAATTTGAATCTTGTATTAGGTGATGAAGATAATAGAGGGTATTGAATATTTATTCTTGACATCTAGAGAGAACCCTACAGCCTAATAAAATCCAATGGAATTGACCAAAAAAACCCAAATAGAGTCAACCCTACTATAGGAGGAAGGGCCTGCAGTAAGAACTTACCATTTTGCAAGAGCTGAGGGTGAATGTTGTTTTGCAAGAGCTAAGGGCAAACGCTGAGGGTGAATGCAGGGTGAATGTTGTTCTGCAAGAGCTCAGGGCGAATGCTGAGGGCGAATGCTATTCTGCAAGAGCTCAGGGCGAATGCTGAGGTCGAATGATGTTTTGCAAGAGGTCAGGGAGAATGCTGAGGGTGAATGTTGTTCTGCAAGAGCTCAGGGCGAATGATGTTCTGCAAGATCTCAGGGCGAATGCTGTTCTACAAGAGCTGAGGGCGAATGCTGAGGGAAAATTATGTTTTGCAAGAGCTGAGGGCGAATGCTGAGGGTGAACACTAATATATTTTTGTAGTTGAAATGCAATGCTTGTTTTCATTTAAATGTAGGGTTTTTAAAGCAGGGAGAAATAATGGCTGCCAAATTAATAAGCGTTTCTTTGGGAAAAATTTAAATCTTGTATTGGGTGATGAAGATAATAGAGGTTATTGAATCTTGATTCTTGACATCTAGAGAGAACCCTACAGCCTAACACAATCCAATGGAATTGACCAAAAAAACCCAAATAGAGTCAACCCTACTATAGGAGGAAGGGCCTGCAGTAAGAACTTACCATTTTGCAAGAGCTGAGGGCGAACACTGAGGGCGAATGCTGAGGGCGAATGTTGTTTTTCAAGAGCTCAGGGCGAATGCTGAGGGCGAATGTTGTTTTTCAAGAGCTCAGGGCGAATGCTGAGGGAAAATGCTATTCTGCAAGAGCGGAGGGCGAATGCTGAGGGTGAATGATGTTCTGCAAGAGCTGAAGGCAAATGCTGAGGTAAAATGTTGTTCTGCAAGAGCTGAGGGCGAATGTTGTTCTACAAGAGCGGAGGGTGAATGCACGCGTGATATCAGATATTAATGTAGCTATTGCGACGGATATAAGTTTTGTATTTTTAATAAAATCATTTTTATGTAGCGCGCATATAAGTTTCACATTTTTATGTAGCATGCATATAAGTTTCGTTATACTGACAGCGGAAAAAGCGTCGCTATTGTGATAGATTCCTCCAAACGTCGCAATTGCGACACTTAGACATTGTGTCGTACTTGCGACGTTTGGAGGCAGTTGTCGCAATAGCGATGCTTTGGGGCATAGTGTCGCAATTGCGACGTCTTCCTCCAAACGTCGCAATTACGACACTTTGTATAAGTGTCGGTATTGCGACATTTTTCTATAAATGTCGGTATAGCGACAGTTTCAGGCGGGATTGAAAAAATTTGGGGAAATTTCCGACATTTTGTCAAAAGCATCAGAACCAAGTGTCGGAATTTCCCCCAAATGTAGTAGTGTTTTGGCACACTCTCAAGGAAAACTTTCAAAACAGTAGTTTAATACTAAACAAGGGACAGGGCTAACCATAAACTTCCTTGATTAGGAATCTACTTAGCATGTAGTGAAAATATCATTCAAGAACAACATCTCAGGTTTTAATTAGCAAGATAGGGGATCACCAACATTCCTTGACTGATTATACTCTATTGAAATCGCTCCCAAAGCAACAATTAGAAGAAAACATAGAGATAAAGCTTATCAGTGAGAATTAGGGTACTTTGCAGTAAATCCTATTCTAGATTTCTTGTTCTTTATTAGAGAAAGTGGATAGTATGAAAACATTGTTAGGGTCCCGTGATTTGGTAGATTGGCAAGCCAAATGACAGGGTAACATCAAACCAACTTTGGAGCCCAAGGACCTAGCCTTCCTGGAATCAGAGAGGGCTCTCTCTATTTGTGCAAAGGATGTAAACTTGTTTGCTTTCTATGTTTCTGATTTTAGGCTAGTTGTTAAGTGTGTTTTGGTTTGTTTTAGGTTTTTGAGAGAAGAAATAATCAAAAGATAAATAGATAACAAGATTGTTATATCAACTGGGCCATGGAGTCGAAAATGTCGAGAAAGCCTCAGATGGTGGACAAGGTATATTGAAGGGCCGATTTGATCAAGGTAAAATGGATATTTAGGTGGAATGAAATGGTATGGACACTAGGTTTTGTGAAGGAAAAAGAATTTTAAACATAAATAGTTCAACAACAGACATCTATGTGGTAGGGTTAACCATTAATCACGATAAATGTAACTTCAAACTGATAGATGTATAAAATAAACATTCAAGCGATACATAGAGATATATGACTCTCTAAATTTAAGAAAATCGCTATCAGACTTTGGGAAAAAATAATTAAGACAAAAAAATAACTCAAGCTACTAAGAGGGAACTCCTAGACATAGTATTTTGAGCTATTGAGCACTTTGAAATAAGATTTCAAAGTATAGGCAAAGGGCAAGATCAATACAAGACCTCTTTGGTTCAACTAGGACAATCTAACATTCAGAGAAAGGTTTCAGTAATGGGATTTTGGTTAAATAAGGAGTAAACAGGGCATACCGTGAATCATACTAATTAGCACACATAATAACCATTAATGCAACTGAAAAAAATTTCTTAGGGTATCAAGGAGCATTTAAGAATTCATTTGACATAACTAAGAAAGAAGACAAACATAGAAGCTGTAATGAATCAAGAAATCTAAGGTGCCTTCATAGGCATGTCTCAAATCTATTCTTTACTATCCTACAGCAAGCAAGAGAATATGAAAATATGTATGAAAACTAAGGAAACATAACAGAGAGGAACACTATACCATTTTACCAAGTCAAGGAATCCTACAACAGTCCTCTTTCATCATCCAAAAC
Source organism: Pinus albicaulis (assembly GCA_034641835.2). Classification (NCBI taxonomy): domain Eukaryota; kingdom Viridiplantae; phylum Streptophyta; class Pinopsida; order Pinales; family Pinaceae; genus Pinus; species Pinus albicaulis. The sequence continues at coordinate 125,280,137 of CM076579.1, forward strand.
ATTCAAGAAACTATCCAATGCATGAGACAAAGTATTTCTTCCAAGCTTGTATAACCATATATTGCTCTATATCATCAATTTTAGCCTTATTTACAATGAAATCTCTTGGAATATATAGGCCAAAGTGAAGGATAACCTCCTAGTGCAACTAGCAAGCTCATTGGCCCATCACAAATATCTGATTTTGTCCTTGAGGCTTTGCAAATCCCAAGGCACAAAATATCTATAAAAATATCCTAAAAATGCTAAAAAAGGAAATTAAATTGACTTTTCCCAATTGACAATGGCCAAAAAAGGCTAAACGCACATTTGGAAAAGCCACTTCAGAAAACTACATTTTTCACAAAAATGCTTCAGAAATATAGCAGCAGAACATTCCCTGTTAGGTGGGCAACTTTTGAAGGACCTCCCGATGTCGAAACGAGGCCTGTAATGGCTCGTTGGAAAGCCCTGGATGTCTAGTTTCTGAAAATAATTTTTTTTTCCAAAAATGATCACTACAAGCCTATGAAAAACGGATATTTCTGTAAAAACCCAGAAATTAGCCCTTGCGGATATGCGAGGTAGAGTGTTGAAAAAGTGACTGCTTTTCGCCTCTTTGGGGGACCAAAACATCTTCAATTGATCTAAAATTTGCTGAGTAGATGCCCCTAAATTTAATTCATCCAATGATACCACTTTCAACATTTGAGGATGCTTCAAACTAAAATGGTGATGCCCATAAGTTTCCGCAAAAAGCCCCAAAATGTCAAAAAAACAAAAACTTGTCGAATTATGCCCAATTTTGGCGAGCATAACCCTCATGGGTTTTCAGAAGCATGTAGAGAAGTAGAGGCCAAAATTTCAAGCTTTTATGTGTCTTTTCCCACTTTTTCTACTGAGCACCTCTTTTGGGCCACCTTGAGTTTTTCTTGTGTAACCTTCAATTTCCTTCGGGCAAATTGATTTAGCTTTTTGTAGTGCCCGGTCATTTTCTTTTGAAGGGTCTCTATTAGATATTTCCAACTTATCCTCCAAGTGTTTATTTTCCCTTTCAAGCCATGCTTCTCTATTATTTTCTATTTCTTGGGTGAGTAAGGAAGTAAGAGGAAAAGATCGGAAAATGGCTGCCTCTTCTTCTTTCTATTTCTTCAAAGCTCTTTTGAGTCCCATAGTCCTAGGCCTCTTCCTCCTTGGCTGTTCTTCTTCTTCAGTGTCATTGAATTCGCCCATAAGTTCTTCCAACTTGATTTGCACTTTGGAGGCTTCCCTTTGGTACTTGAAAGCCCGTGCCTCATAAACTACCATGTGGACATTCATTTGCTTGTTTTGTGTCTGCAGAAAATGTATGAGGTCCTTACACCTCTCTAGATCAGCTCTTAGGTCATGAATTTGTTATTCTCTATTTCACAAGAGGAACTCAAGGATTATAGCCTCATTGTCATTGTCATCACTGTTTATCTGAATTATATCAAAATCCCTTTCTTTCTCAAGGCTACTTTCCTCCTTCTCTTTTCCCTTACGTTGGGTGGCCTTCTTGGTTTTCCTCTTCTTCGGTAATTCAACAATGGGTTGCTTGGGAAACTTGCCTTTGCTTCGAAGTGCTCTAGTAACATTGGGAGTTACAACTTGAGTCACTTTCTTTCTTGAAGTTTGGGGCTTTTTTACCTTTGGAGAAGAAATCATGGCCCCTTGCCTAGGAGAGGCAGCTAGCACATGCTCTATTTGGTCTTTAACTTTACTACTCCCCTCATCATCTTTGTCACTGTTTTCCTCCTTTTGAAGGCTAGCTTGTTGGTATTTATCACTAATATTCTCATGGTAGCTGATTTGGCCCTTTTGTTCTATGCTTCCTTCTTTAGAATGCTCATTTCTTGGGGTTTGTTTGTCATCATCATTGCTAGCTGGAGGGATTTCCTGTTTTTTATCAAAAGTGTCCCTTTGAGGACTGTCTTGACCCTCCTCATAAGTGCCTTGGCTATCACCTTGTATGTCTCCTTGAGGGATGCCTTGTTCACTTTTGTACCTACTTTCTTCAGGACTGTTAGGCTCTATATCCTCACTGTTTTGTGCCTCATAACTATCATGCTCACTGTTGTATGGGCTGCCAATAGTTTCCTCTTTACGACTGCTGTGTTTTGCATCAATTTTTTCCATCTCTTCATCATTTCCTTCTTTATGCTCACTGTCCTGTTTGGATTCTTCATTTTTTCCTTCCTCATCACTTGTTTGCCCTCTTTCACTTTTCTCTTCTTGATCACTGTTTTTCCCCTTTTCACTTTGCTCTTCTTCACTTTCAATTATAGGAGATTTTTTTTTCTTCGGAGTGGATTTACTAGAAGAAAGAGAAACATGATGAGTCGATGGAGAGGTAGGCACCTGAGATGAAGAAGCAGTGGTGAAGTCAGGATGTGAAATGAAAGAGTCCCAAGAAACTCCCTTTTTCTCAAGTTTGTGGAGGATGATGATCTTGATAAGGGAGTGATGAAATAGGCAAGCTTGTTGTTGAACGAAAGGCTACTTTTGAATAGTAGAAGCCATATTGTCAATGCTTCTATAGAGGAAAAAGGGTAGGTTTAGCAATTTTGTTCTTGTGAAGTGTATGAGAAGCCTGATATGATAAGCATAAACCTGGGAAAACCTCTCTTTGCATGTGAAATAATTCATGATGATTTTCATGAGAGGAGCATAGCTGGTCAACAAGTAGGAAAAAGGAAAAATAGTTGGGCAAGCATCCCAATGTTCTGGTTTTAAGAAGGGTTTGTAGTGATTCAAATCTAAATATGTTTGCTTGAACCATTTTTCTCCGACATATGGAATTTTGGTAGTTTTGGAGACAACCCTAGGAGAGAGTTTGAAATATAGACCCGCTAGATGAACATGCTTCCCTTGTAGCTTTAAAGCAAACAAATGTGTCAATGGGAGATTACTTTTCACTTCTTGAACCCTTTGGAAAAATTCTAAGCATCCTACTTCATGAAAGTTAAAGAGCACTGAAGGGGATGCATTCACTTCTTGAGTTGAAAAAGGCTCATAACTTTTGTGAGGACCACTCCTACTATCTTGCTTAGAAGGAATTTTTCTTCTGAGATCCTTTGCGAACTCACCAAGGAAAACTTGTTTAAGTGATCACTGAACTAAGTCTTCAATCAACACACCCTTTACTCTTTGAGAAAAACTAAGTCTGTCCTTATTTAGCCAACAAACTTGTTCAAATGAAACCAACTCTTTCTGACCTTGAAAATATGAATTCCTCTCCCCTAATTCATTTTTTTCTGTGGTTGTTTGAAGCAAGAAAGAGGTCCCTATAAAATCACTGTCTCTTTGATATCACTGTTTTTAAGGGACTATTTTGAAACTACGAATGTACTTTTTTAGAAAAACACTGTGTTATCCCTATGAGTAAACTACCCTTCTTTGATGATCATTTTTTTTCTAAAACATAAAGGCACCCCCCTTGTCACTGAGTAATTGGCCCGTCAAAACAAAATGTATCTCCCTTAAGGATCACTGTTTTTTCTTGAGTTTTTAGCAAACAAGCATCAGCTGACTGAAAATAATTTCACCCCTTCAGTACTGTGTTCGAGAAATGAGGTATTTGACAAGGATTGTTTGTGGATTTTGGAGACAACTGTCTTTTGATTTTGACACATAGTATATTCACTTTCAATCTCTGTCTTTTATCCTTTGCAATATACAGCAAGAAAACCTCCTTTAACTGTGACATAAACCCTATCCTCTAACCACTGTTTATCTTTGAAATCACAGTCAGGTGACTCTTTAAACTGGTTTGAGACCTTTGCAAAACTCTGCTCTTACTTCTAGAGATTGTGTCATTCATTAACTTTTCATAACACAAAAACATTCTTTAAGCTAACAAAAATCCTTTATATAAACTCTTTTTCTCTGATTTTTATGGACAAGAGAGTTTACTCTTTGAAAATGAAAAGGTGTTATTTTTGCTACTCAAAACAAAAAGCCTCCTCTTTCATCATTGTTTCTCTTTGAAATTCATTATTAAACCCTCCTCCAAACATCAAAAATTGGATAAGAGATAGTAAATACCTTCAAAAGAGATGAGTCTTTGATTTTTTTTAAAGTATTGATCCCGTGGGCAAAGTAGCACGTTTAAGTCAGATTGATGGGAAGGCGTTGAACGGTGAACGCGCCGCACACGGGCCTGTCGGGTTGGCTCTGGGCGCCCAACTACAAGAGCGCCATGCTCCTTAAGAAATTACACTGAATCCTTGCTACAAGCACGCCACGCGTTGTGACAGGCGTGCCGCAGAACCTTAAACTCGAAAAAAATCTCCAAATCGCTCAAAAATCACTTCTTTTCCTTGACTTGGGTCTTGAAAAGTGATGAATGACCCACAGTCGAGCTCCTTTATACTCAAAAATCCCAATTTTATTTTGTTTTGATTTAAAAGGACAAACTTCCCCTTTGCTTTTGAAAGAAAATTTGAAAAGTGACTTTGTGCCCTTTTGAAGTGGTTTATAAAAATATCAACCACTGCAGCTTTTGAAACTCTATGTACCCATTTTTGTTGAAGTAAGGCAGTCTTTTAAACCGATACTGGGCCCACTGTTGTTCTTTTTTGAAGGAGGCCTTTTTCGAAGTTTTTCAATACTGTTAGGCACCTTATTTTGATGTCTTCTTTTTCACTGTGTATAAAATTTTGTTTTTACTGAAAGAGAAACCCTGCAAGTGTGACCAACTATGCTTATGTGAAAACATGGTTGTGTCCCTAATTTAAAATGGAAAGGGCCCTTAAATAATGCAAATACATCTATCTTAACAATAAGGCCTCTGCATTTTTAATGATCTAAAAAGGGTGGTTCCTTGAGGTTTGCCTTTCATTTATCACTTGGGGGAATTTAGCCTATGATAAACCTTAATGGATTTATAAAAATGAGAATGTCTTTTTTACATTCACCTGTATAAATACTTCCTTATACCATTCTGTAGATACGACTAGAACCCAATATTTGGTCTATAAATTCCACCATTCATAAGAGGCTTGTTTAGTCAAAATTTTAACCTATGATTTATCCTTTGGGGAAGGTTTACATAAATGCAGGATCAGAGCCTGTTAACACCATCATGCTATCTCTCTCAAATAAGCTTTAGCTTGTGATATGGAATAGGTTTTTGACTTATGAACTATTATTTACACACCACTGGTTTTCACCCTTGTCTTTCAAATAGAAAACTTACTTAAACACAATTTGAAACTCTGCTGATGCACCTACTTTTCATCTTTGAAGGAGGTGGCTCATAATTTCTGAAGTCACTTAAAACATCCTGACCCTGTGATTTTAAATGAAGGAGGTTTTTATCATGTTCTCAACCATCCGCTCTTTTACTGGAGGAGGTTCTCACTGTGCTTTCAACCATATTCTCTTTTACTGGAGGAGGTTCTTACTGTGATTTCAACCATCTTCTCTTAATGAAGGAGGTTAGCACTGTGGATATGATATTTCATCTATTTCAAAACTGTATCACCTTTCTGCAAATCATATGTCTCTGCTTGGTATCATGTCAAATAGGCAACAAGGTGAAATTTGACATTTTTCTTTATGAGATATGTTCTAAGATATGTATTCTTTGTAAAATATCCCTGTGAACCCTTAGAACATAAACCATATGACTTGTATACGTGGAGTATTTTCTTGCTAGACATAGTTGACTGACCTCCCTTGACTTTTTTTGCAGAGGCATGTTGAAATTTCTTTTTGGAGGAGATGATGAAACACTGCTAATCAACATAACATCAGCCTTTTGCATTCATATGACTTGGAGGCTGCTCTCTATTTTTCAGGAAAATTTGGCTTTCAAACCATACCTATTGGTAGCCCTTTACTTACTGTATTTCATTTGTTTTACTAATGGCAAACTAACTCAGCATGAAGGACCCTTTTGACCTTGTCCTTTTGCTTTCTTGCACATTGATCATCATTGTAATTACACCCCTACAGAGATGTAAAAACAGATGAATTTGAGCCTTGGAGAGATCTTTTGGTGTTTCAAGGAGACTGCACGTGAGCAAAGCATACTTCATCACATAGTGAACAACCTTATCTTTTCCTGATCTGAATCTTTGTGAATTTCTTCTAACATGAGACACAGTAACCTCTTAGTGGTGTGCGACCTATGGATGAAACAAGACTTGTTTTGCAGAATAGGAACTAATTCAGGGCTGATTGGTACTGATCAGAGGCTTTTGGCTCAGGATATTTTCGCCAAGGAAAAGACTCCCTAAAACACCACTATCTAACTTAGGGGTGATCTTGACATGTTCTGAGTGTTTTCTTTGGTATGATTAGATCTTCAAATGACAGATAACTAGGGATAGGGTTGCACACACTTTTGTCAATAGTTGGATAATGAATGGCTTGAGGAATAAGGGTAAATGATAGTAGATAACTTTTAGCTATGACAGCTATGGACAGGGTTATTTTTCTGAAATCAGATAGGGTTTGACAAATAGGTTTTTTCTCATCATAGGATGAAAGGAAGGGGTAGGAGGATAAAATCTATTTTGGGGTGTTTTCTAGATGACAGATTTGACAGTTTGGAGATCAGCTTCTAGAAAACGCAGCTAAGGAAACTAGTCATCAACAACTGGTAAAAATACTAATGAATAAAAAACATAAGAAAAACAACAATTATAGTAAGAAAAACATCACCATTGACATAGACCAGGATCCCATAAATCAACTTGTATATTTGATGTTCAAACTAGTTACAATCTTCAAGTCTAGTAGGTCTTTACAGCTTCAAACCTCTCTTCTCAACCTATCTTTCTCCAATTACTAACGGAGCTTCAGCAACCTCAACAACTATTTACATTTAATAAGTATTCAACCAACAACAATACTAGGCTCCTCATATGATATATATAGGTAAATTGATGAGGTGGAGTGAAAGGAAGGTCTAGCTATTCAATTAATACAGAGTAAATGCTTCTCGACCTTTGGGAGGCCTAATGGAAAAGATATCTAATGTCTTAACTCTGTTAATTGATTTTTACATTAATATTCATCTTCTTTAGTCACTTTTGTTGGCTTTTGAGGCTTTTGGTAGGCTAGACATTACTTCCTGAGTTGTATTTGGAAATATCTCTGATTGTGCATTCAATATGTATTCTTTTTAGGTGAAATAAGCTGGCAGGTGGAATTTCTATCTTTCTGAGGGATTTATTTCCTCTCTGATCTGGAATTTGGAGGCTCTCTTTGCTGATCTGTCTCTTTAACTCTTTAATCACTGATATAAATCTTTAATTTTTGCTTTAAGGATTTTCTAGGTCTCTTAATCATTTTTAACCTTTAATTAATTCATTTAACTTTAATTCTGATACACTTTATCTTCTTTTGCTGATGTTCTCGGCTTATGCTATACAGGTGGAATCTTGGAGGGTTTAATTGTTCGACCAATGATCATGATACAATGACTGAAAAATTTTATGCCCTTTGGTCCCTTTTCTGTGTTATATGGGCTGCATAGGATCATCATCCTCAGCCCTGAGCTACTGTTTACTTGCTGTGGGACAGCTTTGATATCTCTCCACCATGAAACCTGCAACACAACATAAAACATTAATAAACCCTGCATTTCGTGGTTTACTGCATTCAGAGGTTGTGGCTAGGGCAAAGGAGAGATTTAGAGGGAGGGGATTATTCAAGGATGGGGAAAATCCATGGCGGAATCATGAAGAACTATGGAGAATTCAAATAATGGCACGAAAATAGTGATGGCGATTTTGCATAATACTGGGCAGTTTTCGTGCTGCTGATGGCTGGTTTGGGGTTTTCCCTGGGGGAATGTGATACAGTTTAGAGGTTGACGTGTGTCCCTCTAAAACCGCCTATTTCGCGTCAAAGATGCATGTTGGAGGCTTTGGGAAATTGGAGCGTGTTAGTCATCTGATCTGCGAGGATGCAGATCAACAATGGTAAGCGAGCGTGATGGGAGGAAGATGCTTGGGTGAGGAGATAGTGGAGGGCAGGTGGCATGCAGGTACTGGATGATAGTGGAATAGTGGGCGGTGGGCCAGCGAGTGATGTCAGCATCTTTTTCGGGAGGTGGAAAGGTGGGGATGAGCGATGGCCATTGGATCTTTGAAGATCAATAGTTGTGAATCTATTGTGGGGGGACTATAGAGGTACAGACCAAATTTTGGTCGGGTGCCTCCACAGTGAATTAGCGCAGTCCGATTTGGGATCTCCCGTAGTCAAGCTGGTCAACTGCAGGGGCACCAAAGGGTTGACCTGCAGACCAAGAAGTGCCCGTGGGTGGAGTGTAGGGGTTGTGAAAGCGAGAAACTGGGAGGGACCTGATGACCATCAAATTTTCTAGACCGATGGTGCAGATGCATTGGGGGTGCCATTAGTCTAGGTAAGGATTTTACAAAGGGAGAGGAGTTTTGGAGAAAGGCAGGGAATATAAAAGAAAGGGACAAGTCCTGTGAATATTTTAAAGGACCAGGGGTGAATGTCAAAAGGGGCCAAGGTTTTAGCACTTGGTTCTAGGGCCGAGGCACATGGAGGAAAAAGGGGTTAAGGGCTTAAGCCAAAGGCTCTTAAGGCCTAAATGTTAAAAGGGCACATTTTTAGGCCAAAAGAGGGTTTTTAAAGCCTAAACAAGGTTCCAATAAGTAAATAGGAGGGTCCTAAACCTTAGCAAAGGGTCTTTCATGGTTGAAAAAGAGGGTTTAGTGGGAAAAAGGGTAAATAAGGGGGTTCTTTTAAGAAGGAATGAAGGATAAGTAAAGGGGAAAAATGAGTGATATGGGGGCAGTTGTGAAGATGAGCTGGGGGAATGAAATGATGGAAATGGGGCCTTAGAAAACATTTTTTTCTTTGGAAACAACAGGATACTTTTTTGAGGAAATCTGAATAAAGCTTATCAATGGAATGAATTTCTTGAGGATAAAGAACACAGAGAGGCTTCAAGAAGTCACAGATTTTGTATGAAATTTGTTTCTTGAAGACTAATAGACCTGTTTTAGCCATCATAGTATATGAAAAATTTATAGATGGTTAACAGGGCCAACCAGGCATGTAGGACACCACTCAAAAGTTGCACATAATTACAACATAGTCGATGATTTAACTCATGTCAACCTTAGAAGTCATAAAATCATTCCCAAAATAGCGGAAAGCCTTACTTTCCACATTAGGCGAAATAAACCCCTCTGATTCATGCCTAATGGATTTTGACCTAGACAAATCCACCCCTAGGCTTCCTTCACTGGTCGCCTTCCAGATACTGATGTTAGTCCAAAATATCATGATACACCGATGTATCATTGAAGAAGGTGCATCTACATGCATCATGTCCAAATCCATTTGGCAGAAGTTGGGATCACCTGAACTAAAACCATCTGACATCCTGATTACAGCATATGACAGTCGACCTTTAGCTCCCGTCAGTCTATATTATAATTTCACTGTAAACTTGGTCGCAAAGATGGTACTTATAGACATTGAAGTCTTGGATGCATAGCTTGACTATAATATACTCCTCAGAAGGAGTTATATGTATTCCATGACTGCCATAGCATCCTCTATCTTTTAGGTGATTATTTTCCCCCATGAATATCAAATCATCACTGTTGACCAACTTACATACTATGATAATAAACCCATGACGGCTCTCGATGTCGTTCTACCTTACGTAGACACAATTGCGGAATCACTCATGCTTTACCAATAATTTTTCCCTGGTTAGTTCAAACCATAATCGATCCTAGGATCATTCATAGGAGATCCCCCTATCATACCAAAGGTAACCACAGAAGCCACGAGGGCACCGATGTGCATGATTCTATCATAAAACACTGAGACCAACCCGGATATGGAGACCGGTAGTATGGAAACCGAAGCTACTAACTTGGATTTCTTACCCTACGCCATCGCCAAACCCCATTTTTATACCCCCCCACCATGTTTTGTGTCAAAAAAAGTCTTGGCAAATATTACATTGCCAAACATGGCTTTCACAATACCTATTTGGTATTTGGTCCCACCATCCATGCTGGGAAGTCCTGGAATCACTTCTACATGGATAACCCCTATCACTCCTTAGGAAGAAATAATGGTTAATGAAACACCCATAGCAGTGCCAACTAAGGCAACCAAGAAAAATAAGAAAAAGGGAATAAAATTGAAAACCCCAACATAACTAAGGAATTGCAGCCTTGCGCATTATGTGATGTCATAGGCAATCCTACTAACATTTTCCTAGAGTTAGATGAACTAAAACCCCTTCTACACTCTAAAAGAAATGTCGCGACCTCAAGTTCCTGTAAAAAGGAACAAGTAGTGAAAAAACAAGGGAAAGCATTGCGCACCAATCATGGATGCCCTTTATGAAACCATTATGGGCATTATACTCATCATTTCCTAGAGATGCCATGATATAGGGATGCCATACACGCCCTAGAGAAAACTTACTGTTGAGCCTCAAATTTGTACTTTCCTTCACCTCATTTTACCTCATTTTCCCTTGTCCTTTTCTATTTTAAACCCAATTGATCAATAAAAATAGTTAAAATTACTTCTAGAATGGTTTACATGACTGACTTGTTGAATTTTGTGATTGTTGCCATTACATTTTTGATTCTATCCAGTCGTTGCACGTATGCATTTCCGTAGCTAACCGGCGATTCACAAATACCTTTATGTTTGAGCATGTTCCAGGTGGCCTCTTGAGGAAAAACGCATATGGGCATGATCCACGCCGTGCCTACATGGTGTGTTGCTCGTCATGGAAGAGGAAATGAATTCTGGGTACGGTTATGCACGTGGGAACACATTTGTGAAGGAAGACTCCTACTAGGACTGTCTCAATCCAGGTGTCTTTTCTCCTTCACGCAGCCACCTCAAAGACTCCTAGAATGATTTGGATAAGGAAAGACATCATTCCTAAATTATTGTAATTATTGTTACTTGCATTTACTTTATAAACTCTTGAGTAGGCCGAGAGCTTAGTTAGAAATTTTGTATTAGATTTGCTTCTAGATTTTGTGAAAACTCTGTGTTACGTCTTTGAAGACACAGAGCATTATGTTCAAACTATTGCATCGTTAATGGAGCAGACAAAATTATCTTGAAGGCGTGATTTAATTTGGATTTGAATGCCGTCAAGTGGTAGAGGGCCCCTGCCCCTTGAACGGATTTCTTTTGCGTAAACTAGATAAGTTTTTCCTAGCTGTCTTTACGTTCTGCATATTGAATTAGTAGTTGTTGTGTTTTATATACTGTGGTCGTACTCATTGTAGTTCTTCCATCAGAAGACACTCTTCCAATAGACTAAAATGATGAATGTTTAAATGACTGTGGTATTGTAGAATAGGAGTTAAATTTGTATTTGTTTTTTTTAACTAGCTACTGTAGTCATATTCGTTCCAGTTCTTCCACAAGAAGACACTTTTCCAATAAATTAAAACGATGGATGTTTAATGACTATGGTACTGTAGGATAGGAGTTGTATTTGTTTTTAACTAGATACTGTAGTTATATTCATTCCAGTTCTTTCACAAGAAGACATTCTTCCAACAGATCATAACAATGAATGATGAATAGCTATAGTATTATAGGAATTAGTTGTAGTTTTTAGTCTTCACTATCACAGTTGCACTTGTTCTAATCACTCTTCCACAAGAAGAAATTCTTCCAAGACATCCTTAAGAAGTTCAAGATATGACCGTGATGTGACAACTTAGTTTTTCATTTGCTTTCAGTTCATTTGCTTTCAATTGCATACAAGTCCACAGTCAAAATTGTTCTACCTCTTCCACAAGAAGGAACTCTTCCAAAATATCACTCATGATGAACAAACCGATTGTGTAACTTCATAGAATAATGCATGTTAGTTAGAACGCTCCGGAGTTTCATTTTGCATTTAATTCATGTCCAGCTACTTCGTTTCAAAGTTTGATGATGGCTTATGGTTTAACATTGTTCTAGTTTATAAGCATCTTAAGCTCATGTTTAAATCAATTCATTGCACTTATATCTCATAGTCACATTGTCACCCTTTGCACAGTAAATCACTTTAGTTGATAGGACTCATAAGACAGCCCTCATTATTTACAAATATCTTTTTGTTCTGAAAACCACCAGTGATCCATAACCTTAGGAACAGAAGATAACATCATTACAAGGTCTGAAATATATCTGCAAATTCCTCACCATAAACAGAGCTCTTCCTCAACAGAACCACCTTGAAAAGAAACCAATAACTCTTTGAGTATAGGCTCTGTGACATTCAATTGAAATTGCATAATAGAACTAGGAATTAGTCATGGAATAGATGAGCTTAGAATAGAATGTTGCATCATGATTAGTGTCTAACTATTTAGTTAGAAAACTTGCATATTTAAGTGATCATTTCTCAAAGTCTAGTTTGTGTCATTTGTTTAAGAAGTCATCATTAAGCTTTTGTTTCTATTCAGTCATAGTTTAGATGTTGCTTCAGTATTTTTGATTACATTTTCCATTCCATACATTAGGCTCAACTGTGTTTTTGACCACCAATTTCTTTTCATTAGTTTCCTAGGCACTTTCATTGTAAACACAAAACTTCAAAAGACCAAAAACATCATAAATCAACATAAAAGATCAAAACATCACAAAACACTACACACAACGCACTAAGAAACAAGCACCTAGGTACATATGGTACATTTCACTTCAGCAGTTTACAAATCCTGGTTGACAATTAAATGAACTCAGTTTAGGAGACTAGATTGAGACACAACATTTTGGCGCCGTTGCCGGGGAAGTGAAAACTAGGTAACCTTTGTTTCTTAGCATCCAAAAACAATTTTATGCGTAGGGAGAGAGATTCAAGAGGAAGATTTATAAGCAGCAGAAGCAGAAGTTTGACATCTAGAACACCACTTGTTTCATCCAGATCCAGAACTAGTACACCTTCAACTCAAACCCATCTTCCATCCTTTACTGATCCTGGACTTCTAGAAGATCTAAGGTCACCTATTCCATTAGAGAAACCTTCCACTTCATCCATTGAACCTGCCATAGAAGAGGATCCAAAAACTTTTGTTGAGGATACAAACCTTTCTACTTCCACAGGAGAGTCAACCATGGCAAAAGAAGGAGGAGGAGGAGTTGTTAATGGAGAACACACATTATTTGGAGGAGGTAGAGGTAGAGGTAGAGGAGAAGGAGGAAGAGGAGGTAGAGGTGCAGATGGAGGAAGAGGTAGAATAGGAAGCTCTTTTGGGTTCCCTATACTTGATGGAGAACCCAATACAACCATGAAAAACATTTCACCTTCTGTCCTTCCGAACTTCTATGGACTTAAAACTGAGGATCCTGAAACTTTCTTATTCGAATTTGAAGTTCTGTGTAGGACTTATGACTACCTTCAAGATGCTCAAAAATTGAAATTATTTCCTTCAACTCTGAAAGGAGCAGCATTGAAGTGGTTTATGAGCTTAAACAGTAGTTCCATTAGGACATGGGAAGACAAGAAACAAGCATTTCTAGAGAGATACTTGGATTATTTTATGCCGGTTAATCATAAGGAAGAAGTGTTCAAGATGTTACAAAAAGAAGATGAAAACTTAGAAGATTTGTTGGAAAGATTTAAATACAACATAAAAAGGGCACAAATGGAAAACCTAGATTAAGACACTTTAAAATCTCTTTTGTTGAAAACCATTAGGGATGAATGGTTGGATATCCTTAACATGATGGGAAAAGGGGATATATCACAACTCACATTACCTGAAATATCTGAGTTATGTATCAACCTTTCCAGAGGGAAATCCAAAACTCTCAAAGGTCCAAGAGATCCTGCTCTTGCAAGAGCAAGTAAATCTGCTTCTGGGACAGTAAGTAGATCAGAAATAGGACACATGCTTGATGATTTTAAATCTGACATCTTAGGGAGTCTTAGTGAACAAATAGACACCCTCAAGATACAAAACAAGCAAAAGGCTGAATCTGATGCCTTTGCAATCTTTTGTCCCAAATGTAGGAAGAAACATGCCTTGAGAGAGTGCCCTTTGGATGTAAAAGTTGTAGAAACCTGTGTTATTTGTTCTGAGAAACATGAGACCAAGAATTGTCCTTCTCTTCCTGGTCTCAAGGCTGTTTTTCAGGAAGAAACTCCTACAGATTCCACAGAATCTCTTAACTTTGTATCTAAAAGACCTTGGCAGGGATCTCAGACACAAGGATTTCATGATCAAATGTATAATCAACCTCCACCTTGGAATTCTTGGCAGCAACCTTGGCCCCAATTTCAAAATCAATCTCAAGTTTGGGCACAAGGATCACAAGGTCCCTATGGAAGATACTCTCCATATTATCAGTATCCACCATCCTATCCACCATATCCACATTTTTATCCTCAAAATTCCCAACAAAATTTTCCTCAAAATCTTCAACAAAATTCTCAACAACATCATCCGAACCAACCTCATCAAAATCAACCACTTCCATTACCATTCCCTCAAAAATCCAATCAATTGCCAGCTCAGCCCATACCAAACCCCAATAATAAGAACCCTCAGAATACATATATGATAGAAGGACAACAATTTCCAACTTATTTAATTACTCCTCTAGACCTTAGTGATGTTCAACTTAGGTCCGGAAGGATACTTGAGAAGAGGAAACCTTCTGTGATCATACAAGAACAAGATAATTCTGAGGAAGACTCCCTACGGGTTAATAAAAGTCTTGAGGAAGAAACATCCTTTCAAAGCCAAAACATTGAAAAACTGAAACAAAAAGATCCAATAAGCCCAACTCCAGTATTAGAGCAACCATCCACATCTACTTCTATACCTCCCTTTCCGGAAAGACTACAAATTGATAAAGGTGTAGAAAAACAAATAATGGTGCCTAATTATGATTTCTTGGATGAATTGAGAAATGTTTACATTAAAATTCCATTATTGCAAGCCATCAAGGAAATCCCAATTTTAGCCAAAACAATAAAGGAGTTGAGTATGAAGACAACAAAGAAAAGAATAAGAGAAACCAAGAAAATTCAACTGGTAGGACAAATAGCAGATATTATGATGGGTAAAATTACTATTCCAAAGTACCTTGACCCAGGAAATCCAGTTTTCAAAATTCACATCAATGGAATTGAAATTCAAAACACACTCATTGACTTAGGAGCAGCAATAAATATCATGAGTAGACAAATCATGGACAAACTCAAACTTCCTAATCTTCTCTTTACACCCACACTATTACAACTAGCAGATAGATCTGTGATCAGACCAGATGGGGTAATAGAAGACATTCCAGTGTCCCTAGACTCTTGGGAGTACCCTGTGGATTTCATGATCCTGACACCCAAGAATAATCTAGGAGGCCATCCCGTCATACTAGGAAGACCTTGGTTGGCTACAGCTGATGCTTTTATTAGTTGTAGGTCCGGTGATATGTATATTTCTGATGGAAGTTCAACAAAGAAATTCACTTTATATCCTCCAACTAGGACAATTACAGATCTAGATGACACTCAATGGATAGAGGATGAAGAATATTTGCAACCACTCTTCACAATTTCAGAAATTAGTGAAGATAATCAAATTTTGAATACTCTAGAAAATTTTGAATCTTCTCCAGAACAAAAACAAGAATCATTTCAAGAGAAATCCAATATTGAGTTCTTGTCATCTAGACAGATGTCTCTTCATTCTATGGACAAATTTGGCAGTTCTACAAGTGAAATTTTTCCAGGCAAGACCTTGAATATAAACAAAAACCTGGAAAAATCTCAACAAGAAGAGCTAGTCAAAGTATTACGGAGACATTCTTCTGCATATGCATGGGAATACACTGACATGAAAGGGATAAGTCCCAAGACTTGTACTCATCACATCTATATAGAGGCAAATTGCAAACCAATCAGACAGCCTCAAAGACGGATGAATCCAAATCTTAGGGAAATTGTCAAGGAAGAATTACAAAAAATTGTTAAATGTTAACTTCATCTATCCTATTTCAGATAGTCAGTGGGTTTCTCCTTTAGTGATTGTGCCTAAGAAAAATGGAAAATGGAGGGTGTGTGTTGACTACCGAGAACTGAATAAAGCTACTCTTAAAGACCATTTTCTCTTACCTTTCATAGATCAAGTATTAGATACATTAGCAGGTAAAAAGTACTTTTCATTCCTGGATGGATTTAGTGGTTACAATCAAATCCAAGTAGCACTTGAAGACCAAGATAAAACCACATTTACTTGTCCTTGGGGTACCTATGCCTACTGAGTATTGCCATTTGGATTGTGCAATGCACCTGCAACATTTCAAAGGGCAGTATTAGGAATTTTTTCTGATCTGATACATGACTGTGTAGAGGTGTACATGGATGATTTTACAGTTTATGGGGATACATTTGAAGAGGCTTTAGAAAATTTGGAAAAGGTCTTAAAAAGATGTCAAGAAGCAAACCTTTCTCTTAGTCATGAAAAATGTTTTATGATGTTCATTGAAGGTATTGTTTTAGGGCACCACATTTCAGGGGATGGGATTAGAGTTGATGAAGCGAAAGTTGAAGTTATTTCTAACCTATCCATTCCAAGTTGTCAAAGAGATGTAAGAAGTTTTCTAGGATTTACGGGGTACTATCGGAGATTTATAGAAAACTTCACCAAAATAGCATCTCCTCTTTTCAAATTACTCACCAAAGATTGTGAATTTAAGTGGACTTCTGATTGCCAGCTAGCTTTTGAAACCCTGAAAACCAAAATTTCTGAAGCACCTATATTAAGGGGACCTAACTGGAAGTTACCTTTTCATATCTCGACAGATGCTTCCGATACAGCTCTGGGAGCAGTATTGGGACAGAAAGATTTAATTCCCTATGCCATCTATTATATCAGTAAAAATTTGACTCCTGCAGAGTTAAACTATACTGTAACTTAAAAAGAGTTTTTAGCTGTTGTTCATGCCATTAACAAATTTAGACACTATATAACAGGCTATGAAACTTTTATTCACACTGATCATTCTGCCATTAGATATTTAATGAATAAATCAATCACTAATGGTAGAGTTATAAGATGGTTGTTATTATTGCTAGAATTCAACATTACTATTCTAGATAGGCCTGGAAAACAAAACACTGTGGCTGACTTCCTGTCTAGAATTCAAAATATCAAAGATGACACTCCGGTTGAAGATCAATTTCCCGATGAATATCTTTTTGCAATCTCTACTCAAACTCCATGGTTTGCTGATATTGCCAATTATTTAGTTTAAGGAAAATTTCCTTCAATTATGAATGCAAGGGATAAAAGAAAAATCATTAATGATAGTGCAAGATATTCATGGGTCGCTAATGAGTTGTACAAGACAGGTCCAGATTTGATCATTAGAAGGTGTGTTCGTGAAGATGAGATGCCCGAAATTCTCAAGGCATGTCATGATGAACCTTGTGGCGGACACTTTGCAGATAAGAGGACAGCCTATAAGATCCTTAATTTAGGATATTATTGGCCATCTTTGTTTAAAGATGCAAGGGAGTATGTCAAAAGGTGTGACAGTTGCCAAAGGGTAGGGAAACCCTCTCCTTCAGGTGAGATGCCATTACAACCTCAGGTACACATTGAACCTTTTGAAAAATGGGCCTTGGATTTTGTAGGACCTATTAGTCCTCCATCAAGACAAAAGAAATACATATTAGTTTGCACCGATTATGTTACTAAGTGGGTAGAAGCTAAACCATTACTTGTTGCTAATGAATCATCTGTAGTTACTTTTCTTTTTGAGGATATTTTTACTCGTTTTGGTGTCCCAAGGGAAATTGTTACAGATCAAGGAGCTCAATTTACATCAAGGCTAGTGGAGAAAATGATGGAGAAGTAAAAAATCAGACATAGAACATATACTCCTTATCATCCACAAGCAAATGGTCAAGTGGAATCCACTAATAAAGTCATTGAAGGAATCCTAACAAAGACTGTTCATCTACATAGAAGAGATTGGGTAGATAGGCTTCCTGAAGCCTTGTGGGCCTATAGAACTACATGGAGAAACACAACAAGCCATACTCCTTATGAGCTTGTTTATGGAAAGCAAGTTTTGTTTCCTATAGAGTTCCAAATCCAAACATTCAAGATGGCAGTTCAGCTAGGACTTGATCTAACGGAGGCACAAAAGCATAGACTAGAGAAAATTAATGAATTGGATGAGATCAGACAAGATGCAGTTCAGAAAACAAGTCTAGTCCAATAGCAAAGGGCTAGATGGCATGACAAGTACATCAAAGAGAAGAAATTTAAAGAGGGTGATTGGGCTCTCTTGTTTGATTCAAAATTCAAGGATTTTCAAGGGAAATTTCAGACACATTGGCTTGGGCCATATGAAATTGTTCGAATTTTTGATAATGGGGCAATAAAAATCAGAACTATAGATGAAGAGGAGGTCACTTTTCTTGTGAATGGCCATAGACTGAAGCTATACCACAAGCCACTCTCAAGAGAAGAGTTTGTCAAGAAGTTCCAAAGAGACAATGATGTGAAGTTAATGAAGAAGAGTCTCTCTTCTTCATCAACTTGATTAAATTTTCTGAAGCATTTCTCTTTTGAAAAAAATAAAAAATAAAAAAATAAAAATAAAAAAATAAAGGTATAAACATGAAAACCAATCACTGATTGGCATGTTTATACAGAAAAGATAGGGTGAAAATCAGAGTCTCTCTGACACTCTAACTTTTCCCATTTTTTGTTTCTAAGCAGCTGTTATAAAAATCATAAGTTCAGTGCCATAGTACTTATGATTCACTTCATCTCACTCCATTCACTATCCATCCATACTTCATCTCATCCATCATTCACATTTCACTCCATTCCATTCCATTCATTTCACTCCATCTTCCATTCACTTCATTCTCATGTCAAAACATAGAATTTGATATCTTGCTGCAAGTGAATAAAAATATGCCATGAATTGCAGTACAACCCTTATGTTCCTTCATTCCATGAACTGAATCCATTCTTATTCCATTATCCACTTCATAATCCATCATCCATTTTCATCCATTTTCATAAACATTTCACCCATCTTCCAAAAACATTTCATTTTCATGATTAAAGTATTCTACAGGAACATTCTGCAGCTCAGTGAACATTCTGCAGCTCAGTGGACATTCTGCAGCTGATCACCTTTTCTGCAGCCCGACAGTCTTTTTGCAGCTATAAACCCTGAAGGCATCAACCAGCAGACATCAGAATTACAACAAAGTGATCCAGTGAATTCATGAATCAAAAATATCAAGAAAATTGTGAAATATTCCTCCAAAGATGAGCAGAGAAGACAAAGGCTACACAAACATCAAATAAAGGGCAGAGGTACCAAATTTAAATTACGATGGCAATTCATAAAAATTTAGCATAGTTTAGTTGTGGAATTATTCGAAAGGTTGTTTTAATTGTTTTATTGATCAAACACCAAACAAACCCTCTATAGACTTTGTATTAAAATCTTCCGATTCAAATTTTCCATCCGATAGCATTTGAGCGGTGAAACGGCCAAAGCATTTGAAATTCCCACGACTCTTAACCAAGTTCTTTAATGATGAAGATTTTTCCTGCCATCGTAAATCCTCCGCCGTCTCCTCAAATCATTAATGCAATCCTCCACCTCACTCCACCACTCTATGCCGTGACCATTTTCCATAACGTCATTCCGTAGCCAGTATTCCATTCCGAAGGCAGAAGCACTATTATCATCAGGAGCAGAACAGAAGAGGTAAGTTTGGAAGTATAACAGTGTGAGAACTCAAAACCACTTGATCCCGTGAACAGAGAGCATATCACTGTGAACGAAGTTTGGAGCATTTTCACTGTCAACACAGAGTTGTGGCCGTGTAGAATTTAAAGCCTGTTGCTACCATAAGACAGAGGTGCTAAAATTGAAGACTTTTTGCTACCAAAGACAGAGGTGTGGTAGTGATTGAGTTTAAAGTCTGTTATTACCAAAGACAGAGGTGTGGTAGTGATTGGTTTTGAAGTCTGTTGTTACCCGAGACAGAGAGGCTATAGTTTTGAATTTGAAGCATACCATTTGCTATCAGAGACAGAGGTTGAGTTTGAAGTCTGTTGTTACTAGAAACAGAAGTGTTTTTCAGTGATTGAGTTTGAAGTCTTCTGTTACCAAAGACGGAGGTATTGCACAAAAAGAAACTTGAAACCATCTACCATTTTCTATCAGAGACATATTAGCTCGAAAATTGAAATTGCTTTCATATCACTCCAAAGTTCAACAAAAGTACATCAGTCTGAGGTTTCGAAGGCATTCTTCATTATCAAACAGAGGCATACAAACCAGAGATTTTGAAGACTGTTGCTATTATAAATCAAAGGTATGTCCTTCCAAAATTGAAGCCATTTTCATTTAGAGCTTGAATCCATTTTAATCCGAAAGTAAAAGACATTGTTTTGTGGGTAGAGTGTTAATTTGATATTGAAAAACATCATGGGTTTCATCGTAAGGACTGAGCCTGTGGGATCAAAATATTTAGAAGGTTACCCACAATGCAAGGAGATGTTACAACAAATAGGATGACTTCAATTCTTGGAAAAATTTAATGGCTTCCATAAGGAAGTCACCAAAACATTTGCCAGATCATTCCAAGGTACCGAAGTTGAAATAGGGGATGTCAAGTTTACTGTTACTGAAGTTTTTATAGCAGAGGCTACAGGATTGTCCAGAACTGGAGAAAGATGGTTTAAAAATAGGGAATTCCACAATGACTCATGGAAACAAATTTTAAAATCACCAAATATGGATGTTAGTGTGTTCAAGAAAGGAATTCCCAGTACAGCCTTGAAAAGCAAATGGAGAAACATACTACTTATTTTACAAAAGTTTGTTACATGTGAGGGTAGATATGGGACATTTTATGTCTACCATACTAGACTAATGTTGCATTTTCTAGGAGAAGATTTGAATCTACCATATTTCTTGTATCAAAGTCTGAAGAAAATGGCTTCCTGTGTTCAGAGAAGAGTTCAGTTTTTGGAGACAACCCCGTATCATCATGGGTTAGTCAAAATTTTAATTGAGCATCATCTATCTAAATAAAATGATACATGGGATGATTTCTTAATAAGAAATCATTTTGAAGAAGCAAAAGAGCTATCACCTGAACCACAGCCCACAAAAAGAAGTAGGAAATGGAGGACTCTAGAAGGTAAAAGTGACAAACCGGTTCAAGAAAGCAGTGAGGAAGTCATTTTGGAGAAGTTGACTCGAATCAAGAGCCAACTAAAGGAAAAGAAGATAATCAAGGAATCTGTTATAGAGAAAGGAGAGGGGTCCTCTCAACTTAGGAGAAGCCACAGATTAAAAGGAAAACCGAAGAAAACATCAATCAAACAAACAGGGGTAATCAATATTGAAGATGAAGAAACATCCATGGAAGAGTATGATGATGAAGATTTTTATGAAGGCACCCCTGAGATTGATCCTGCTCAACAGGAAATCTATGATTATGTGGAAACTTTAGAGAGAACAACTTCAGAAAGAGAAGAGAGAACCCCCAGTCCTCCACTAACTGAAATTGATATATTGAGGAGGGATAGGTATGAGTTGGAATTGTTGAATAGACACATTAAAAATGAGAATGAAATTCTCAAAGATCAAATCAAGCTCAAGACTGACATGAACTCAACCTTATCCCTGCATATAGACAAAGTGGAGAGGAACAATGAGAAGATGAAGACAAGGAACAAAAAGTTGATCAGGGCACTCACAAACCTCAGGTTCAAACTTGTGATCAGGAAACCCAGAAGGCCTCTAGCTTTCAGACAAAGGAGAAGAAGGGGATTAGATGTCCTTGCAGAAGCCTCAGAATTCATAGGATAATTTGCATGAGAACATGCAAAGAGACAGCAGTGGGGGTATGTTGAGCCTCAAATTTGTACTTTCCTTCACCTCATTTTACCTCATTTTCCCTTGTCCTTTTCTATTTTAAACCCAATTGATCAATAAAAATAGTTAAAATTACTTCTAGAATGGTTTACATGACTGACTTGTTGAATTTTGTGATCGTTGCCATTGTTAAGCATTTTGACCGGAACTAGCTGCAGAATGCAGGCATTCTGTAGCTAACCGGCGATTCTGCAGCTACCTTTATGTTTGAGCATGTTCCAGGTGGCCTCTTGAGGAAAAACGCATATGGGCATGATCCACGTCATGCCTACATGGTGTGTTGCTCGTCATGGAAGAGGAAATGAATTCTGGGTACGGTTATGCACGTGTGAACACATTTGTGAAGGAAGACTCCTACTAGGACTGTCACAGTCCAGGTGTCTTTTCTCTTTCACGCAGCCACCTCAAGGACTCCTAGAATGATTTGGATAAGGAAAGACATCATTCCTAAATTATTGTAATTATTGTTACTTGCATTTACTTTATAAACCCTTGAGTAGGCCGAGAGCTTAGTTAGAAATTTTGTATTAGATTTGCTGCTAGATTTTGTGAAAACTCTGTGTTACGTCTTTGAAGACACAGAGAATTATGTTCAAACTATTGCATCGTTAATGGAGCAGACAAAATTATCTTGAAGGCGTGATTTAATTTGGAGTTGAATGCCGTCAAGTGGTAGAGGGCCCCTGCCCCTTGCACGGATTTCTTTTGCGTAAACTAGATAAGTTTTTCCTAGCTGTCTTTATGTTCTGCATTTGAATTCGTAGTTGTTTTGTTTTATCTACTGTAGTCGTACTCATTCTAGTTCTTCCATAAGAAGACACTCTTCCAATAGAATAAAATGATGAATGTTTAAATGACTATGGTATTGTAGATAGGAGTTAAATTTGTATTTGTTTTTAACTAGCTACTGTAGTCATATTCGTTCCAGTTCTTCCACAAGAAGACACTTTGCCAATAAATTAAAATGATGAATGTTTAATGACTATGGTACTGTAGGATAGGAGTTGTATTTGTTTTTAACTAGATACTGTAGTTATATTCATTCCAGTTCTTTCACAAGAAGACATTTTTCCAACAGATCATAACAATGAATGATGAATAGCTATAGTATCATAGGAATTAGTTGTAGTTTTTAGTCTTCACTATCACAGTTGCACTTGTCCTAATCACTCTTCCACAAGAAGAAATTCTTCCAAGACATCCTTAAGAAGTTCAAGATATGAATGTGATGTGACAACTTAGTTTCATTTGCTTTCAGTTCATTTTCTTTCAATTGCATACAAGTCCACAGTCAAAATTGTTCTACCTCTTCCACAAGAAGGAACTCTTCCAAAATATCACTCATGATGAACAAACCGATTGTGTAACTTCATAGAATAGTGCATGTTAATTAGAATGCTCCGGAGTTTCATTTTTCATTTAATTCATGTCCAGCTACTTCGTTTCAAAGTTTGATGATGGCTTATGGTTTAACATTGTTCTAGTTTAGAAGCATCTTAAGCTCATGTTTAAATCAATTCATTGCACTTATATCTCATAGTCACATTGTCACCCTTTGCACAGTAAATCACTTTAGTTGATAGGACTCATAAGACAACCCTCATTATCTACAAATATCTTTTTGTTCTGAAAACCACCAGTGATCCATAACCTTAGGAACAGAAGATAACATCATTACAAGGTCTGAAATATATCTGCAAATTCCTCACCATAAACAGAGCTCTTCCTCAACAGAACTACCTTGAAAAGAAACCAATAACTCTTTGAGTATAGGCTCTATGACATTCAATTGAAATTGCAGAATAGAACTAGGAATTAGTCATGGAATAGATGAGCTTAGAATAGAATGTTGCGTCATGATTAGTGTCTAACTATCTAGTTAGAAAACTTGCATATTTAGTGATCATTTCTCAAAGTCTAGTTTGTGTCATTTGTTTAAGAAGTCATCATTAAGCTCTTGTTTCTATTCAGTCATAGTTTAGATGTTGCTTCAGTATTTTTGATTACATTTGCCATTCCATACATTAGGCTCAACTGTGTTTTTGACCACCAATTTATTTTCATTAGTTTCCTAGGCACTTTCATTGTAAACACAAAACTTCAAAAGACCAAAAACATCATAAATCAACATAAAAGATCAAAACATCACAAAACACTACACACAACGCACTAGGAAACAAGCACCTAGGTACATATGGTACATTTCACTTCAGCAGTTTACAAATCCTGGTTGACAATTAAATGAACTCAGTTTAGGAGACTAGATTGAGACACAACACTAACAAGATCCCTCAAATCCACCCATGCAGATGGACAAGGGAAAGCCTAGAACCATATTGTACCTACGAGAGGAGCCTACATCATGCTCATCCACAATCACCCCAACAAACAAAATATGGAAAATAGAGGCCACTCAGTCGGCCCCAGTTTGCGCACTATGCGACGAGCTTGACCACTTAGTCACACAATGTATTGAATTAAGGGCGTTCACACATTGGTACCAAATCCCTCACATTTCCAAAAGAAACTTAGCTCAACATAAATGACATACGTGTCATATTTTACGAAGCAACCATCACGTGCATCGTAGTCCCCACATCCATCCATTCCAGTCCATGTTGGATTTCATGTGATGATTCATCGCTGAAAATTATGATTTAGCTAGATCTGACATGGAATCTGTGAACAACACCACCTTTCAAGGGAAGGAAACAACAAGGACCATATTATATGTGCTTGATGAGAGACAGTCACCTGAACGACCACCTCCCCCCCGTTATCGCCCTCAAGCTCCTATCCAGATATGCGCACTCTGTGATGAACGTGATCACTTCATTGCTAGCTGTGAATCCCTAGAGTTGTTTCAAAGATGGTATCCTATCAACCTCGTATACTACGACGACTTACAATCAGTCCAGTATTTGTTTCGGGTATGTTCAGGTGACCACCCGATTCACCATTGTTCCTCTATTCCCCAATTTCATTCGGCCTTAAACAATTTACGCCATGCCATAATACGCCTCACCACAGTAGATGGATCAGATTCAGAATCTGTGGAAAGTTCAATAACGCAAGAAAATGTGACAAGAAGGTCCATTTTCTTTGTGTCAGCAGAAAAACAGCTAATAAAGGGGCACATCGTCACCCCTAACCACCTTCCACAGCTAAGACCCACCTGCATATTATGCAACACACATAACCACTTGGTTGCCTAATGCCTGGTGTTAGCCCCTTATGAATTCCTTGATAAAGCAAGTAAGGGGCTAGAATTTTTTATGAGCCTTCAAGGAATGCATTTCCCTTGAAAACAGATCTTCCTTGAAGTCTTGTTAAATTCCCTGCCTATGACTATTTCCCCTTGTTGTTCTGTTGTTCATGAGCCTTAATGAACAATAAATTTTGCTCAAAAAGGCCATTATCTGCCCCTTGTTCCCCTACAGAAATTCCCCCATTTTGTCCTTTTTCCCCTTTTTTCCAAGTCCCCTTGGTTCCCCCTAATATCCCCACCAACCTCCTAAATTTTCCCAATTTCCCCCTTAATCCCTCTACCGTTACCCTCCTTAGGCCTTGGAACGCACTAAAATGGGTTAAAAACCCACTTTACAACCTTGTAATAGGGTTTATCCCCTTTACCGCAAGCCCTGACCACTTCCCCACATATGCCCTTAGCCTAAGACCGAACGCCTAAGTCTTGAGCGCCAATCGCAATCGAAACCGTCGGGCGGGTGCAATCCTTTGTAACATCAAAAAAGTTCTGATGCGATTTTTTTATTAAAAAAAGTCCCACAACGCATTCTTTACCGTTGATCTGACATAAAGATCGGACGGTGGAGCGCTAATCACTCCGTCGCAATCGCAGCGTTCAATCGCATCCCCTCTTCTGTGCCCCCCGATTGCGAATGCTCCAATCAAATCCTAGACGTCCATCTCCCTGCTGATCCAACGGTCAGCGCTCAATCACGCCCTGACCTCCGATCGTAATCCTAAATCCAAACTCCTGATCCCTGATCGCACTGTTCCTCCAATTGAACGTGAACCATCGATCTGATCTCTGGATCCAACGGTCAGTGCTCAAACACGCTCCCACCGCCGATCGTAATCGCAATTTTGAAATGTGTCACCCCTGTCCCTCCTCCGATTGTGATTGCCCGATTCAATCCCAACCATTCTTCCATATTTGAAATCAATGGCCCAGATCTTATCGCATCAAGCCCATCTCTCTTTCCCTTTTTCCCTCTGAATGAATCTCCACTGTTGATCCCCAGGTAAATCCAATGGCCATCGCTTCCCCTGTCCCAATCGCAATCGGAAACTTATATAATGTGTTCCCCTTGCTCCTCCCGATTGTGATGCTCCGAGTTGATCCTGACCGTCCATTAGATCTAGGATCTAACGGTCGAGATTTGATCACCCTCTGCCTCCAGCTGGGTCCCACCTCATCACATTTCATTGCATTTCCTTCGCATTTCTTTATATTTTGTTCGAAGTTTAAAGTTTAAGACTTTACACGAAAGTCTTATATTTCATAGTCGTTCCGCCCACTTTCATATATTATCCCGCCGCTCGATCTCAACCATCGATCTTTGTCCCCAGACCATGATCTAACGGTCAGCGCTGCATTCTACCACCAAACCCTATTATTCATGAGTTTTCACCCTTCCGTTTGCATTTTGTCACCATTGTGTAGTCAAAGACACCACTCCACCGTCGCGCTACCATTTCATCCACCCTCCCATTACATTGTTTTATGAGTCCAGTTTCATGTTCTACAGGGTGAAGAAGTAAAGGGGCCGCCATGATTGCACAGTCTTCATTACAGCGGCAAGATTTTGCAGATAAAGATATAAGTGAAGCGGCAGAGAGTTCAATGCACAGAAACCAAGTCATCAGGGCAGCCTCATCAGCAGAGATGTTTTCCTCCATGGAAGGACAAAGTGCCCATATTATTTTTACTCCATGCCATGCTCCAGTGAAGATATTTCCACCCAGAACACAGTCCAAGCTACCAGAGCAGTTGTTAATGCGGTATGGAAAACCATTCCATTTTTATTACCAGTTTGTTTATTCACCCATAGTACCACAGAGTACCACTGTAGCCAGAGTACATCAAGACCATGTCAAAGTAAATGGAAGCTGAAGAAGATCACTTCTTCGTTCCAAAAAGGTACCAGGGATAAATGCAGAGATTTAAAACAGAATGGGTTTCGACCCTCTCCTACCTTTCTGTGTTTTAATGTTTCATTTAGTGCTCCACCTACCTCCTCGGCTCATCTTCTGCTATAAAACTTAGGAAGGAATTATTGTAGAGGTTGTTGATAAGTTATCATAGAACTATAAGTAGTTGCTTTTGAGACTCAGTCTCTGTGTAAATATTGTAAGATAGGTTGATGGATATGTTTTCAGTCTGAGTATTCAACTATCGGAAATATTGTACTTGATTGGTATTGTTATTCAATATGACAAGCACATTTCTTTGGATCCTGATCTGAAGCAGTGGTGACGTTTTCCTATCTCTATGTTTACATTCATCACCTTTCATTTCTACTGGCTTGCATCAGAAGTTTGACATAGGATTTACCCTTGTTAGGTACCCTATGTTCATGCTCTCCTTGCTATTTATGTTTATCTTCTGAAGTGTTTTATCTGAGAAGTGTTTTCAGTTGGTTTAACTAGTGTAGTGGATGTTATTGCCTGATCTCTGATGTATGAATTAAATGAATTTACTTCTTAGATGTTTCTTGTTATTGATTCAGTCAGAATATTTGGGAACACTGGGGATTAGAGTTAGCCCTGTCCACTAGGATCCTTGTACGACCTGCCCAAATGAAAGCCTGCCTATTGAGTAGCAAGCAAATCCTTTCTTGACTCCATTGCCCAATGGTTTTGAATATTTCCTGGAATATTTCACCTTTGCCTTATCCCTCTTTTCTCATTCGGGTCTTACATTGAAACCTTCTTTCCTGATAACCAACAACCAAAACAAAAAATCAAACAAACAAACTCGTGTCTATAACTAGCCTAACATCTTAAAATTTGAGCTTCATAGACATAAACCTTTGCTCAAGCTAGAGAGATCCCTCTCTGGACCTAGGAGGGCTAGATCCTGAGGTCTGAAAGTGGTTCTAATGTTGTCTCATCTTTTGGTCTTGCCAATCTGGCCAAAACATGGGAACCCCAACATAATGGCGACTCCGCTAGGGAATTTCTGAGTATTTCACATCCTACTACATCACAAAGCCTCAGAAAACCTAGAATCTCTGGTCAGGTTGGTAGTAAAACACTTACACTTACATTCCTCTTACCTCTTGTGTGTTTTACCCCATACTCTTAGACAGAGCCTGGAAAGGGCCAGGTAGCCTCCAGATCTCACACTCTTTCGGAGGTGACATATCTGGTAAATGCCCTCCCAGTCAATCTCTGGTTAGAGTTTGCTGTGTTTCAGGAAGACATCCTTGAAAGGGGACATCTCTAGTGCACTGTGGTGGACAGTGTACCCTCCAAAAAATTCCTAAATCCTCCACCTGGCGACTCCAATTTTTCATAAACTTTTAAAGACTCCACTGGGAGACCAACCCCCCATAACAACATCAACCACGGTAGAAGTGACAAGTAGGGTTAAGCTGCTGGATCAGAAAACAACATTCTGGCTTCTAGAACCATTCATACAAGAACTTACCCTAACCCAGACCCACCTGAAATAGTTGACAATCCTGAGAGCATCCTCAAGGGAGCTCCTACACCTAAAATATCAACTATTTCCAAACACATCCATAGAGCTAATTCTGCACCAGAAGATCTAACAGCTCTCTCACATTTTCACCTTGACCTAGACCAGCCAAACAACTTATCTAGAACTAGGTTATTTAGTAGCTTAGACCAGCCAAACTCTAAGCTTCTTGATTCACCATAGCAAGGTGGCAGACACCTTGGGAATAGACAGACCCCTCCATCTACACCTCCTGATTTACATTTCATACAAAACTTTGGGTTTAGTCACCCTAGGTCTGCTCATCAGTCCTCTGTTGGTCATAGTATCCCTGTCATCCATATACCAGTTGCCCAAGCCAGCCCTTTAACTCATCAAAACATCATCATGGCAGCTTGGTATGCACCTCTGGTTTTACCTCAGCCTCTAGTACCCTTACCTAACGATTATTAGTAAAAAATCCCACACTTCACTGCAAAGGAATCCATCACAGCCCAGCAACATGTAGATAAAATGGAAGATTCTTTTGACTACATGGAAATTGATGATGATACAATCAAAATGAGAATCTTTTCCCAAAGCCTAGGGGGTGATGTGAAGAAATGGTTTAAGGGCCTACCTCCAGGCAGCATAAATGATCTCCCAGCTCTATATCAGACCTTCATAAACAAATGGGAAACTAGGGAAAATCCTCGCCAACTCCTAGCAGAATACATGAACCTTAAAATAAACATACGAGAGAGTGTGCACGATTACACAACAAGGTTCAATAGCATTTATAATGCTCTCCCTCCACATATGAAACCTCCACAAGGCATGGCCCTAGCAAAATACCCTGAAGGTTTTGATTCTGACATGGCCTATGAGCTTAGAGATAAGGAATACAACACATTGGAGGACATGCAAAAAGGAGCGGTGAACATAGAAGCCAACCTGATTGAGAAAAGAGCAAGACTGAGATCTGAGAGAAGGGTAACATATAGAGATGACAACGTAGCTTCCACATCTGATCAAAATTATGATAAGCTGTCTAAAAATGTGGAAAGACTACAGCAAATGATGGAAAAAATGGTTGTCCCAGTCAGTAACCAGAACAGAAACCAAAACCAGAACTAGAACTTTAGGAGAAACAATAACACTCCCAATAGAAAAAAAGAATCAGATCAACAAGTTATTCCCCCATTCCAAAACTTTCTTGATGAAGATGAGGGAATCATAGAAGAGTCTGAGGGAAACACAATTAATATGTTTGAAACATAAGATTCAATCCATAACTATTATTCAGAAGAAGACTAGCCTTCACCCTCTGGTTGGGAAGAGGAATGGTTGGAATCTGAAGATTACAGATTAGAATTTGAAAATGCCATGATGCAGGTCAGAGAACAATATGAACTTAGGAGCAAAAAGAGTCAAGAAACTTCCAAACCCAAAGCTTCTGATACTACCATCAAAAAGAGGCCTGAGAAAACTTCTAAAGTAACTGCTGAAACCAACAAATCAACAGCTAAGAGTTCTGGAAAGAATAGAAAGAAAGACAACCAAAACACTAATGTACAAGGTAAACCAGCTAGCAACACTATCACTACAGTTAGTGCTCCTGATAAAACTGTCACAAACACTGTACATAACGAGGATCTGCCCACTGATTCAGCCACTAAGGAAGTGGCAAATAAAATGAAGGTGAGCATTCCAAAGAGTCAGTCCACTTTCAATTTGGAAAGTGAGATTGCAAGAATTAAAATCTCTGTCCCACTTTCTGAGCTGGCCACTTAGGATGTATATAAAGGCCAGATTTTGAGAGCTTTTAACTTAGGTGAGAATGGTGACTCTGTCAATCTGAATGATGATCAACCTGCCCTTTTGTTTGGTCCCAAGATAGAGGGGAAGTTTCAGGAAGGGGTAGTTCTGCCTTTCTATATCAGTCTCAACATTCATGACAAGATTCTGCACAATGCAATGCATGATTCCGGAGCATCGCACAACCTAATGCCTAAGGCAGTCATGGAAAGGCTAGGTCTAGAGATAACCAGACCTTACAAAGATTTATACTCTTTTGACTCTAGCAGAGTAAAAGGCCTAGGCCTGATCAAAGACTTGTGTGCGAGCTTAACTCAAATCCCAGCTAAATGCATGGTCATGGATGTTGTGGTGGCAGATGTGCCACCCAAGTATGGCATGCTATTATCAAGATCATGGGGAGCCAAGCTGCAGGGTACAATGCAGATGGATGGCTCGTATGCCACAATCCCAACTTAGAAAACTGTATAGGGAGACACAAATGAAATTCCTAGTCAGTAGCCCCGAAAAAACAGAAAATTCACCTGTCTATTCTGTACATACAGACCTTGAATCCTTCATCTTTTGTAATGATGGATCTTTAGAAGGGCCAGAGTCCCAAAACAGAGACACAAATGGAGAGGCAGAAGTTGTTGATTTCAACATAATGGCTGCTCTGGATTTAGAGGACAACGAAGAAGAAAACCGCAATAAAACCTGTATGACATGCGGTGGAGACCTAACCCCGAGTGAACAAGAAACAAAGCATGAACGGCCATCCGACCAGATCCCTGAAACGCATACATTTCACGTGGAACAAAGTAATCCACAGCCCAGTATAGACCCTACCATGCAACATAATGGCGAAACCAGCTATAGGGAAGAGGGTGATAACGAAAGAAAAAATGAACCCCTGTGGGTGATGAAATTTGATGGGTCATGCACCAGAAGAACTGTTGGGGCAGGAGTGTGGATTCATAACACAGAGAATGATTACACAGAGAGTCATGCCTGCAACCTGCACTTCAAATGCACGAATAACGTAGCTGAATACGAGGCTCTGATCCTGGGTCTAAATCTGTTGAGAAAATTAGGAGCCCGTAGGATTAATGTGCATGGAGACTCTAAGCTGATTATTAAAAAGGTAAACGGGGAATACACAGTGAAACATCCTAGGCTGAGGACATATAGGAATGACACCATGGATCTCCTGAAAACATTTGTTGAATACAAATTAGTGTTTGTTCCTAGGAGTCAAAACGTCATTGCAAATGGATTAGCTTGCCTGGCCAGTTCATATCCCAAAACCCCCAGTGACCAACAGATCATCATTCAAACCAAATTTAGACCTGCTGTGCCAGACAACGAAAAATATTGGCAGGTTTTTGAAGGAGATAAACAGATCGAATATTTTTTGGTAGGCAGAAACGAATTTGAATTTTTTGATTCAGACTCTAACTCTGACCATAGCTTCGTAAGTGATGAGTCCACAGATGAGGAAGAAACACCTTGTAACATAGAAATAAATTCTTTGGAGGAACAGACTGGGAATCCAGACTACAAATGTGAAAACGCATATAGTGAAGAGGTAGAGGTGCTGCAGGCCAAAGATAAGAATATACCCAGAGGCCTAGCACCCTTAGAGGACCTTTTTTACTTTGATGATGTGGCCAAAAAGCCCACTATAGAACATGTAGACTCTGATGTGGAAGAATGCAACATAGGCGCTGAAGATAAGCCAAAAATGATTAAACTGGCTAAGTCTTTACCTACAGACATGAAGAAGAAATACATTGACCCTTTCAAGGAATTCATTGATGTATTTGCATGGAGCTATGAAGATTTAAAGGCCTATGACACAAATATCATTCAGCACAAAATTCCCCTGAAAGAAAATCAAAAGCCCTTTAGGAAAAAACTTCGCAGAATCAATCCCAAACAATTTCCTGCAGTAGAGAAGGAGATTAAGAAAATGTATGAAGCAGGTATAATTGTGCTGGTGAGGTTCTCTGATTGGGTATCAAACTTAGTGGCTGTATGGAAGAAAACAGGAGAAATCAGATTGTGCATAGACTTCAGGAATATTAACAGAGCCTCACTCAAGGACAATTACCCTTTGCCTAAAATGGAACATATCCTTTAAAAGGTAGTGGGCTCTAAAAGGATCTCCTTGCTGGATGGTTTTTCAGGATATAACCAAGTCTTATTGATCCCAGAAGACCAACTCAAAACAGCCTTTACCACTCCATGGGGTACCTTCATGTATGTGAAGATGCCTTTTGGATTGATGAACACTGGAGCCACCTTCCAAAGAGCAATGGACATAGCATTTTCAGATGAGATAGGGCATTTCATTGTTATCTACTTAGATGACATAACAGTCTTTTCCAAGACTGAAGAAGAACACCTAAAACATCTGAGAAAAGAATTTGAAAAATGTAGAAGGTTTGGTCTGTCTCTAAACCCTAAAAATACCGTCTTTGGGCTACAGGAGGGTAAGCTCCTTGGCCACATCATATCCGAGAAGGGAATCAGGATAGACCCACAATGAGTTGATGGAATACTACATATCGCACACCCCAGAAACACCAAGGAATTACAGTCTTTCATTGGAAAGATTAACTTCCTTAGGAGGTTTATTCCAAATCTGGCTGAACACCTTAGAAACATGACTAACATGCTGAAGAAAGGTGCAGGAGTTAAATGGACCGTGGGAGCAAAACAATCTTTTGAATCAGTGAAACTTGCACTTACCCAAGCTCCCATCCTAATCAGCCCAGATTTCTCCAAATATTTCCTGATCTTTTCATTCGCCTCAGAGAATACAGTGGCTGCAGTCTTGCTGCAGAAGAACACAGAGGGAATGGAACAGCCAATTGCCTTTTTTAGCAAAGCACTCAGAGATGCACCCTTGAAATACAATATCATGGAGAAACAAGCCTATGCTCTGATTAAGGCCTTGAAAGACTTTAGGGTGTACATATTGCATTCCCACACTGTAGCTTATGTGCCTAACATCATCGTCAAATATATACTGTCCCAAGACCCAAACGGGAAAAGGGGCAAATGGATAGAGGTGATCCTGGAGTATGAACTTGAGATAAAACCCACCAAACTGGTTAAAGGTTAGAGCTTAGCTAATTTAATGGCTGAATCGAGCCTACAAGCCCTAGACATTAACATGATAAGTACCTTGGATTAGCAACTAGAATTGCCTGACCTCACTATTGAGGAAAAATTTTAGAGTTCTCCTTGGTATTCCGACATTCTGTATGTGCTTACACACCTCAATGCCCCTCCCGGATTATCAAAGACCAAGGCCAGATTCTTAAAACTAAAAACCAGAAGTTACTGCATTGTGAATGAAAACTTATACTGGAAGAATCCTAATGGCCTGTTTCTTAAATTTTTGGCTTAAAATGAGGCAGAGAGGGTTAAACAAGAATTCCACGCTGGATAATGTGGAGGCCACCTGATTTGGAAAGCCACTGCAAACAAAATACACAGAGCTGGCTACTATTGGCCCGCACTCTTCAGTGATGTCCATAAAATGATAGTTTCTTGCCACAAATGTCAGATCTTTGAGGGCAAGAGAAAGCTCCTCCCTTTACCCCTACAACCCATCACTGTTGAAGGTCCCTTCCTGCAATGGGGCTTAGATTTTATAGGGAAAATTCACCCTGCTTCTTCTGCCCAACACAAATGGATCCTAACAGCCATAGATTATTTCACCAAGTGGATAGAGGCCGTGCCCACTAGGAATGCCACAGATTCAATCATCATTAGTTTCCTAGAAAGTCACATCCTCTCTCAGTTTGGCTGCCCAAGGAAAATAATCACTAATAATGCTACTGCTTTCGGATCCAAAAGGATGGTTGATTTTTGTCACAGGTACCGAATAACGCTTGGCCATTCAACTGCCTATTAACCTCAAGGTAATGGATTAGCTGAATCATCAAACAAGAGCCTGGTGATCATCATCAAGAAGATGTTGGAAGAGAACAAAAAATCATGGCATAACAAGCTAATACATGCTTTGTGGGCTGACAGGCTTATAACCAAGAAGTTCGTTGGCATGTCACCATTTCAGCTTGTCTATGGAATAGAAGTAGTATTCCCTACCAGCCTTGGGATACCAGTGATCAAACTGATCTAGGAGATCCAAACAGAAGAAGACAACATGGTGAGGAGAATAAATCAGATGGTCCATCTTCAACAAACAAGGGAAGAGGTCTACAACAGAATGGTGAAGGTTCAGGAGAATATAAAGAAATTGTTTGACAAAAGAACCAAAGCTGTTGATTTCAAAGTTAGAGATAAGGTTCTGAAGTGGGATTCGAGAAGAGAAGATAAAGGAAAGCACAACAAATTTTATAGTTTGTGGCAAGGTCCATACCTCATCCAGGCCACTGTGGGTCCCAATGCTTTCTTCTTACAAGGATTGGATGGCACTGAAATGTTTGGGGGTCCTGTCAATGGCAGGATGCTCAAACACTACTTCTACTGATTTACAATTTCCAGTTTCCATTTCCATTGTACATACCATTGCAGTTTTTGTTTTCAAGAAAGAGAGAAAAATATTTCAAAAAATATAGAGAAGGAGAGGTTCAGACAGGCTTAAAACATGAACCTCTGATGTGCAAAGGATTGGCTCTAATAAGCTGAAAACATGAGCCAAAGAAAGTAAGACAGCTGGTCCTAACATGCCCAAAATCTGGACCAGCAAAGGAAAAAGAAGAATCAGCTCTAACATGCCTAAAACCAGAGCTGAAATGAAGAAAAGAAGTGACTCTAATATGCTCAAATCTTGAGTCACAAAAAGAAATAAGGATACTTCAAGTTTCAGATTTCAAGCCTTCAAAGTTTTGTTCAGTTTCTGCAAATTTTGTCCATGTGCAACTTTCTTTATGCCTTGGACCCACAACAAGTCAGACAGTCTAATCTTGGCTTGACTGTTTTTCAATTTCCTGTCTTAGAATATAGAGAAGAAATCTGTTGGACAGTTTAATCCCAGCAGATATTAGATTAGGTAGAGAAACATATGAGACCAATAGTCTAATCTGGTCTCATGGAGCAATAAGACTAGATTTAGAATAGGTTTATTTTCTTTTTGCAAAAATAAAGGATGTAAAGGGCCTGCTAGCTCAAATGCACCCCTAAAGAAGAAAAAATGCTATGATTTTAGGGTGGGTAGGTAGATTTTTGGGATGTTTTGTTGATCTAACATATTTTTGGCAGCTGAAAGTTAGGAAAGAAATATGGCTTAAGCAGTAGGCATCTGGCCTACACTAAAGATCAATTTCTGAATTCTTGACTCCTTCAAGAAGAAGCCATCCCCATGTGGAGCCACTGTTAGCCCCTTATGAATTCCTTGATAAAGCAAGCAAGGCGCTAGAATGTTTTATGAGCCTTCAAGGAATGAATTTCCCTTGAAAACACATCGTCCTTGAAGTCTTGTTAAATTCCCTACCTATGACTGTTTCCCCCTGCTGTTCTATTGTTCATGAGCCTTACTGAACGATAAATTTTGCTCAAAAAGGCCATTATATACCCCTTGTTCCCCTGCAGAAATTCCCCCATTTTGTCCTTTTTCCCCTTTTTTCCAAGTCCCCTTGGTTCCCCTTAATATCCCCATCAACCTCCTAAATTTTCCCAATTTCCCCCTTAATCCCTCTACCGCTACCCTCCTTAGGCCTTGGAACGAACTAAAATGGGTTAAAAACCCACTTTCCAACTTTGTAATAGGGTTTAGCCCCTTTACCGCAAGTCCCGACCACTTCCCCACATATGCCCTTAGCCTAAGACCGAACGCCTAAGTCTTGAGCACCAATCGCAATCGGAACCGTCGGGCAGGTGCAATCCTTTGTAACATCAAAAAAGTTTTGATGCGATTGTTTTATTAAAAAAATTCCCGCAACGCGTTCCTTACCATTGATCTGACATAAAGATCGGATGGTGGAGCACTAATCGCTCCATCGCAATCGCAACGTTCAATCGCATCCCCTCTTCCGCGCCCCCGATTGCGATTGCTCTGATAAAATCCTAGCCATCCATCTCCCTGCTGATCCAACGGTCAACTCTCAATCGCGCCCCGACCTTCGATCACAATCGCAAGTCCGAACTCCCGATCCCCGATCGTACTGTTCCTCCGATTGAACGTGAACCGCCAATCTGATTCTGGATCCAACGGTCAGCGCTCAAACGCGCTCCCACCGCCGATCGTAATCGCAATTTTGAAATGTGTCACCCCTGTCCCTCCTCCGATTGCGATTTCTCGATTCAATCCCAGCCGTTTATCCATATTTGAAATCAATGGCCCAGATCTTATCGCATCAAGCCCGTCTCTCTTTCCCTTTTTCCCTCTAAACGAATCTCCACCATTGATCCCTGGGTAAATCCAATGGCCATTGCTTCCCCTGTCCCAATCGCAATCAGAAACTTATATAATGTGTTCCCCTTGCTCCTCCCGATTGTGATGCTCCGAGTTGATCCTGACCATCCATTGGATCTAGGATCTAATGGTCGAGATTTGATTGCCCTCCGCCTCCGGCTGGGTTCCACCTCATCACATTTCATTGCATTTCCTTCGCAATTCTTTGTATTTTGTTCGAAGTCTAAAGTTTAAGACTTTACATGAAAGTCTTATATTTCATATTCGTTCCGCCCACTTTCATATATTATCCCGCCGCTCGATCTCCGCCGTCGATCTTTGTCCCCAGACCATGATCTAACGGTTAGTGCTGCATTCTACCACCAAACCCTATTATTCATGAGTTTTCACCCTTCCGTTTGCATTTTGTCACCGTTGTGTAGTCAAAGACACCACTCCACCGCCACGCTACCATTTCATCCACCCTCCCATTACATTGTTTTATGAGTCCAATTGCATGTTCTGTATGGTGCAGAAGTAAAGGGGCCGCCATGATTGCATAGTCTTCATTACAACGGCAAGATTTTGCAGATAAAGATATAAGTGAAGCGACAGAGAGTTCAATGCACAGAAACCAAGTCATCAGGGCAGCCTCATCAGTAGAGATGTTTTCCTCCATGGAAGGACAGAGCGCCCATACTGTTTTTACTCTGTGCCGTGCTCCAGTGAAGAGATTTCCTCCCAGAACACAGTCCAAGCTACCAGAGCAGTTGTTAATGCGGTATGGCAGACCATTCCATTTTTATTACCAGTTTTTTTATTCACCCATAGTACCACAGAGTACCACTGCAGCCAGAGTACATCAGGACCATGTCAAAGTAAATGGAAGCTGAATAAATTCACTCCTTCGTTCCAAAAAGGTACCAGGGATAAATGCAGAGATTTAAAACAGAATGGGTTTCGGCCCTCTCCTACCTTTCTGTGTTTTAATGTTTCATTTAGTGCTCCACCTACCTCCACAGCTCATCTTCTGCTATAAAACTCAGGAAGGAATTATTGTAGAGGTTGTTGATCAGTTATCAGAGAACTGTAAGTAGTTTCTTTTGAGACTCAGTCTCTGTGTAAAGATTGTAATATAGGTTGATGGATATGTTTTCAGTCTGAGTATTCAGTTATCGGCAATATTGTACTTGATTGGTATTGTTATTCAATATGACAAGCACATTTCTTTGGATCCTGATCTGAAGCAACCGTGACGTTTTCCTATCTCTGTGTTTACATTCATCTCCTTTTGTTTCTACTGGCTTGCATCAGAAGTTTGACATAGGATTTACCCTTGTTAGGTACCCTATGTTCCTGCTCTCCTTGCTATTTATGTTTATCTTCTGAAGTGTTTTATCTGAGAATTTTTTTCAGTTGGTTTAACTAGTGTAGTGGATGTTATTTCCTGCTCTCTGATGTATGAATTAAATGAATTTACTTCTTATATTTTTCTTGTTATTGATTCAATCGAAAGATTTGGGAACACTGGGGATTAGAGTTAGCCCTATCCACTAGGATCCTTGTACGACCTGCTGATCCATAACTTTGTGCTCTGAAATCTGTGTTATCTCCTCACTCCTTCTTTCCATATCACATAATCATCCTGAAAGATCCTAAGTTTCAGATGACTAGCCCAAATGAAAGCCTGCCTATTGAGTAGCAAGAAAATCCTTTCCTGACTCCATTGCCCAATGGTTTTGAGTATTTCCTAGAATATTTCACCTCTACCTTATTCCTCTTTGCTCATACTGATCTTACATTGAAACCTTCTTTCTCGATAACCAGCAACCAAAAAAAACAATCAAACAAACAAACCTGTTCCTATAACTATCCTAACATCTTAAACTTTGAGCTTCATAGACATAAACCTTTGCTTGAACTAGAGAGATCCCTCTCTAGACCTGGGAGGGCTAGATCCCAAGGTCTGAAAGTGGTTCTGATGTTGTCTCATATTCTGGTCTTGCCAATCTGGCCAAAACATGGGAACCCCAACACCTGGATCTAGAATCATTCTACAAGTGGTATCCAATCACTCTAGTAGTCCAAAGGGAACGAAGTACCAAGGAAATACAATCTTGTCTAGTTTTTCAAGGCAACCATCAAATTCGCTATTGTACTTACATCTCCCAGGTATGCCCTTTATTAGACTTCATACGCTCATTAGATGACCAATATCTGGATGTAACTAGTCTGGAACAACATGGTAGCCTAACACAAGGCAACCTACCCCAAGGAAGCATGCCCACCATGCTTACCAAAAAATTAGGAAGGCTAAGACAACCCATCATCCTAGCAGGCCCTAAAATTAA
Organism: Pinus albicaulis; assembly: GCA_034641835.2. Classification (NCBI taxonomy): domain Eukaryota; kingdom Viridiplantae; phylum Streptophyta; class Pinopsida; order Pinales; family Pinaceae; genus Pinus; species Pinus albicaulis. Next base: position 125,319,252 of record CM076579.1, read on the forward strand.
CCAAGAACAACATGTGGAATGTGCGATAGAAATGACCAGAGATTCAATCAATGTAAGGAGCTTAAGAAACTTACTGACAGCCTTCGCATGGTCACCCCCATCCCACAAATCAATCTCTCCAATCAAGATAATCTCACATGTTTTTATTGCACGATTTGCTTGCAATGCCACCATATTATGGATTGTGAATACCTCCCAAGGCTATGTACGGTAAGGTCAACATTATGTCTCAATTCCCCAAAATAATCATGCCAACCAAAACCAAATACTCAGAGATGGAAAATGCACAATCATGCCCTAATTCCCAATCATCTTCGACCATCCACTTTAGGCACAAAGAGTAGTGTTGGTTCTCATACCATCTACTCGATAAGCGCCTTGACACCGTGCACCATTTTCACAAGTCACAGTCATATTCACAAAACATAGTTGTTCCCCTTGATGGAAACATTTAGACACCTTTGTACCCATCGCAACATCCAAATCTAGGAAAGTGAAAGTACCCTTAGTATGTTGCATGAGGAACATAAGCTTGCCCTCACCCACAAGGGAAGATCACCTCCCACTCCTCTGCACCCAGTCATCGTAGCTCGACATCCCTTTTGAAAATGGGGAATTGACTATATGTATTGCAACTTCGCGTTGTATGGAAACCACAAATACATAATTATAGCCATGAATTATTTCACAAATGTGCGAAAGCCATGCCCACATACGACAACACGATAGAAACTGCGGCACGGTTTTTATTCCATCATGTCACCATGTGGTTAAGTGTGCCTAAGGATTTAGTCTATGATCATGGAAAGCATTTTGAAAATGAAATATTCCAAGAGATGTCTCATCAGCTAGGATTTACACGTGAATTTTCATCACCATACTATCCTCGGTCCAATGGACAGGTAGATGTTGTCAAAAAAGTGCTTAAAACAATGTTACAGTGTATGGTGAAAAGCCATAAGAAAAATTGGCACCACATGGTATTTTTAGCCCTATGGGCATACCACACGATAGTTAAAAACTCAAGAGGATTCACACCCTTCCAGCTAGTGTACAGGGTCGAAGTCGTGATTCCCATTTAATGTGAAATCCCCAACTTGCACACCACCATTGAACTCCTCGATGATACCTAGCATTTAGAACAATGACTGGTACAATTAGAACTCGTCGATGAAAATAGATGAGAATCACTCCAACATAATGAGGAACATAAAAAATGGGTATTAGCATCATTCGACTGCAACATCACCCCTTGTTCATTCACCAAGGAAGAGTTAGTACTTCATTATGATGTTGCGAAAGAGGCCCTAGGACCCGGGAAGTTTGAAACATTATGGAAATGTCCCTACATCATAAAACAATGCCTCCTCAAGGGGGCATACATCTTGTCAGAGCCTGGTGGTACATGCCTAGCTAACCTTGTCAATGGGCTCTACTTCAAAAAATTTCACCCATAAGGGCAGGAGGTCTCAGCCTTAGAGATAAAATGCATGTAGCATAATCTATTTTTGTGATGATCACAATCACAAAATAATTGTTCTAAAAACTGATCTGGTGTCACAGATGGATCGTCCCCCCATCCACTATTTTGGATTCGCTGATGTAGCCTCACAATGGTCTTAAAATCTAGCAGCAGTCGCTTGTTGACTGATCACCATTCTTCAGAAATGGAGTATGCATCGGATCAGCCACCAATAATTAGGCAGAATATGATGCAGTCATCGGGCTGATGAGCGATGCCTTCAACCAAGGAATTTTCCATATACATATCTACCTTTATTCCCAGCTAGTGGTTTCGCAGCTAAACCAAGATTTTGAAGTACGACATTCTTATCTATTTAGGAAGTATTTTCATGCATGAATATTAAGTCACCAGTTTGATCATATTACATTTACACATATACCAAGAAATCAAAATCAGACAGTTCATCGCATAGATAATCACATTCTAGATTGGAATACATCTCGTATAAACCATCATCCATAAAAAAGAAAAAAAACATAAAAATTAAATATCCATCATAGGTACACAACATTCATCAATAAAATAACCAAAGAAACATCATTAGAGCCGCAAAAAATAAACATCTCGCATATATATACCAAAAAATGTGAGTCACAATGTACAAGTCATGTCCCTGACCAAAATGTCAATCCAAAAATATGTCTACATATCATCAAAAAATAGGAAACATCCTCATATTGGGCGCTTTCCCTAAACATAAAAAATCTCTAGGGCTGAGCCCCTCCTAGTGGGTCCTCTAGACCAACAACTGCACCCGATGCCAGTACAGGTACGACCACCAAAATTGCAAGTGCCACATAGCGCAATGTTGGGCGATGCACCCTCTCTTGATCCATAAGAGTCTCGATCCATGTGTCATAGAAGTCTTCAACAAAACCCTGGGTTAGCACACCCTGGGTCAACCTCTCCAACTAACCCCATGAGTCAGATAAATCTGCTACCCAAGCGTCCACAGCCTGGACTCGAGCCTTAGCAACAGTTGGCTTCTCCTTGACCATCATAGCCCTTGCCTCAACCAGCTTGGCTCGAGAAAGGAGGGCAGCTTCCCCCCGACTACAGCAGCACTACTTCCCTCCCATGAAGGGCCAACACCACCTCCCTGCCCCCCAAACTAGGCCTAATCAGCCCCACCAAGCGGGCAAGAGGACAGTCAGCCACCCCAACATCTGCAAGAGAAACAAGGATAGTGCCAGTGTGACCATAATAAACATATAAATTTACACATCATAAAATCCTAAAAAATGCAGAAAAATTTCAAAGGTCATACCCGCTAGACCCCATACCTAAACAGAAGGTATTCGGGTCCCCCTGGAAGTCCATCCCCAAAGGGATAATCCAATAACATCTGAGGGTTTTCCTGGAACCAAACCTCGATGGTCGCACCCTAGTAGCAACCAGAACCCCCTCCTCCAACCCAAGGCATCAAGGCCGTCGTCGCTGCATTAGCAGATCCTTGTGAGGACCAGTTGGCACTGGCATGAAGGGTATACACATCAACACCCTCTCGAACATAATACTGCACAAAATGCTCGCATAAGTGAATACCTTAGACCCCCCTCAAACCTCCCTAGTTGTGACACCATGCCATGTAATATCCCAAAAGGGAGAATGCAATAATACTAAAACACAATATAAGAACCACAACAAAGTAAACAATTAATCTAAATACAACATTAGAGTGTACAGAATAGCTAAGCCATTTTATTATATAGGAGGTGGAATACAAGTACAAAAATGCTCAAAATATGAGACACTCAAGCCAAAGAGAAGGCCTAGAATGACCCTAAAATGATCCCACAAGAGGGACTGCGTAACTGTTGGACTGATGGAAGGAAAACTACGTTGTCCCTACTAGAAAATGTCAGGGCAGTAACTTCCAAAAAATAGAAAGTTAGATCTAGGCAATTTGGTAGCTCTGATGATGCTGAAACTTTAGATCTGGTCTCTATGATGGATACACAAGATAACGCAGAAAGGATTTTCCAAATTTATGAATCTAAGAAAATCACCCTCTTAGGGCTTGCACTATGTAGCTACTGGGTATGCAGATCTGCTACATGAACTAAAGAGATGATGGCTGCAATGATGTGAAATTAGCTCTATGCAAGAAGGTTTGATCCCTTCACTATATCCTTGGGCTAAAAGCTCAATATATAGCTTCTCTAATATCCTCCAATGAATGTGGTTGTTGATCACTCAACAGCTTCAGAAAACTGCACTTTTAGGGAGGGAGGCTCAATAGCCTATTTCTAATATATGAAAATTAGCTCCTGAATGATGGAAACACTAAAACCAAAGTGAGCAGATGGTCCCTCATAGGATTTCAGGTTGAAGCACTGGAAAATTCCTTCCTCCAAAAGATCTACAGGACTGGACTGCACAATCCTTGAGGGGACTGCTGCTACATGGAGGTAAAATACAATGGCCTGAATGCGAAATATAGATCCAATGCTCCAGGAAGACTGAACATGAAGCACAAGTGAAAGGATGAATCCTCCACGGGTTTCCTAGCTGGAATGCTAGAAAAAAACTCCTGAAGATGGTACCAATTCTTGATGAGGAATAAATCTCAATAGAAACCTTCCCAGAGTAGGCGCTCAAAGTCCCTCCTGGGTAAGGGTGTGATTTCCGCTCGGAAACACCCTGTGATAAACAACACTGCAGACTTAACTAAACAATATAAGTGTGCATAGAAATATCCTAAGACAAATCTAGATCTAAACAGATCAAAGATAATAATCCAAGTCTAAAACCTGCCTTCTATTGTGCCTTCACCTTCATTATATAGATTGTGAGCCTTCCATAGCCTAGGCCCACCTCAAAATTGCATTGTACATGTGAACATAAGTCTCCATGATTGACTGCGTTGCCTCTCCATGTCCTCCATCATGTCTACATGTGATGATCACCCTCTCCATCATGTGTGCATTAAATGCACTACTTCCTCCATCATGTGTGCATTAGATGCACTACTTCCTCCACTATCTCATCATAAGTGCTTTATGATCTTACTTTGAATGCACTATGATCTTATTTGACCTCCTACAAGATCCTCATGATTTTACATTTAAGATATGTGATCTCCACTCTTCCTTCATTTAAGAAGCTTCTCCACTACTCCATAATGTAGATATAGAACCAAAATATCCACATACACACATCAAAAGTGGATTTTATTCATCTATGGGGTTTGTGGGTCCCTCCACCCTCTTATTTACTTAATTAATTAATTTTATTAAGAACTCTAATATTCCAATAAACATATGAAAATTTTGGAATATTGCAATCCTCCCTGCCAAAATGTTGCTTGACCCCAAGCAACTGTCAAAGTAGATGCTAGAGCAATTTTCCCCCCTCTAAATGGCATCCACACAAGGAAGGTCTCCCCATTTTCTACAATGAGTCATGCATGCCACACACCCAAGTTGCCTCTCTATAATTTCTAGAGTGACCTCTAACTATGTAGCTAGATGTCCCTCCTCAATCATGAAGCTCCCAGTGACAACCATAAGTTGTCCAATATCCTCCATAATACATAAGATACATAAAGATAGATGGTTCCTTCCACCAAAGGAAAGCTCCAACTCACAAAGAATACCTCCATCCCATGCTACATGAAGTAAAAAGAGGCTCTTCATGCCTCCATCCTTAGCCCTGTTGGCTTTGTTGGATCCAAGCATCATCCCAAGATTGTGAAAAATAAGAAGTAGAGACATATGTGTAGACAAATATTTCAAACCATATTCTCCCAATAGTAACCACCGCATCAGTTTTCTCTACTGCCATACCACACCATCAAAATACCAAGTGGGTTCGCCATATTCCCTCAAGAGAAGCCACCACAACAATGCATCTTCCTGCCCCACCACATCTACATCAAACCGAGTATGTTGTCCATACTCTCCAAGTAAGAGCCATCGGAGGAATGCCTCTTGCTGCCATCCTCCATTATTATCATGCAAAGAAGGAGAGAATGTCAAGCCAGACTCTCCCAAGAGTAACCATAGCAACAAGATATCTTGCTACCTCTTAACATCATTATGTGAATCATGGAGTAACAAAAACATACTAAATGACATTTGGAATGTCATATCAGCCCAATACAAATGAACTCCATCATTACACATTATGAAAGTATTATGCCATATTACAAACAATACAAAACACATAAACATGGGAGATGTCATGTGATGGCCAAACTCTCTCAAGAAAAACCAAGGTAAACATGCCTTCTTCTACTGCATTCTGCCATTGGTACACAAGGTATGAGTTAAAGAAATATGAGCCATTGTATATTAACCATACTCACCCAAGAGTAGCCAGCGCAATCATGGCTCCTCCTTCATTACATCAGTGCTTTGCAAGGCATGGATCATGAAAATATGTGATGTTGGGTAGTAACCATACTCACCCAAGAGCAACCAGTGCATCCATGCTTCTTGTTGGCATGTCTCATAGTTCTGCAAGTGGCTTTGTAACCCCTTGCTCCATCTCAACAACCATTCATCCCAATGTGGATGACGGATTTCATTCTGTAAAAACTTGGTATCCTCCCATTGTAGGACACCAACCTCCTCAAACTATTGAAGAAATTTGCACTCCATGATATTTTGAAGTTCATCTCCAATGAGATCTCTCCATGAGATCCTCTTCTCATCAATGGCCCTCCAAAACCAATAAGGTTCTGGATCTGCTGTAGGGAGAAGTATCTCTTTAAGCTGTGAGATTCTCATTAAGAAAGAGTCTTCTTGAAAGGGGAAAATATTTTCCACCTCAAGATGTCTACCATCTATCATATTTATCTCCATTGCTTCATGAGTGAAGCTACCTTCAAAATTCTCCAAGCATAATCGGGCCCTCATATCATTACTGCTGCTAAGTGACAGCTTTGTAGATTTGCAGGGTGATACATGTGTTGTCTCATGGCCACCTACAATGCTAAACTCATAGTTTGGCACTGTACTGAATAGGATCATGCTCATCCCTTCTTCTAGAACTCCACATTTCAACTCAAAGGGTTGAATTTACCTCACAAACAATGAACTGGGATAGCTCTTCATCTCCTCCTTGATAAAATCAAGGGTCCTCTGCGCAGTGATATGTTGTTTCTTCCAATCAACATGTTGTTCTAATCCTTGGTCATGCAATGGACCTGATGGCATGTTCCCACAAGTTTCAATAATAGGTACTGAAACAATATGAGATGAAAGTGGATGCATACCTTGGATCAACTATGTTCAGTAACATCTTGCAATACCACAAGAGTTTCCTCCTCTGGTGCAATTCTTTCCCCAACTGCTGGTAAGACATCTCCTGAATCATGCATGGGACTCTACATGTCAATATCTTAAGACTATCTTGCAAAGATGCAAGTGTCTTTCCTATGGATACCAGTACTTTTGTAGCTGGTGGTGAATGTAGTGACTCTTTGTCCAAAGTGACATGAATGATATTCTCCTTTAAATTATCAAGAAATGTCTCTGGTTTTCTTCTATCAAACTTCTTCCATAACCTTTGAAATTTTTTTGAATATTTAGTCACCTTTGCATGCTCTATGTGACCAAACCACCAATCATTGGCTTCACCTTGAAGATGAAGTGTTGCAATCTGAACAACCTCTCTTTTAGTTACAGGATGTAGCCTGAAGAATGCATCTAAATCTTTCCTCCAAGCCTTTACAATGCTTGAGGAAGATCCATCAAATGTAGGCAAATGAAATCTATTGTGCCTCTTTCTTCTGTTGTTGCTGTAGAATCTTCTTTCTGTTAGTCATCAGTATTTTTGCATGTTTTGATGACTAGATTCCTTGGTTGAGTTTTCTAGAAGCTAATCTTAATCTATCAATTTGTCATCTCAAAAACACCTCAAACAATTTTTTTCCTACCCCTCTCCTTTTGCCTATGATGAAAAAACCCTTCAGTTTTCTAAACCTATCTCATTACAACAAAGTCTCCTTGTCTACCACTATCATAGCTTTATTTCTCTGCTATCATTTTCCCTTGTTTTCATGCATATCATTGCCCATCATTTGACAAAGTGTCTGCCCCTCTCTCACTGATCATTCAATCATTACGATAACCTGGTCATACCTAAGGAAATATTCAGAATCTGTGACAAGGTCTATAGGTGTAGGTGGTGATGTTTAGGACAATTTTCCTTGACAAAGCTATCCTAAGTCAAAAAAACCATGTTTCTACTACCCGTCAGCCATAAATTTTTTCCTATTCTGCAAAACAACATACTGGTTTAGCCTTAGGTCATACACCACAAACTGGTTACTTGTTTTTATTTCTAGCAAAGCTTAGAAATATTCATTTCAGGAAAAGAGCAGGATTCTAAAAGTTTCATAAATGAAAGAATGTGGTCATTTCAAGCTTGATTTTATGACATAGTGCTACGCTCTCAGGAAATCAAAGATCATCTACCAAATACATCTTTGCAGGGGTGTATTCAATGATGACAGAGTGAAAATGGGAGAAAAAGAACAAATTCAAACATGTCTCTCATGCTAAAGTATTCTGCCATCATGAATCAGATGAAGTGTGGTAAGTGAAAGAAAGAAAACATACAGGTTTCAAATCCAAAGGGTGCCTAAAGACAAAGGTCATTCATCAAAGACAAATGAACGCAAATGATTAGGTGATGTCTCTCTTCAACACCCCATCCTAACTCCAAAGGCATCTTTGGATGAGCTCTCAAAAAGGTGACCTAGCCCTGCAAATCACTCTATTTCAAGGAAGAAGACAGTCTTTGACAGAAATAGCTTTAAAGAAAATTAGGCATCATAGTGAAGGTGTAAGAAGGAAAGTTGCTTCTTATATCTTACCATGAACCTGGACTTTGAAAATCAGTAAAAAACAAATCCACTGTACCTTATGAGACCACAGTCGGGAAAAAGGAGTTACTTAAGGAATACACACAGTGAGTGCTCACCATTTACAAAGCACATTATTTACTCCTAAAGCTTCACAGTGATATAGTGCAAAGGAGACATATATTACAGAAAAGGTTTCATAAAGGAAGATGATAGCTTGTTTGAAGGACTTCATAAGTGATGAGTAAAAGATCATAGTTTTCCCATTATACCCTTTTCAAATGGACAAAGAAAGACATAGTATCTGATGAAGATAATTTTTTATGTTTTACGATGACTTCCTTCATAAACAAGCAGAGGGTCAAAACATAGTTTAATGACCTCCTTCATGAACAAGCAGAGGGTCAAAACATAGTTTGATGACCTCCTTCATAAACAAGCATAGGATTGACATAATGGTGTTGAAAGGCCATCAGTAGTGGTTTTTGTGTAAGCCTCCTTCAAAGGATAAATCCAAGGCTAGATTTTGATGAAGAAACATCATTTAAATAGTAAAAGAGATAGACAAAGCTTTGTTCAAGGTAAATTCTGCAAATGATAAGAAAGGGAAATAACATAGTGTTAAAGATGCCTCCTCCAAGATTATCTAAGAAAGATAAGTACAGGGAATTGTTTTTCTATAAGTCACCCATTCAAAGAAGACAATTGAGATGAGGAGAACATTTCATAATTGGCAAAGAGTTTCTTATCAAAATAGAGTGATTGTGCAAAAGTATAGCAGAGGGCATGGTATTTGGTGAAAAGTAGCCTCCTTCAAAGATTAACACAGTTTGTCAAAATTGCCTCCTTCATCTTGTGTTGAGGAAACATAAGTAGACGGCGAAGACATAGTTTTAAAAAGGCTTCTTCAAATAATGAATAGAGATAGGGCATAGCACAAACACTTTGTTCAAAGACATCCTTCATTTGATAAACAAAGAATGATTTAAGGACTTTTGATAAAGGGCTGAATATTTCAATAGAAAACAGAGACCAGAGGCAATTTTGTTTACAAATGGCCTCCTTCAATCATAAGTAGAGGGAAACACTTTGTTTACAGGGCTAAAACCTTCCATTAAAAAATAGAGACAGAGTTAAAATTTTTGATAAGGGGATGAAACTTCAAGAATAAACAGAGATAAGAAACAGTTAGGTTTGGGCCTCCTTCATGACAAGTAGAGGGCACAATTGTTTTTAAAAGATCCTCCTCCATTTGATAATCAGAGGGCCCAAATATTTTTGTGGAAAGGGCCTCCTTTAAATGATGAAAGAAACACAACACAGTTTGTTTTAAAGTGTCTCCTTCAATCATGAGTAGAGGGAAAAAACACAGTTTGCATTACCTCCTCCAATGGCTAGCAGAGCGCAAACACCAGGTTAATATTTTGTTTGAAATCGATTCCTTCAGTGGTGAGCAGAGATCAACTAAGCACTCATACAGTGTGTCAAAAGGTCTTTTGCAACAATGAACAGAGATTGAGTTAAAAATTTTGATAAAGGACTGGAAATTTCAATAATAAACACATCTCAAAACATTTTGTTTGACAAGCCTCATTCAATGATAAACACAGCACAAAGAGTTTTTTAAAACTGCCTTTTGAGAAATAAAGAACACATTTCATGATTGGTAAAGAGGAGTTTTTTGTCTTTATGAAGGGAGTAAAATTTCCTCTTGTTTTCAAAAACTTTGAAGGAAAAGGTTTCAAATCACTTTCAAGGAGGGAAAGTTATTTTCAAAATTCTCCAAAGGGTACAAAAGGCCTCACTCGAGCTCTTCTACTCTTCATTATGTTTTGTGCAAACATTTTGCAAAGGAGAAAGGACATTTTTTTAACACCTCTACAGCGTTATCAACACGCGACGTGCTTGAAAATTACTGCGACACGCCTATAGGTGTTTGTAGAAGCATTTTTCACAGGACGCAACGTGCCTGTCTGGCGATGCGACGCACCTGTGCAAGCGCCCGATACCCAGTCATCCTGTACGCGACGTATTTCTCCAGGCCACCTCTGAACGGCCCACCACCTGGGCCACTTCTGACTGAAGGTTTGACCGCCCGGGCCAATGCTAAAAGGAGTTTGCAACAACCTGCAAATAGCCCTCAAAGTTGCTAAAAAACCAGTTTTTTCACAAGGAATTTTCTTGAACAGCAACTAAGACATTGTTTAAAAAGTATTTGGGTTTCTCTTTACCTAAGTTTTTTATTTGAAAGAGATTTTAAAATCAAACTGTGAGGAAGAAGACGCAATTTTTTAAAGGGCCAAGAAAATATATTTTTTAAAAAGGCATAAGTCATTTTGAAGACCTCTTTACTCAGTGATAAGGAAAAATACTATTTTAGAGAAACAAACTGAGCTTCATTAAAAAAAAAAAAAAAAAAAAACATGTTTTCTAGCCAAGGAGGGAAAACAATGATTTCAAGGAGAATGGTAGAATTTGTTTTATAAATGTCCAGTTTACTAAACGAAAGAGAGAAGCATTGTTTGAAGAAGAATACCTAGTGACAGTTTAACAGCTTGTTTTAAAATCAAGTGCATGAAAGGTAACACACTCTATAAAGAGAAAACAGAGGTTGATTTGAAGGCCCCTTTGCTCAGTCACAAGGAAAAACACAGTTCTTAGGAAGGAGACTTGTTTTCATTGATCAAGAACTTATTTTCCAACTAAGGAAAAGAAACAGTGTTGGAAGAAGGGATCTACTTTCAGTTCATTCAAAAGTATCTTCTGATAATCTAGTGAGGGAAACCTAAAGCAAACATGCCTCCAAGGAAAGCCACCAAAGGTGGATTTCACAATAGGTTTGAGCCTACTACAACTCAGGAGATAAATGAATCCCCTTCAGCTCTTTTTAATTTTCAGGAGGTAGGTTGTCTTGATTTTTTCCAAAGAGTCCAAGAGGTCACAAATCACCATCCCTTGACATAGATGTTTTCCCTAATAATGCAAGGAGAACATGTTCACATAGCAGGCCTTGATTTCGTGCTCACCCCTAGATCAGTGTCAAAGGCAACCAAGATTCCCTATCTTGGTGAGAAATGGTTCAAACAAGCCTATTTGGACCTAGAACACTACAAGCCCTTCTTGAAACCAACTTACCAAAATTATTGCAAGTCCATATTCCCCTTTTCTCATCTATTGAACAATTATGCGCCTCTTATGAAAACCATCATGAAATATTTTACATGTGAGGGGAGATATTCTCAAGTTTATTCCTATCATATCAGACTTCTGATGCATTTCACTAGGACCCAACTATTGAATCTCCCTTTCTTCCTCTGTAGGAGCATTGACAAAATGGCCACATTTGTCCAAAATAAACCCCTTGCTCAACAAAAGGCTAGCTTATTTCATCATTCTCTCATAAAAATTCTAATCCTCCATCAACTTGAGCAAAAAGGAGTTCCTTGGGAATCCTTCATCTCCCATCCGGATTTTACTACTGCCTCTTCATCTCATGGCCCATCTCACTATGTCTCCACTATGTCTCCACTATGTCTCTCACTATGTCTCCACTCACTATGTCTCCCCTTCATCTAGTCAATCTAACCCTCAAAAGAAAAAATCCCCTATGATTGAGAGTGGAAAGGAAGTGTCTAAACAAAGCAGTGATGATAAAGAACAGAGTAGCAATCAGCATAGAAATGACCATAAGCATGGGGACAACCCACATACTACTAGTGATGATAGTACTCAAGAGGAGCATAGTGGCAGTCAACACAACAGTAGGCATGAGGGTGATGAGGAACATAACAGTTCTCAAGCAAGCAGTAATGATGAGGAACACAACAGTCCTCAACAAAGTTATGAAAGCAAACAGAGTGACAGTCAACAAAACAGTGAGGAAGGAGGAAATAATGATGAGGAACAAAGTGAAAAGTAGCAGAGCAGTGATGATAAAGAACAAAGTGATGAACATTAACAGAGAAGCACTAAATAGATTACTGATGATGAGGAACAAACTGAAGAGAAACAAAGTAGTGATGATGAGGAACAAAGGGAAGAGTCTAAGCAAAGCAATGATGAGAAACAAAGTGACAGTCAACATGAAAGCTATCAAAGAGATAGTAAGCATAGTGACAATCAGCAAGGCAGTGAGCATGATGGAAGTCCTCATACAACAAATGAATGCAGTCCGCAACAAACTCAATATAGTGAAAGAACAGAGGGTGATAGTAAAGTTAGCAGCCCAGAACAAAAGCAGCACAGTGATCATGAAGACAGTCCTCAACGGAAAAGTGAGGAAAGTAATGAAGGTGATAGAAAACAAGAAGGCAGTCCACATATAGGCAGTGAATATAGTCAAGAAGCCAAAAGAGATGATAAAACTTACAGCCCTAAAAAACATACTCTAAACAACACTGATGAGGTTGAAGGCAACATACATCAATAGGTTTAAAATAGTGATGAAGGTGAAGGTGGCAACCCTAAACAAACTCAAAACAGTAAGGAAAATGGTGAACAGGGCAGCAAAGTAGGTGATGAAGGAGGCAACAGTGTAAAAGATCAAGTTGAACAAATGCTAGTGATGAAACCTCCTCTCTATCCTCCTCAACACAGCCAAGGACATGTGATTGCTGCCTCTCTTAGGCAAGGGGCCATGATGCATTCCTCAAATATGGAAAAGACTAAAATCACCAAATCTACAAAGAAGAAAACTATTCAAGCAATGACTAGTAATGTCACTAGGACACTAAGGAGTAGAGGCAAACTACCTAAGCAAATTATGGTTGAATTTACAAAGATAACAAGAGAAAAGAAGTCTATTCAAAGAAAGGGAAAAGAAAAAGTTGAACAGTAGGAGACTAGCCATGAGCATGAAAAGGAATTTGACATCATACAAATAGACAATGATGCTGAAGATGATGAAGCCAGAATCCTTAGGTAACTTTTGCAAAACAGAGAAGCCCAAATCAAGGACTTAGAAACTGATCTAGAAAGGTCAAAGGACCTCATACACTTTCTACAAATGCAAAATAGACAGATGAGCGAGCAAATGGAAATCTATGAGGCTTGGGCATTCAAATACCAAAGGGAATCATACAAAGCACAAGTCAAACTTGAAGAGTATATGGGCGAATTTGATGATATTGAGAAAGAAGAGCAACCATTAATAAAAATGCCTAGGACTATGGGTCTTAGGAAAGCTTTGGAGAAACAAAGGGAAGAAGAAACAACCCTTGCTCAACAGTATCCTCTAACACAACTGCTTGCCCAAGAGATAGAAAATTATAAAGAATCATGGCTTGAAAGAGAAAACAAGCATTTGAAGGAAAAATTAGACAGGGCAAACAAATATTTGGGTTTGCAAAGGAAGATGACCGGGCATTATAAAAAGTTAAATCAATTTGCTCGAAGAAAACTAAAGGTTGCCCAAGAAAAGCTCAAAACTGCCCAAAGGAGGCGCCTAGTGAAAAAAGGGGAAAATGACATATATAGGCTTGGAAGATTGGCTTCAGCTTCCTTACATGCTTCTAGAAACCCATAAGGGGTTTGCTCGCCAAAATTGAGCATTTTTTGACATGATCTTGTTTTTTGTGATTTTTGGGCCTAATTGCACAAATTCATGGGCGCTACCATTTTTGTTTGTAGCATCCTCAGCTGATGAAAGTTATATTTTTGGATGCATTAAATTGGAGGGAATATACTCAGAAATTTTCAGAACAAAAGAAGATGTTTTGATCCCTCAAAAGGGAAAAAAAAGGTCAATTTTTACCTTTCTGCCTCACATATAAGCAGGCGCTACACTCCTAGGTTTCTTCATTCATTTCACTTTTTGACAGAATTTCCCACATTATTTTGAGAAAAATCAAGTATTTCCAGAAACTAAACATCTAGGGATTTCCAACGAGCCATCATGGGCCTCGTTTCAACATCGGTAAGTCCCTCAAAAGTCCTCTGCAAGAGAGACTTTTTTCTGCTACTACGCTCCTAAAGGATATTGCTGAAAAGGCAGTTTTCTGAAGGTGGCCATCCAAATAGCGTTAAGCTATTTTTAACTCTATGTCAGAGTTTAAACATCAATTTTCTTACTATTTTTAGCTTAAATAGATATTTTTGAATATATTTTGTGCCTTGGGCTTTGCAAAGCCTCAAGGACAAAATAGGATATTTGTTTTTTGGCCAATGGCCTTCTAGTTGCTCTAGGTGGGTTTCCTCCTCTTTGGCCTATATAATCCAAGAGGATTCATTGTAGTAGGAGGCAGAAAATGAGTTATAGAGAGCAATACATAGCACTATGAGCTTTGAATAAATACTTGTTTTACGAAGTGGATGATCTCCTGCTTGGCTTGATGGTGGAGGAGGATTGTGTGTAGGATTCCATGGCTTGGTGAATGGTATTGTGTTTATTATTTGTTATGTTTTCTTATTTTCTCATACATGTTTTCATGCTTCTTTCTTGCTGTAGTTTAGTAAAGCATAAGTTTGAGATATTTCCATGGAGGCACCTCAAATTTCCTGATTCATTGCAGCTTAAATGTTTTCATCTTTCTTGGTTATGTCAAAGAATTCTTAATTGCTCTTTGGTACCCTAAGAACTTCTTATCAGTTTCATTAATGGTTATTATGTATGTTATCTAGTATGATTCATGGTATGCCCTTCTTATTCATAGCTAATCAAAACTCCATTTCTGAAATCTCTCTCTGAATTATTGGTTGTTTTAGTTAAGTCAAAGAGGTCTTGTTTCGATCTTGCCCTTTTTCCATGCTTTGCAGTTTTATTTCAAAGTTCCCAATAGCTCAAGGTATGATGTTTAGGATTTCTCTCTTCATAGATTGAGTTGTTTTTTTAACTTATTTGTTTTCCCAAAAGTCTGAAGGTGATTTTCCCAAAGTTAGAGGGTCTTATACTTCTATATATCACTGGATTGTTTATTTTCTGCATCTATCAGTTTGAGTTTCGTTCATAGAGATTAATGGTCAGACCTAACTCATGAATTCTTGTTGTTTAACTATTTATGCTTAAAATCTTTTTGTCGTTCAGAAACTTAATGTTCATCTCATTTCACTTTCACCGAAAGAATCCATTTACCTCGCTTAAATCAGCCCTGCAGTAATACCTTGTCCATCATTAAGACAGTCTTGACCTTATCTGACCCCATAGCCCAGTTGATTTGATGAACTCCATATCTATTTGTCCTTTTTATCAGTTCCCCTAAAAAAAAATCCAAAACAAACCAAAACATACTTAGCAACTAGCCTAAAATCAAATATACAGAAGCAAACAAGTTTACATCCTTTTCATAATAGAGAGAGCCCTCTCTAAGTCCAGGAAGGCTAGGTCCTAGGGCTCCAAAGCTTGGTTTGATGTTACCCTGTCATTTGGTTTACCAATCTACCAAATTACGGGACTCCAACATAATTCCAATCATGGTGGGACATAATGAGTACATAACAGTCTAGCAAAATCTTGTAGACTCATTAGTCCTTCAAAATTAAAATCAGACGGACAGCCTATAAAGTCATTTAGAGTAAACTCTTTTTGCTTCACCACCTTAGCTAAGTGATGAATCAGGTTTAGGACACTCTTACAAACTAGGCTGCATATAAAAAACTCTATAAAAAACCTCACAAAAACATCCTTAAATTGGTTCCTATCAGTCATTGGCAGTAGACCATATAACTTTGTCTTTACAAGGCAACAGTATTCACCTGGCGACTCCACTAGCCTCTAGTAGGCCTAATACTCCACTAAAAACCAAAAATTTCATAATCATACTATCATGTTGACTTACCTTTCCAAAAACACAAAAATCATGATGTAACCTCTGAAATCAGTGACAAACTAAGTGCAACTTAGGAATTCAGAAATCTTCATCTAAACATAAGAAATCAACATAATAGCCTAAGAATAGAACTATATCTTTCTCAACAATATAGAAAATTGTTGAACTAAGTTTTAAATTCATTCTTACAAGTTTTCACATAAAGAGTTTCCAAGAAAATAATTTTCTTAAAAACATCTTTGTCAGTATTGGTGGTGGACCATAAACCTCAAGAACATCCACCTGGCGACTCCACTAGCCTTCATTTAGTTTTCACTTTACTAGCATCTGCAAAAATATTAGGGAGGAAAACCATCAAAAAAACAATCACAACTATCACCCTCTCTAAATTTTGACTTTTAAATATGGCTTCACGAAGAATTAATACTAGATCTCACCCAGAACCAAATCCTCCTATTAGCCACCTATGAAATTTAATTACACCAAAAGGTGGCTAAATCATTTTTTGGAGCCTTCAAGGAACAAATTTTATTGCAAAAAAGTGTTATATCTTGAAGACTCTTGAAGGACTCATGCCTCTGTCCAAATCTTCCATACTGTTCCCATTTTACACTCTCGAATTCTGCTTATTTTATGAGAAGAAACTGCTGCAAAATCACCATTTTCCCCTCCTTTCACTTCGAAACTAACCTCATTTTCTACCCCTTTCATTCTCATCAAAATCCTTCATTTTGTATTTTTCTCCTTCCCCTCCATCAAAACCCCTTTGATAAGGCTTAAGAATATCTCTTTGCCTTATCGAAACCCACAAAATCCATTGAAAACTTGAAAAAATTCATAAAAAATAAGTTTTGTTTACCGTAGACTTAAGCCCCTTTGGGCTAAGTCTTAAGCCATTTCCCCTCCACGTGCCCACATCCTAGAACCAGGTGCTAAACACACAAAGCACTTATCTCATCGCAAATTCTGAGCGCATAAGTCTAATTTGTTGTGTTTAAAAATTTGATGCCAATTAGCCCTGTATATTATAGCCCCCAATCATATTTCATTTCATATAGACCATGGTCTCGTAGACGGGTGCCAAGCCATATTATAAATATAAAAACATACCGACACGTAAAACCTTTGTTTTTATTAATATTTTAGGTTTTCGCAAGGTTTGAAAAGGTTTCCACTGGTACAAAGCTTAAATCGCTCCCCACCTCGACCTGATATTCAGATCGACAGCTCACAAATCAAATCACCCCGGTGGTCCCCGTGGTCACTCACTGTACAAAACCAACATTTTTTATCGCACCGCCTTTGAAAAGAAAGTTGTATTTCCCATTTGGTCGCGATCAATGCCACAGTCTGACACATGGTCTCAAGCTGTTTGGAGATACCACCCTCGTCGCGCATTAAAGGTCGACTGTGGGCTCAGCGCGATATTGGCGTACGCTGTCCGATCTGAGGCCGACTCATCGAACGGTGATCATGCTCAAAAGAAGCTCGGGGGGTAAACTAAGGTATGGTGCAATCATCAAGGCATCTCCACTGTCGATCTAATCTGCAGATCGATGGCCCACAATCAGTCGCTTCAGTCCCCACAGCCACGGGAGCAATTAGCGGTCCCACAGAACTAATGGTCCCAAACACCTAGTCAGCATTCACGCAGCATCAATGGATTGGAGCAGGTCTTCATTGGTTCCTCACACAGTCAGCAAATCTGGATCCAGGGAAAATTATAAAGCAGTTTTGAAAGAAATTTCGGGTCACACTCACCTTGATGTCAGCAGGCCCCAAATAAGACCCGGGGAACTTTATAGGGCGAATTTCATAAGGATTTTGGGTCACAAATTCCCTTTTGTCAGAAAACACCTTTTGTGACCTGAAATGGTTATCCGGCCTGGTTTTATCAAGTTTTGAAGTCTGGCTATGTTATTTAATAAAGGGTGATTGTTTGGTTTTTCCATTATATATTGAAGAAAGGTGGAAGGCTGGGGTTTAATTCTTGCACCTTCAATTCTTTAAAAGGAAGCCATCCAAGGGTTCGAATTTCCATGCCTCATCAATACTCCAAAGGCATTGATGCCTCACGATCCCTGTGCAGCACTGCACACCAGAAAAACATAGTAAAGAAATCACAAATCAAAGGGTATCAGTGTTAAAGACAGAACGCACTAGAATGGAAGATTGAAGACAAATTCATGAGGATTACAACTAATATTGATTATCAAAAGCCTAATCCTCCCAATTAATACACAGTTAAAAGAAAATCCTAAGTGTTTATCAGACAGGAAAGCCTCCGCCGCCACATCTAAGGCAAATTGATTCCTCCCAGCTACCACGGTGCCACCTGTGCCTCAAAGCATTCAAATAGAGGCCGAAGTTATTGATCAAGATCAGATATTTGCCTCAAGCGTAGCCAAATAGTTATTTCTACCAAGGAACTTAATGTAAAAAATATCAACAAAGTGACTATTACACAACACAGAGCCTCAAAAGTCAATAAGAGCTCCCATCGAGCTTAATCTTAAATGAAAAATATTAATATAGTTAGAAACATCTATTAACTTCTTCATCGAGCCCCCCAAAGGCCGAGAAGCCATTAAGCTTGTATTAATTATCTTTGGAGATCTTTTATCAGATCTCACCTCCTCATTCTTCTATAAATACTACTGGAGAAGATGAGAGAGTGGTTGGTTGAGTTGGTTGCTGAACTTTGAAATGCAATTGAGCTTGAGACTTCTACCTGTAAATAGTGTTCACTGGCTCTTGGAGCTCTGCTTGTGATAGATAAGTTAGTCTGGGAAGTGTAGATGATTGCTAAACTAAAGAATTAGACTTAAAGCTATAACTGGTTTGGAGCATCAATACAAGCTGATTTATGGGATCCTGGTCTATGTTGACGGTGATGTTATTTCTTATTGTGAATTGATATTTTACTTCTGTTTTCACTGTGTTCATCTTCTCTTATAAAGAACAACATGCATAGAGTTAGGACCTACTGTATATCAATACCCTTCTCTGACTGAAAATCTTTATCTGAATGTTTTCTTCCAATCTGTATTATTTGGGAATGATTTAATTCAGTTCAAGCATAGGAATGCTAGCGTTCCCTCATCCTACTGTCTGATCTAGTTGTTATTATTAAATGTTATTTTCAGTATATGTTAAGTAGAGGTGAACTAAGGAAGATATGGTGTGCCCTGGTCCTAGTTTTATCTCAAAAGACTGTCTAAAAGTTTCCCTTGGAATGTGTTAAAAGCTGGCTAGTTTAAAAGTACTTACCAGATCTTAGGCCATTATGTGTTATCTTTGTGTTTTTCTTGAAAGTAACCAAGTAAATCAGAGCTAGGAGAGGATTTTTGGCGAGCCCGGCCCGCTAGTTTCTTCTCCAATAGTTGCCTTCAATTTTCCCTCTCTTTTTATTATGTTTTCTATTGAAAGTGGATCAAAGGCTGGCTATTTTCGAAGTACTTACCAGATCCTGTATTGCTTTTATGTCTTTCTTGAGTGTTTTTCAAAGGCTGGCTAGTTTCAAAGTACTTACCAAATCCTAGGCAACTCTTTGTTCTTCATCTGTTTAATTCCCCTTCTTTTTGTATCATTTCATTCCATAAATCAAACTCTAAAGAGATCCTTAGACATAGATGACTTGCCCCATGGACCACTCTTGAACCTGATTGTTTCAATTAAACCCTATTATGACTCCATAGCCCAATGGACTAAAACCTGCAATTATCTATCTTTCTGGCCAAAGCTTGTTTTGATTGCTTGCAACTTCACACCTTTGAAACTCTTTTCACTTAGAACTTTCCACCTCAAGCAGTAATCATGCTCAACCATCCAAAAACAAACAAACCCTTGGCCTTCATAACTAGCCTAATATTATTACCCATAACTTCAAAGACAAATCCATCTTTGCACTTATTGGAGAGATCCCTCTCTGGATTCAGGAGGGCTAGATCCTAGAATCCCAAAGTGGTTGAAATAATGTTCTCCCTGTAGTTGGAATTTTTTTAATCTTGCTAATTACATGGTGCTAACATATCTGGCGACTCCACTGGGGATCGAACCCAGAATCTCTGGTTCCCTTTAAACTTTCATGCAAACATTTTTTAGTGATTAATAAGTAGCCTTTTCAAGCACTACCAAGAAATGGTAATTATGGTGAATCTTGTTTGAATCAATGACAAACTAAGCAAAACATAGGATTCTCATAACAGTTTTTCTAACCTTGAAAAATCATCCAGCTTAGCCATAGGAGTAGACTGTCTTTGTCTCATAACCGTAGCTAAGTTTTGAAACAGAGTTAGCACATTCTTAGAAACCACACAACTGAAAAATAACTCAGAAACCCAAAAATATTTCATATTGGTATCAAATAAACATGGTAGTGCACCATAAAACCTTTTACCTCCTTAGGCACTAAAAATTTCCACTTGGCGACTCCACGATCCTGAACAGACCTTAAGACTCCACTGGGAAGAACCCTTATGATTGTAATATCATCCAAACTCAGTTAGAGGATTGTAGGATTAAAATTTGTGTAAACAGATTAGTTAACCATTTAAAGAGTGTCATACCTGGTTGAAATTTTCTTGTTTATTTGGGTCTGAAAAAAACAGCATAGTGGCTCCTAGAAAGATTCATACTAGAGCCTATCCTGACCCTGTTCCACCTAAGATAATTGATAACCCAGAAAGTATCCTTAGGAAGTCTCCTAGGATTAAATTATCATCTATTCTTAGATCACCCTTGAGAGCTAATTCAGTTCCTGAGAATCTTTCATCTCTAAAACAATCACAAGTTGACTCAGTAAATCCCTTTAGAACTAGGTCTCTTGATAATTTAGATCAGCTAGATTCTGAGTCTTCACTTTCATCTCCTGAAACAAGTGAACATCCTGGTAGTAGAGAAAAAACACCTCCTGATTTAAATTTCCTTCAAAACTTAGGTGTCTCTCATCCAAGATCAGCTCAACAATCTACTCCTGGCCCATCCACTTCTGCTCACCCTACATCCACTGTTCAAACCACTCCATCCCAGCCCACTTTCCCTCTTGTAAATCCACCTCCACCTCCTGCCATGGCTACATGGTATGCTCCCTTAGTCCTTCATGTACCATTAGTCAATCTTCCACAGGACTATCAGTCCAAGATTCCATTATATGATGCTAGCAATGCTACAACTGCATCACAACATGTGGATAAGATGAATGACTACTTTGACAGAAATGAAATTGATGATGATTCTGTCAAGCTTATATTATTTTCTCAAAGCTTAGGAGGGGAGGTCAGAAAATGGTTTAAAGGCTTAACCCCCCATAGTATCAATGATCTCCAAGCCTTCCATCAGACATTCTTAAACAAATGGGAAGTAAAGAAGAATCCTCTCCAAGTCCTTTCTGATTACAAGAACCTCCGTAGAAACACCGAGGAAAGTGTACAAGCTTATTGTACCAGATTTAACAGTGTGTATAATTCACTTTCCCCGGATCTAAAACCTCCACAAGGCTCAGCTTTAAACAAGTTTCCTGAGGGGTTTGACCCTAAGATGGCCTATCAGCTGAGGGAAAGATATCCTGCAACTCTTGAAGAGATGCAAAAATGTGCTCTTTCTATGGAAGTCAACTTAATGGAGAAGAGAGCAAGAATGAAAAATGAAAAGAGAGTGTCCTTTAGAGAGGAATCTACACCCTCTACTTCCAACTCAAATATGGAGAGAATGATGGAAGAGATGATAAATAAAATGAGCATCCTTGAGAGAGCACAAGCCAGTCAAAACCAAATTTCTCCTCAAAACAAGAACTAGAACCAGAATCAAAATTTTAGAAGGAACCAACCTCCAAACAGACCTAGGGAAGATGATAAACAGATCACTCCTCCCTTTCATCAAAACTATGTAAGTGAGGTTGGTGAAACATATGAGATAATAGAGGAGGATGATATCAACATGCTGGGGGTAGATAATGATGACTTTGAGATTCATTACGATAGAAAACAAGGTCTTTATACACCTTATGATGACAAAAGAGATGATGATGAAAGTTATTATCAAGACATGGAAAATGTCATCATAGAGTCTCAAAGAGAATATGACCTTATAAGCAAAACCAGTCAACAAACTCCCAACACCAAAACCTCTGAAAAATCTTCACAAAACAGTACTGCAACCAATCCTAAAGTTGTCAAACAGAAGGAGAAAACAGTGGCTATTAATACTGATAAAAGTAAAGAGAAAGGCACTCCAAAAAATGAAAAACAGAGTGCGGACATTAGTAGTAATAATACTTCATCTAGTACTTCTGTTAAAACTATTTTTACAAATGTAAATAGAACAAATCAGCAAGCTGATGTTGCTGATAGACTAGAATCTAGTAAGGCTGATACAAGTTCTTCAAAGAACCAAATTCCTTTCAGCCTAGCGCAGGAAATTTCAAAGATCAAAATCTCTGTACCCCTGACTGAGTTAGCTGCTCATAATGTATATAGGACCCAAATTTTGAAGGCTTTAAATATTGAGGATAATAATGACACAGTCAATCTTAATGATGACCAACCAGAGCTCATTTTTGGTCCTAAGATTGAAGGTAGATATCAAGAGGGACCTGTTCCTCCCTTTTATATAAGTTTAAATGTTCATGACAAGATTTTACACAATGTTATGCATGATTCTGGGGCTTCTCATAATTTAATGCCTAAAGATATAATGGAGAGCCTAGGCCTTGAAATCACCAGACCTTACAAAGACCTTTACTCCTTTGACTCAAGCAGAGTAAAATTTTTAGGATTAATCAAAGACCTCTGCATTAACTTAGCCCAGATTCCAGCCAAGTGCCTAGTAATGGATATTGTTGTGGCTGATGTGCCCCCAAAGTATGAAATGTTATTATCAAGATCTTAGGGAGCTAAGTTACAAGGAACTATGAAAATGGACATAACCTATGCAACTATCCTTGTTTTCAATCAGACTAGAAGAATTTACAGGGAGTCTCATATGCAATACACAGTTGCAAGTCAAGACAGACCGCAAAAATCTCCTTTATACTCTATAAACACAGGCCTGGATTCATTTATCCTTTTCAATGATGAAAATTTCAGTGAACAAGTGACCTTGTCTGATTTAATGACAGATAGAGAGGAGGAGGAAGATAATTTAGGAGTGTCAGAACAGTTTGCTGAACCTGTGAACTCTAGCAAACAAAACACAGGTCTTGAGCTACAAATCATGTGTCCTTTGTTGTTAAACATGGAGAGTTAAGAAAGAAATCCTCAACCCAATAAAAAATCTGAGGAGGTAGGACGAGTTAAACAGTGCGCTGACCTCCAAGAGCAATTCTATAGCACACTTATTGAAGAGCATAGCAACCCAAATGATAAACTCGAGACTAGTCCTCTATGGAGTATTCACTTCGATGGGTCTTGCACTAAGACCAACGCTGGTGCAGGTGTTTGGATTTGTAACACTGAAAACAACCACATAGAGAGAATTTCTTGCAAATTAAACTTTAAGTGTTCCAATAACATAGCAGAATATGAATCTCTACTTCTAGGCTTGCGTTCATTGAAAAAGTTAGGAGCCAAGAAAATCAATGTGTATGGGGATTCCGAGTTAGTCATTAGGCAAGTCAATGGGGAGTATAATGCAAATCATCCCAGACTTAGGGCCTATCGAAACGATGTCATGGACCTTTTAAAATTTTTTGAAGAGTACCAGATAATTTTTGTCTTGAGGAAAAGAAATATTGCGGCCCACAATTTAGCCTTTGCAGCCAGAACATGCTTAACGCCATATGAAACCAAAGACTACACAACTCAAATAAAATTCAGACCAGCCGTACCTGATAACGAAAAATACTAGCAAGTGTTCGATGGGGACAAATAAATAGAAGACTTCATGCAATTCAAAAATGAATTCGAACTACACAATTCAGACACAGATTATGATACAGACTGTAGTGAAGAAAATTTTCTTGGTGAAGAAGAACTGTCTCCTGAACTTGCCAATATAAATCTACTGTCTAGAAAACTTGAAAACAAAACAAAACTGACTGCAGAATTAGAAACAGAAGAGTTAGAAACCCTGCAGTCTAAGGATGAAATTTTTCCAAAGGGTCTAGCACATTTAGAAGAGTTGTTTGATTTTAACGATGTGGCCAGGAAGCCAAAACTGGAACCTGTAGAGACTGAAGTGGAAGAGTGCAATATAGGTAGTAAACTTAAACCTATGATGATTAAACTGTCTAAAACTTTACCAGCTCACATTAAACTCAAATACATAGAGCTGTTTAAAGAATTTTCTTATGTTTTTGCATGGAGTTACGAAGATATGAAATCCTATGACACTGAAATAATACAGCACAAAATCCCTCTCAAGGAAAACCAAAAACCATTCAAACAGAAACTGCACAGAATAAACCCTGTTCAGCTGCCTATGGTTGAGAAGGAAATCAGGAAAATGTATGAAGCTGGTATTATTGTCCCTATTAGATATTCTAAATGGGTGTCTAATCTGGTGCCAGTTAGGAAGAAAACTGGAGAGATCAGGCTTTGTATAGACTTTAGAGACTTAAATAAAGCTTCATTAAAATACAACTACCCTTTACCTAATATGGATCATATTTTGCAAATGGTGGTAGGGTCTAGAATAATTTCTTTGCTTGATGGCTACTCACGGTACAATCAGATCTTAGTTCACCCTGCTGATCAATTAAAGACAGCCTTTACAACACCTTGGGGCACTTTCATGTATGTGAAAATGCCACTTGGTCTAATGAATGCTGGAGAAACTTTTCAAAGAGCCATGGACATAGCTTTCTCAGAAGAACTAGGCTGCTTCATCATTATATACCTTGATTATGTTACTGTGTTTTTAAAAATAGATGAAGAGCACTTAACACATTTAAGAAGAGTTTTCGAGATATGCAGAAAGTATGGGATATATTTAAACCCTAAGAAAACACTTTTCGGTCTCCAAGAAGGTAAAATTCTTGGGCACATCATTTCATAAGAGGGTATTCAGATAGATCCAAAGAGGATTGAAGCCATATTGCAAATTTGCAATCTTTCATTGGAAAGATTAACTTTTTGAGAAGGTTCATCCCCAACTTAGCTAAGCTCCTTAGAAATATAACAAACATGTTGAAGAAGGAGCAAGGGGTAAAGTGGACCTTGCAAGCAAAGAAGTCCTTTGAGCTGGTGAAACAAGTGTTAACCAAAACACCGGTTCTAATAAGTCCTGATTTTTCAAAATATTTTTATATTTTTTCATTTTCATCAGAACATACCATAGCTACTGTCCTTCTACAGAAAAATGCACAAGGACAAGAGCAGCCTATTGCATTATTTAGCAAGGCATTGAGGAATGCTCCTATGAAGTATAACATTACGGAGAAGCAAGCTTTTGCTTTGGTTAAAGCTTTGAAAGACTTCAGAGTATACATCTTGCACTCACACATCATTGCCTTTGTCCCAAATTCAGTTGTGAAATACATTCTAACACAGGACCCAGATGGTAAGAGAGGTAAGTGGATTGCTGTTATCCTTGAATATGATTTAGAGATAAAACCCACTAAGCTGATCAAAGGCCAAGGTTTAGCTAGATTAATGGTTGAATCAAATTTTGAAGTTATTGATATAAATATGATTAATGCTTTGGATGACCAAAAAATATTCTCGACTCCCATTTTTTAAGACCATTTTATGAATTCCTCTTGGTATGCTAATATTATTTATGTTTTTCTTAATTTAAATACACCTCCTGGTTTGACCAAAAAAAAGTCAAGGTTCCTAAAGTTAAAAGTTGTAAACTATTGCATTATAGATAGATGTCTTTATTGGAAAAATGCAAGTGGTGTATTGCTTAAATGTTTGCCTGATTATGATGCAGATAAGGTTAAGTACGAGTTCCATGAAGGAGAGTGTGGAGGTCATCTATAATAGAAGATAACAACCAACAAAATTTTGAGGCTTGGTTTCTATTGGCCTATTCTTTTTCCTGATATACACAAGATGATCATTGCCTGTCATAAATGTCAACTTTTTGAAGGCAAACGAAAACTGCTACCCCTACCTCTGCATCCAATCACAGTTGAAGCTCCTTTTCAACACTGGGGACTTGACTTCATAGGAGAAATCCATCCACCATATTATGCTCAGCATAGATGGATTCTCACTGCCACAGACTATTTCACGAAGTGGATAGAAGCCATACTTGTAGGCAGGCCAATGATTCTCTATTACAAAATTCATGGAGACTAACATTCTCTCCAGATTTTGCTGTCCTACCAAGATCATCACTGATAATGCAGCAGCATTTGGATCAAAGAAGATGGTTGAATTCGGTCACAGATATCAGATAACATTGGGGCAGTCCACGACCTATTACCCCCAAGGTAATGGACTTGCAGAATCCTTAAACAAGAGTTTAGTGAACATAATCAAGAAATTGTTGGAGGACAACAAAAAGTCTTGGCACACAAAGCTAGTTCATGCACTTTGGGTTGACAGATTGACTTTGAAGAAATCTATTGGTATGTCACCTTTCCAGCTTGTGTATGGTACTGATGAAATTTTTCCAACCAGCCTTGGTGTACCAGTCATGAAGTTGATTCAAGAGTTGCAAACTGGAGATAATGACATGATCAGAAGAATAAATCAGACCATTCATCTTCAACAAACCAGAGAGGAGGTTTATAAAAAATCATTTCAGAAGCAGGATAGCATTAAAAAGCTTTTTGACAGAAGAACCAAAGCCAGCAATTTCAATATTGGGGATAAAGTTTTGAAGTGGGACTCAAGGAGGGAAGACAAGGGCAAGCATGGAAAATTTGACAAATTATGGCTTGGCCCTTACTCTATCCATCCAGCTGCTGGTAATAATGCCTATTTCTTGCAAGAGTTGAATGGAGCAGAATTTTTTGGGGGTCCTGTCAATGGCAGGATGCTTAAGCATTACTTCTCTTGATACATTTCATGTTCTGAAAGCCTTTTTATCTTTTTCCATTATAAATATTTCATCCACCATTGCATTCAAAGTTAGAAAAAATCAAAATACAAAAATAGTGAAAGAAAGAAAAGAGGGCGGATTGTGAAAACAAGAAAGGTATAGCCCCATACCAAAAAAGAGAAACAAATATGAAAGTGTGCAAGCTCAAATGCCACTCCTAAAGAACACACTCCTAGTTAGTCAAACAACCTAATCTTGACTAATTATTTTTAAATTTTCTGCTGATAGGATAGTGAATTCGATTTGCCAAATTTTTTAATCTTGGCTTATCAGTAGGTAGATTAGGCTAGAAATTAAAGGTTCAAACATGCTCAAAATCTGAACCTGAGTTTCCAAAGAGAATGACTCAAATCTGTTTCAAATTTTGAGTCAAAAAAGATGTAAGTCTAGTTATAATTAGCTCAAAACCTGAACCAGAGGACAAACAAAGACAACTCAAACAAAATTCAAAATAGAGCTGTAAAAAAGATGAAGGAAATGCTTTGAAATTTTAGATCCTAAGCCTTCCATTTTATTTTAATTTTCTGTAAAATAAGATCTATGTGTAGCTTGTTTTTTATGCCATATATTAGCAACAAGTTAGATTGTTCAATATTGACTTGTATGCTTTTAAATTTCTGTTGTAGAATGTAGAGAATAAAAAATCTGTTGGACAGTTTAATCCCAACAGATAGTAGATTAGGTAGAGAAACATATGGGCTCAACTGTTCAATCTGAGTCCATGGAGAAATAAGGAGTAGAAATAGAGTAGATTTCCTACTTTCAAAAAGAATAAAATCTTGTAAAGGAGTTTGCCAATCCAAGTGCACTCTAATGAAGAAAAAAATGTTAGATCAGTAGGATTGGGTAGGAAGAAAGCTTGTTGATGAAAGATCCATTGTTTTTATGGCTACTAATATGCTTTCAGAGCAAGACCATCCCAGCAAAGGAAGGGCAGCCCAATGGATGAGGCACTAATCAGCCACCCAGAGAATGCAAGTCTGATGTTCTTGATGCATTTAAGAAGGCACCATCCCCAAGTGGAGCCACTGTTAGCCACCTATGAAATTTGATTATACCAAAAGGTGGCAAAAGCATTTTTTGGAGCCTTCAAGGAACAAATTTTATTACAAAAAAGTGTTATCTCTTGAAGACTCTTGAAGGAATCATGCCTCTGTCCAAATATTCCATACTGTTCCCATTTTACACTCTCGAATTTTGCTTATTTTATGAGAAGAAATTGTTGCAAAATCACCATTTTCCCCTCCTTTCACTTCGAAACTAACCTCATTTTCTACCCCTTTCATTCTCATAAAAATCCTTCCTTTTCATATTTTTCTCCTTCCCCTCCATTAAAACCCCTTTGATAAGGCTTAAGACTCTCTCTTTGCCTTATCGAAACCCCCAAAATCCATTGAAAACTTGAAAAAATTCATAAAAAATAAGTTTTCTTTACCGCAGACTTAAGCCACTTTGGGCTAAGTCTTAAGCCATTTCCCCTCCACGTGCCCACATCCTAGAACCAGGTGCTAAACCAACAAAGCGCTTATCACATCGCAAATTCTGAGCGCATAAGTCTAATTTGCTGTGTTTAAAACTCCGATGCCGATTAGCCCTGTATATTATAGCCCCCGATCATATTGCATTTCATATAGACCATGGTCCCGCAGATGGGCGCCAAGCTGTATTATAAATATAAAACCATCCCGACAAGTAAAACCTTTGTTTTTATTAATATTTTAGGTTTTTGCAGGGTTTGAAAAGGTTTCCGCCGGTATAAAGCTTAAATCACTCCCCACCGTTGAGCTGATCTTCAGATCGACGAATAACAAATCAAATCGCCCCGGTGGTCCCCCCAATCACTCACTGTACAAAACCAACAGTTTTTATCGCACCACCTTTGAAAAGAAAGTTGTATTTCCCGTTTGGTCGCAATCAATGCCACAAGCCGACACGTGGTCTCAAGTAGTTTGGAGATACCGCCCTCATCGTGCATTAAAGGTCGACTGTGGGCTCAGCGCGATATTGGTGTACGTCGTCCGATCTGAGGCTGGCTCATTCGACGGTGATCGCGCTCAAAATAAGCTCGGGGGGTAAACTAAGGTATGGTGCAATCATCAAAGCATCTTCATCGTTGATATAATCTGCAGATCGACAGCCCATAATCAGTCGCTCCGGTCCCCACATCCACAGCATCAATCAGCGGTCCCACAGAACCGGTGGTCCCAAACACCTAGTCAGCATTCACGCGGCATCAACAGATTGGAGCGGGTCTTCATTGGTTCCTCGCACAGTCAGCAAATCCAGACCCGGGGAGCATTATAAAGCGGATTTGAAAGAAATTTCGGGTCACACTCACCCTAATGTCAGCAGGCCCCAAATCGGACCCGGGAAACTTTATAGGGCGGATTTCATAAGGATTTCGAGTCACAAACGCCCTTATGTCAGCAAACACCTTCTGTGACCCGAAATGGTTACCCAGCCTAGTTTTATCAAATTTTGAAGTCCGGATATGTTATTTAATAAAGGATGATTGTATGGTTTTTCCATTACATATTGAAGAAAGGCCAAAGGCTGGGGTTTAATTCTCGCGCCTTTGATTCTTTAAAAGGAAGCCATCCAGGGGTTCGAATTTCCGCGCCTCATCAATACTCTAAAGGCATTGATGCCTCACGACCCCTGTGCAGCATTGCACACCAACAAAACACAGTAAAGCAATCGCAAATCAAAGGGTATCAGTGTCAAAGACAGAACGCACCAGAATGGAAGATTGAAGACAAATTCATGAGGATTACGGCTAAGATTGATTATCAAAATTCTAATCCTCCCAATTAAGACATAGTTAAAAGAAAATCCTAAGTGTTTATCAGACAAGAAAGCCTCTGCCGCCACATCTGAGGCAAATTGATTCCTCCCAGCTACCACGGTGCCACCTGTGCCTCAAAGCATTTAAACAGAGGCTGAAGTTATTGATCAAGATCAGATATTTTCCACAAGCGAGCCAAATATTTATTTCTACCAAGGAACTTAAAGTAAAAAATATCAACAGAGTGACTATTACACAACACAGAGCCTCAAAAGTCAATAAGAGCTCCCACCGAGCTTAATCTTAAATGAAAAACATTAATACAGTCAGAAACAACTATTAAATTCTTCATCGAGCCCCCCAAAGGCCGAGAAGCCATTAAGCCTGTATTAATTATATTTGGAGATCTTTTATCAGATCTCACCTCCTCATTCTTCTATAAATACTACTGGAGAAGATGAGAGAGGGGTTGGTTGAGTTGGTTGTTGAACTTTGAAATGTAATTGAGCTTGAGACTTCTACCTGTAAATAGTGTTCACTGGCTCTTGGAGCTCTGCTTGTGATAGATAAGTTAGTCTGGGAAGTGTAGATGATTTCTAAACTAAAGCATTGGACTTAAAGCTGTAACTGGTTTGGAGCATCAATACAAGTTGATTTATGGGATCCTGGTCTATGTTGAAGGTGATGTTATTTCTTATTGTGAATTGTTATTTTACTTATGTTTTCACTATGTTCATCTTCTCTTACAAAGAACATCATGCATAGAGTTAGGACCTATTGTATATCGATACCCTTCTCTGACTGAAAATATTTATCTGAATGTTTTCTTCCAATCTGTATTATTTGGGAATGATTTAATTCAGTTCAAGCATAGGAATGCTGGCGTTCCCTCATCCTATTATCTAAGCTAGTTGTTATTCTTCAATTTTATTTTTAGTATATGTTAAGTAGAGATGAACTAAGGAAGATATGGTGTGCCCTAGTCCTAGTTTTATCTCAAAAGACTGTCTGAAAGCTTCCCTTGGAATGTGTTAAAAGCTGGCTAGTTTAAAAGTACTTACTAGATATTAGGCCATTATGTGTTATCTTTGTGTTTGTCTTGAAAGTAACCAAGTAAAGCAGAGCTAGGAGAGGATTAGTGGTGAGCCTGGCCCGCTAATTTCTTCTCCAACAGTTGCCTTCAAGTTTCCCTCTATTTTTATTATGTTTTCTATTGAAAGTGTATCAAAGGCTGGCTAGTTTCGAAGTACTTACCAGATCCTGGATTGCTTTTATGTCTTTCTTGAGTGTTTGTCAAAGGATAGCTAGTTTCAAAGTACTTACCAGATCCTAGGCAACTCTTTGTTCTTCATCTGTTTAATTCCCCTTCTTTTTGTATCATTTCATTCCATAAATAAAACTTTAAAGAGATCCTTAGACATAGATGACTTGCCCCATGGACCACTCTTGAACCTGATTGTTTCAATTAAACCCTATTATGACTCCATAGCCCAATGGAATAAAACCTGCAATTATCTATATTTCTGGCCAAAGCTTGTTCTGATTGCTTGCAACTTCACACCTTTGAAACTCTTTGCACTTAGAAATTTCCACCTCAAACAATAATCATGCTCAACCATCCAAAAACAAAACAAACCCTTGGCCTTCGTAACTAGCCTAATATTATTACCCAAAACTTTAAAGACAAATCCATCTTTGCACTTATTGGATATATCCCTCTTCGGATTCAAGAGGGCTAGATCCTAGAATCCCAAAGTGGTTGAAATAATGTTCTCCGTGCAGTTGGACTTTTGCCAATCTTGCTAATTACAGGGTGCTAACATCTCTGGCGACTCCACTGGGGATCGAACCCAGAATCTCTAGTTCCCTTTAAATTTTCATGCAAACATTTTTTAGTGATTAATAAGCATCCTTTTCAAGCACTACCAAGAAATGATAATTATGATGAAGCTTGTTTGAATCAGTGACAAACTAGGAAAAACCTAGGATTCTCATAAGAGTTTGTCTAACCTTGAAAAATCAGCCAGCTTAGCCATAAGAGTAGACTGTCTTTGTCTCATAACCGTAGCTAAGTTTTGAAACAGAGTTAGCACATTCTTAGAAACCATACAACTGAAAAATAACTCATAAAACCCAAAAATATTTCAGATTGGTATCAAATAAACATGGTAGTGGACCATAAAACCTTTTACCTCCTTAGGAGATAAAAACTTCCACTTGGCGACTCCACGATCCTGAAAAAACCTTAAGACTCCACTGGGAGAAACCATTATCATTTTAATATCATCCAAACTTAGTTAGAGGACTATAGGATTAAAATTTGTGTAAACAGATTAGTTAACCATTTAAAGACTGTCATACCTCGTTGAAATTTTCTTATTTATTTGGGTCTGAAAAACATAGCATAGTGGCTCCTAGAAAGATTCATACTAGAGCCTATCCTGACCCTGATCCACCTAAGATAATTGATCACCCAGAAAGTATCCTTAGGAAGTCTCCTAGGATTAAATTATCAAATTTTCTTAGATCACCCTTGAGAGCTAATTCAGTTCCTGAGAATATTTCATCTCTACAACAATCACAAGTCGACTCAGTAAAACCCTTTAGAACTAGGCCTCTTGATGATTTAGATCAGCTAGATTCTGAGTCTTCACTTTCATCTCCTGAAACAAGTGAACATCCTGGTAGTAGAGAAACAACACCTCCTGATTTACATTTCCTTCACAACTTAGGTGTCTCTCATCCAAGATCAGCTCAGCAATCTACTCCTGGTCCATCCACTTCTGCTCACCCTACATCCACTGTTCAAACCAATCCATCCCAGCCCACTTTCCCTCTTGTAAATCCACCTCCACCTCCTGCCACGGATACATGGTATGCTCCCTTAGTCCTTCCTGTACCATTATTCAATATTCCACAGGACTATCAGTAAAAAATTCCATTATATGATGCTAGCAATGCTACGACTGCATCACAACATGTGGATAAGATGAATGACTACTTTGATAGAAATGAAATTTATGATGATTCTGTCAAGCTTAGATTATTTTCTCAAAGCTTATGAGGGGAGGTCAGAAAATGGTTTAAAGGCTTAACCCCCCAGAGTATCAATGATCTCCAAGCCTTCCATCAGACATTCTTAAACAAATGGGAAGTAAAGATGAATCCTCTCCAAGTCCTTTCTGATTACAAGAACCTCCATAGAAACACCGGGGAAAGTGTACAAGCTTATTGTACCAGATTTAACAGTGTGTATAATGCACTTTCCCAGATCTAAAACCTCCACAAGGCTCAGCTTTAAACAATTTTCCTGAAGGTTTTTACCCTGAGATGGCCTATCAGCTGAGGGAAAGAGATCCTGCAACTCTTGAAGAGATGCAAAAAGGTGCTCTTTCTATGGAAGTCAACTTGATGGAGAAGAGAGCAAGAATGAAAAATGAAAAGAGAGTGTCCTTTAGAGAGGAATCTACACCCTCTACTTCCAATTCAAATATGGAGAGAATGACGGAAGAGATGATAAAGAAAATGAGCATCCTTGAGAGAGCACAAGCCAGTCAAAACCAAACTACTCCTCAAAACAGGAACCAGAACCAAAATCAGAATTTTAGAAGGAACCAACCTTCGAACAGACCTAGGGAAGATGATCAACAGATCACTCCTCCCTTTCATCAAAACTATGTAAGTGAGGTAGAGGAAACAGATGAGATAACAGAGGAAGATGATATCAACATTCTGGGGGTAGATAATGATGACTTTGAGATTCATTACGATAGAAAACAAGGTCTTTATACACCTTATGATGACAAAAGAGATGATGATGAAAGTTATTATCAAGACATGGAAAATGTCATCATAGAGTCTCAAAGAGAATATTACCTTGGAAGCAAAACCAGTCAACAAACTCCCAACACCAAAACCTCCGAAAAATCTTCACAAAACAGTACTGCAACCAAGCCTAAAGTTGTCAAACAGAAGGAGAAAATAGTGGCTATTAATTCTGATAAAGGTACAGAGAAAGGCACTCCAAACAATGAAAAACATATTGCGGACATTAGTAGTACTAACACTTCAGCTAGTACTCCTGTTAAAACTATTTTTTAAAATGTAAATAGAAAATATCAGCAACCTGATGTTGCTGATAGACTAGCAGCTAGTAAGGCTGATACAAGTTCTTCAAAGAACCAAATTCCTTTCAGACTAGAGCAGGAAATTTCAAATATCAAAATCTCTGTACCCATGACTGAGTTAGCTGCCTAGAATATATATAGGACCCAAAATTTGAAGGCTTTAAATATTGAGGATAATAATGACACAGTCACTCTTAATGATGACCAGCCAGAGCTCATTTTTGGTCCTAAGATTGAAGGTAGATATCAAGAGGGACCTGTTCCTCCCTTTTATATAAGTTTAAATGTTCATGACAATATTTTACACAACGCTATGCATGATTCCGGGGCTTCTCATAATTTAATGCCTAAAGCTGTAATGGAGAGCCTGGGCCTTGAAATCACCAGACCTTACAAAGACCTTTACTCTAACTCAAGTAGAGTAAAATGTTTAGGATTAATCAAAGACCTTTGCATTAACCTAGCCCAGATTCCATCCAAGTGTCTAGTAATGGATATTGTTGTGGCTGATGTGCCCCCAAAGTATGGAATGTTATTATCAAGATCTTGGGGAGGTAAGTTACAAGGGACTATGCAAATGGACATGACCTATGCGACTATCCCTGTTTTCAATCAGACTATAAGACTTTACAGGGAGTCTCATATGCAACTCACAGTTACAAGTCAAGACAGACCATAAAAATCTCCTTTATACTCTGTAAACGCAGGCCTGGATTCATTTATCCTTTTCAACGATGAAAATTTCAGTGAACAAGTGACCTTGTCTAATTTAATGATAAATAGAGAGGAGGAGGAAGATAATGTAGGAGTGTCAGAATAGTTTTCTGAACCTGTGAACTATAGCAAACAAAATATAGATCTTGAGCTACAAATCATGTGTCCTTTGCTATTAAACATGGAGATTCAAGAAAGCAGTCCTCTTAGGAGGTAGGATGAGTTCAACAATGCACTGACCTCTAAGAGAAATTCGATAGCACACTTATTGAAGAGCATAGCAATCCAAATGATAAACTTGAGACTAGTCCTCTATGGAGTATGCACTTCGATGGGTCTTGCACTAAGACCAACGCTGGTGCAGGTGTCTGGATTTGTAACACTGAAAACAACCACACAGAGAGCATTTCCTACAAATTAAACTTTCAGTGTTCCAATAACATAGCGGAATATTAATCTCTACTTCTAGGCTTGCATTCGTTGAAAAATTTAGGAGCCAAGAACATCAATGTGTATGGGGATTCAGAGTTAGTCATTAGGCAAGTCAATGGGGATTATAATGCAAATCATCCCAGACTTAGGGCCTATCGAAATGATGTCATGGACCTTTTAAATTTTTTGAAGAATACCAGATAATTTTTGTCCCGAGGAAAAGAAATATTACGGCCCAAAATTTAGCCTTTGCAGCCAGAACATGCTTAATTCCATATGAAACCAAAGACTGCACAACTAAAATAAAATTCAGACCAGCCATACCTGATAATGAAAAATATTGGCAAGTGTTCGATGGGGACAAACAAATAGAATACTTCATGCAATTCAAAAAAGAATTCGAACTACACAGTTCGGACTTAGATTATGATACAGACTGTAGTGAAGAAAATTTTCTTGGTGAAGAAGAACCATCTCCTGAACTTTCCAATATAAATCTATTGTCTAGCAAACTTGAAAACAAAACATAACTGACTGCAGAATTATAAACAGAAGAGTTAGAAACCCTACAGTCTAAGGATGAAAGTTGGCCAAAGGGTCTGGCACCTTTAGAAGAGTTGTTTGATTTTAACGATGTGGCCAGGAAGCCAAAACTTGAACCTATAGAGACTAAAGTGGAAGAGTGAAAAATAGGCAGTAAACTTAAACCTATGATGATTAAACTGTCTAAAACTTTACCAGCTCACATTAAACTCAAATACATAGATTTGTTTAAAGAATTTTCTGATGTTTTTGCGTGGAGTTACGAAGATCTGAAATCCTATGACACTGAAATAATACAGCACAAAATCCCTCTCAAGGAAAACCAAAAATCATTCAAACAGAAACTATGCAAAATAAACCTTGTTCAGCTGCCTATGGTTGAGAAGGAAACCAGGAAAATGTATGAAGCTGGTATTATTTTCCCTATTAGATATTCTGAATGGGTGTCTAATCTGGTGTTGTTTACGAAGAAAACTGGAGATATCATGCTTTGTATAGAGTTTAGAGACTTAAACAAAGCTTCATTAAAAGACAACTACCCTTTACCTAAGATGGATCATATTTTGCAAAGGGTGGTAGGGTCTAGAAGAATTTCTTTGCTTGATGGCTACTCAGGGTACAATCAGATCTTAGTTCACCCTACTGATCAATTAAAGACATCCTTTACAACACCATGGGGCACTTTCATGTATGTGAAAAAGCCCTTTGGTCTAATGAATGTTGGAGCAACTTTTTAAAGAGCCATGGACATAGCTTTCTCCGAAGAACTGGGTTGCTTCATCATTATATACCTTGATGATGTTACTGTGTTTTCAAAAACAGATGAAGAGCACTTAGCACATTTACGAATATTTTTCAAGAAATGCAGAAAGTTTGGGATATCTTTAAACCCTAAGAAAACATTTTTGGGGCTCCAAGAAGGTAAAATTCTTGGGAACATCATTTCAGAAGAGGGTATTAAGATATATCCAAAGAGGATTGAGGCCATATTGCAAATATCTCATCCTCGAAACATCAAGGAGTTGCAATATTTCATTGGAAAGATTAAATTTTTGAGAAGGTTCATCCCCAACTTAGCTGAGCTCCTTAGAAATATAACAAACATGTTGAAGAAGGAGCAAGGGGTAAAGCGGACCTTGCAAGCAAAGAAGTCCTTTGAGCTAGTGAAACAAGCATTAACCAAAACACCGGTTCTAATAAGTCTTGAATTTTCAAAATATTTTTATATTTTTTTATTTGTATTAGAACATACCATATCCGTTGTCCTTCTACAGAAAAATCCACAAGGACAAGAGAAGCCTATTGCATTATTTAGCAAGGCATTGAGGGATGCCCCTCTGAAGTATAAAATTATGGAGAAGCAAGCTTTTTCTTTGGTTAAAGCTTTGAAAGACTTCAAAGTATACATCTTGCACTCACACATCATTGCCTTTGTCCCAAATTCAGTTGTGAAAGAAATTCTAACACAGGACCCAGATGGTAAGAGAGGTAAGTGGATTGTTGTTATCCTTGAATATGATTTAGAGATAAAACCCACTAAGATGATCAAAGGCCAAGGTTTAGCTATATTAATGGCTGAATCAAATTTTGAAGTTCTTGATATAAATATGATTAATGCTTTGGATGACCAAGAAATATTCTCAACTCCCATTGTTGAAGACCATTTTATGAATTACTCTTGGTATGCTGATATTACTTATGTTTTGCTTAATTTAAATACACCTCCTGGTTTGACCAAAAAAAAGGCAAGGTTCCTAAAGTTAAAAGCTGTAAACTATTGCATTATAGATAGATCTCTTTATTGGAAAAATGCAAGTGGTATATTTCTTAAATGTTTGCCTGATTATGATGCAGAGAAGGTTAAGTACGAGTTCCATGAAGGAGAGTGTGGAGGTCATTTTTACTGGAAGACAACAACCAACAAAATTTTGAGGGCTAGTTTCTATTGGCCTACTATTTTTCCTGATATACACAAGATGATCATTTCCTGTCATAAATGTCAAAATTTTGAAGGCAAAATTGTAGAAATTTGCTGAATAATGATCAATTATTCACCGAGGCTATCCTGATCACATACAATTCGAATTCATATGCAACACATAATCTCTTCCACTCAGATCATCAAACATGCGGAAATAAAATCAAGCGATAACACATCAAATCATCATACACATTAACACAGTATGTATGGGGAAAGCTTATAGCTGAAAACCCCACAGCTATTGTGTATGTTATAATGGAGAAATCAAGTAACAAACTCAGTACAATACTCCTCACAAGTACTCAGTACTTTCTCATACAGTTACCCACAATCTAGCTCAGTTTTGAACAGGTTACTGGTTCAAAACTCACCGCCAATTGCCTTGCCTCTATTGCACAATCATGGCCTGTCTATATAGAGATCCAAGGTTCGAATCTCCTTGGCTTGACTGCGCAATTTTCATGGAAAAATCCTCCAAGTGTGGTGCAAATATCATGCACAACTGATGTCGCCACTGATAGCTAACTCCACCCTTTCATCTACCTCTTTCACTGGTCTCCACTGAACTGTCCATGCACTGTAGTGAACTGATGTGTTATTGAGTTGAATAATGAGTTACTAATTAATGAATTAAATAATATTTAATTCACTCCACTCATAACTATTTGATTAGCTAGTTAAACTAATCTCAACTAGTTCAACTAAAATAAACAGAACACAACTCCACTAGCTGTCTCATTAACTCCTCCAAACTTCTGCCACTGAAGTCCTAACTGAAGTCAACCATGCATGAGCTCAATACCCCATAGGAAAAGTGTATTTCCTTCTGACAGTTGCATGTGCCACATCCGTAGCTCAAGCTGAAGTGCTCCAAGAGAGTAAACTGCTGTTTAGAGTCCAAATATTATTAAGGGTAAATAATATTTGACTTCCCTATTTTTAGGAGAGGCAGTCTAAAAATAGACTTCGACCTCTTCAACCTAAAAAATAGAGTCTCATCTATTTTTACCAACATGACCAATGCTCCAAGAATCTCAAACTGGAATCCCCGAACCATGCTCCATATGTCTAAAAATAGACTTTGCGCCAGAATTTGCCTGCGGGCCCACTTAGTGAAGGCGACTTCATTTCACTAAGCTCCATCATCTTGCTGCATTATAAACACTCCCTCTCAGCAAGATATGGATTATCTGCAATCCCTATCCTACCTCTGTCGAATTCGAACTTGCTCCTGGTGAGCGCCTTCGTCAGGATGTCAGCATCCTAATCCTCCGTGGGAACATATGAAAGCATCATGATTCTCCGCTGAACACAATCTCTGATATGATGGTACCTGATGTCGATGTGTTTGGACCTATCATGAAATAATGGATTAGCCGAGAGCTTGATGCAGCTCTAGTTATCACAGTAGATCACTGTAGGCTCCAAATGCAACCTGAACAAACCTGCGAGGATCTTCCTCATCCAAATAGCCTTGCATGCAGCCAAGCTCGCTTCCATGTACTCGGCCTCTGCTGAAATGAGTGCCACGGATCTCTGCTTCCTCCTGTACCAGGAAACTGCTGTCGACCCAATGTTGAAAACTCCTCCAGAAGTGCTCTTCCGGTCCGTTGGACTCCCTGCCCAATCTGCATCAGTGAAGCCAGAAAGCTTCGTTCCATTCTCCTGTCTGTACCATAGACCATATCCCGATGTGCCTCTGATATAGCACAATACATGCTTGCCTACCTTCCAAAAGAGCTTGGTTGGCTTAACCATAGCTTGCGAAAGCTGGTTAACTGCATAGCATATATCGGGTCGTGTATTGACCAAATACATAAGCGACCCCACCAACTGCCGATAGACAGTGGCATCCACTACCTCCGCTGAAGTAGCATCCTCCTTCCTCCAACCACCAGGAAGAGGAGTGTCAACAGGCTTGCAGCCTTGCATTTTGAACCTCTCCAGAATATCCCGAGCATACTTGCCCTGAGAAACAAACAGTCCTCCGCTGCGCTGCCAAATCTCCAATCCCAGGAAATAATGAAGGATGCCCAAGTCCTTCATCTCAAACTCTCGTGCAAGATCCTCCTTGCATGAAAGTATCAACTGCTCATCGCCAGTCAAAATCAGATCATCTACATACGGTACGATGATCAACAGCTTCCCCTCCACCACAATCTTGTACAGGTTAGGATCCGCCTCACTCTTGGAGAATCCAAGCCCGGTGAAGTAGCTGTCTATCCGAGTGTACCAAGCACGAGGTGCTTGCTTCAGCCCGTACAGTGCTCTCTTGAGTCGACACACATGCGACCCACTGCTGAAGATCTCAAAACCTTCAGGCTACTCTATGTACACCTCCTCCTCAATGACTTCGTTGAGGAACGCAGTCTTCACATCCATCTGATGAATGTGCCACCCCATCTGCGCTGAGAGAGCAAGGATCGTCCGTATGGAAGAGTACCTTGCGACAGGTGCAAAGGTCTCCTCATAATCGATCCCCTCGCTCTGTGAGAAGCCACGGGCGACAAATCTCGCCTTGTGCTTCTCCACACTCCCGTCAGCCGGCTGCTTCACTTTGTAGATCCATCGCGAACCCACCACTGATTTCCCCTCCGGTCTTGGGACAATCTCCCATGCACTGTTTCTGACGATCGAATCATATTCTTCGATCATGGCATCAACCCATGCGGGTTCCTCCACAGCTTCCTCAAAAGAGGATGGCTCCGTCACAACACATTGACTCACGAGAGCCATGTATCCAGTGTACCGATCCGGTGACTGTCTCTGTCTGCGCTGTGCTGTAGGTGGTCCTACAACCTTCTCTGCATCCCGAGCCAGTCGCTCAACTTCTGTAGTGTGCATGCGCCCTCTGATGGTTGGCACTACCTGGGTGGTTTCTTCCACCTCTTGAACCTCCTCTTGTGGCTGATCCACATCCGGAAGCTCCTCCTTAGGAACTAGCAGCTCCTCATCTGCATGCAAGTGTAGCTCCCTCTCAAGCGAACACTGCATGGCTTTCTCCTCCTGAAATTTTATATCCCGTCGCACAACAGTCTTGCGACTGTCTGAAAAATACACCCGGTAGTTGTGAGGTGTATCATTGTACCCCACAAATATTCCAACCTCAGCAGTTGGATCCATCTTCCTTCTCGCATCCTTTGTCACATGCATGTAGACAGGAGAACCAAAAATACGCAAATGGGAAATATCAGGCCTCTTGCCAGAATAAGCCTCCTCTGGTGTACTCATGCCAAGAACCTTGTGAGGAAAACGGTTCTGCACATACACTGCTGTATTGCATGCCTCAGCCCACAAGTGAAGGGGTAGGCCCTGATCATGCAACATCGCCCGTGCAGCACCCACGATCTTTTTGTTCTTCCACTTAGCCACCCCGTTCTGCTGTGGGTTATGGGGTTCGATGAGCTCTCTCCGAATGCCTTCTGTGCTGCAGAACTCCTTGAATTCAGCCGAGATGAATTCACCACCGTTATCACTCCTTAAAGCAATCACCTTCTTCCCCGACTCCTTCTCGACCAGTGCTTTAAACTCACAGAACTTCGCGAATGTATCGCTCTTCTTCTGCATGAAGAAGATCCAGCACTTTCGAGAGAAATCATCAACAAAGATCACATATTACTTGTGCTTTGCTGTCGAAGCAACTGAGAAAGGACCACACACGTCTGTGTGAACTCTCTCAAGGATCGTCGTGGCGCGACTATCCTTCTCGTGAATGGTGGCTTTCACATACTTCCCTAAAGTACACCCCTTGCACTGATCTGACTGCGCAAGGGTGCCCTTAGGAAGTCCAGTAGAAATCTGCTGCAGAATCTTCAAAGCTCCATGGTGAAGATGGCCCAATCTCCTGTGCCATAGTTCGCCCTCATCATCCCGGCTCACCATATCTCCAGCCTTGCATGCCATAGCTGCGCAGTCATCTACCTGCAACTGATAAAGGTTCTGAGTTCGAACCCCTATCTTCCGGGTCTCTCCAGTAGTCTTACTGCGCAGGAAAGCTTTTCCTTCGCTGAAGACAACATCATAACCCTTATCCTCCAACATCGCTACTGAAATCAGGTTCTTCTTCAATCCGGGTACATGCATGACATCCTTTAAGACAAAGGGTTTACCAGACTCCCTCTGAAAGGATACGGTACCGATACCAGTCGCACTGTATCTACCGTCATCGCCCATCTCGATGTGCATACCCAAATCCTTGTCCTCCAGATCTGAGAACAACTCCCGATCTCCCGTCATATGAAATGACGCATCGCTGTCCAAGAACCACACCGATCCCATCACACTTGAAAGCAAGCATGCAATCAGTGAAAAGTCAAGCTCGAACTATGAAGCCAAAGCTTCTCCATCTGCAAATCTTCCCGCTTGCTTGTTCTTCTTCTTCTTTGGACAATTGGTAGCATAATTTCCGTGATCATGGCAGTGAAAACACTTCACTTTCGCCATATCCTGCTTCTTGCCCTTTGCACCAGAATGAGAGGTTTTCTTACCCTTCCCCTTCTTTGCTTTGGCAACCAAAGCGCAGTTTTCTTCATCGGCTCCCTTTGATGAAGATCCATCTCGAGTAGTCCTCCTTATCTCCTCCTGCATGAGATCCGCCCAAAGGCGCTCCCATCCCGGCAGCTTCTCCCGACCATTGAAACTATCTTGATATGAGTGCCAAGCCTTTGGAAGACCAAGGAGAGCCAGGTCGACCATGTCCTCGTCTTCGATAGTCACCCCCACACTTCCCAGCTCATCTCTGCACTGAGTGAACTTCGTGAGGTATTTGGCGATACTGTCGCCCTTCTCCATCTTGATGTTCCTGAGCTTATCTTTGAGCGCCAGCCTCCTTTGGTCACTCTTACTCTGGAATAGATCCGTCAAAGCTTTCCACATTAAATATGGAGTAGCCTTTCCATGCAGGCTGGATACAATATGATCCTTAACGCCCTCCAACAGGATCCTTTGACACTTCGCCATCTTCTTTTGCCGTGCATCGACTTCAGCTGCATCAGTGGGGTTTTGGACATCCGTATCTACGAACTCCTTCAGACCATTATCTTCTAATACTTCTTCCATGCGATCCTTCCATGCAACATAACTCGAATTGTCTTCAAGAGCATATTCTAGTCGCAAACTTTTGAAAGACATTTTCAACACTGGCACCAAGAAAACAAAACTGCTACAAAATTTCGAATTCCACCTCAAAGCTCAGCTTCTCTAGATCTGTGAGAAAAAATTATTTCTAGCACAGAGATTGACTGCAAGGGGCATTTACCAGACCTTTCACTTTCCGAAGAAAGATGAATTCAGAGGCTACCTGGCCCGCATGCAGACTCTGTCTACCAAAATAAGTTTGTAATCACTGTGATGATCAATCTCTACTTCAATAGCTCTGATACCATGTAGAAATTTGTTGAATAATGATCAATTATTCACCGAGACTATCCTGATCACATACAATTCGAATTCATATGCAACACATAATCTCTTCCACTCAGATCATCAAACATGCGGAAATAAAAATCAAGCGATAACACATCAAATCATCATACACATTAACACAGTATGTATGGGGAAAGCTTATAGCTGAAAACCCCGCAACTATTGTGTATATTATAATGGAGAAATCAAGTAACAAACTCAGTACAATACTCCTCACAAGTACTCAATACTTTCTCATAAAGTTACCCACAATCTAGCTCAGTTTTGAACAGGTTACTGGTTCAAAACTCACCGCCAATTGCCTTGCCTCTATTGCGCAATCCAGGCCTGTATATATAGAGATCCAAGGTTCGAATCTCCTTGGCTTGACTGCGCAATTTTCATGGACAAATGCTCCAAGTGTGGTGCAAATCTCATGCACAATTGATGTCGCCACTGATAGCTAACTCCACCCTTTTCATCTACCTCTTTCACTGGTCTCCACTGAACTGATCATGCACTGTAGTGAACTGATGTGTTCTTGAGTTGAATAATGAGTTACTAGTTAATGAATTAAATAATATTTAATTCACTTCACTCATAACTAATTGATTAGCTAGTTAAACTAATCTCAACTAGTTCAACTAAAATAA
Organism: Pinus albicaulis; assembly: GCA_034641835.2. Lineage (NCBI taxonomy): Eukaryota > Viridiplantae > Streptophyta > Pinopsida > Pinales > Pinaceae > Pinus > Pinus albicaulis. Next base: position 125,362,984 of record CM076579.1, read on the forward strand.
ACAGAACACAACTCCACTATCTGTCTCATTAACTCCACCAAACTTCTGCCATTGAAGTCCTAACTGAAGTCAACCATGCATGATGCCATCAAACCCTTGGGAATAGCGTAATTCCTCTGTCAGATGCATGAGCCACTTCTGTAGCTCGAACTGAAGTGCTCCAAGAGAGTAAACTGCTATTTAGAGTCCAAATATTATTAAGGGTAAATAATATTTGACTTCCCTATTATTAAGGGTAAAAATAGAGTCCCATCTATTTTTACCAACATGACCAATGCTCCAAGAATCTCAAACTGGAATCCCCGAACCATGCTCCATATGTCTAAAAATAGACATAGTCTAAAAATAGACATAGTCTAAAAATAGACTTTGCGCCAGAATTTGCCTGCGGGCCCACTTAATGAAGGCGACTTCATTTCACTAAGCTCCATCATCTTGTTGCATTCTCAACAAAAATAAAACTGCTACCCCTACCTCTGCATCCAATCACTGTTGAAGCTCCTTTTCAACAGTGGGGACTTGACTTCATAGGAGAAATCCATCCACCATATTCTACTTAGCATAGATGGATTCTCACTGCCACAGACTATTTCACTAAGTGGATAGAAGCCATACCTTGTAGGCAGGCCAATGATTCTGTTATTACAAAATTCATGGAGACTAACATTCTCTCCAGATTTGGCTATCCTACCAAGATCATCACTGATAATGCAACAGTATTTGGATCAAAGAAGATGGTTGAATTCTGTCATAGATATCAGATAAAATTGGGGCATTCCACGGCCTATTACCCCCAAGGTAATGGACTTGAAGAATCCTCAAACAAGATTTTAGTGAACATAATCAAGAAATTGTTGGAGGAAAACAAAAAGTCTTGGCACACAAAGCTAGTTCATGCACTTTGGGCTGACAGATTGACTTTGAAGAAATCTATTGGTATGCCACCTTTCTAGCTTGTGTATGGTACTGATGCAATTTTTCCAACCAGCCTTGGTGTACCAGTCATGAAGTTGATTCAAGATTTGCAAACTGGAGATAATGACATGATCATAAGAATAAATCAAACCATTCATCTTCAGCAAACCAGAGAGGAGGTTTATAAAAAAGCATTGTAGAAGCAGGACAACATTAAAAAGATTTTTGACAGAAGAACCAAAGCCAGAAATTTCAATATTGGGGACAAAGTTTTGAAGTGGGACTCTAGGAGGGAAGACAAAGGTAAGCATGGAAAATTTTACAACTTATGGCTTGGCCCTTACTCTATCCATTCAGCTGCTGGTAATAATGCCTATTTATTGCAAGAGTTGAATGGAGCAGAATTGTTTGGGGGTCCTGTCAATGGCAGGATGCTTAAGAATTACTTCTCTTGATACATTTCATGTTCTGAAAGCCTTTTTATCTTTTTCCATTATAAATATTTCATCCACCATTGCATTAAAAGCTAGAAAAAATAAAAATACAAAAATAGTGAAAGAAAGAAAAGAGGGCAGATTTTGAAAACAAGAAAGGTACAGCCCCATACCAAAAAAGAGAAACAAATCTGAAAGTGTGCAAGCTCAAATTCCACTCCTAAAGAACACACTCCTAGTTAGTCAAACAACCTAATCTTGAATAATTAGTTTTAAATTTTCTGCTGATAGGATAGTGAATTCGATTTGCCAAACTATTTAATCTTGGATTATCAGTAGGTAGATTAGGCTAGAAATTAAAGGTTCAAACATGCTCAAAATCTGAACCTGAGTTTCCAAAGAGAATGACTCAAATCTGTTTCAAATTCTGGGTCAAAAAATATGTAAGTCTAGTTCTAATTAGCTCAAAATATGAACCAAAGGACAAACAAAGACAGCTCAATCAAAAGTCAAAATAGAGCTGTAAAAAAGATGAAGGATATGCTTTGAAATTTCAGATCCTAAGCCTTCTATTTTGTTTTAATTTTCTGTAAAATAAGATATATGTGCAGCTTATTTTTATGCCATAGATCAGCAAAAAGTTAGACTATTCAATCCTAACTTGTATGCTTTTAAATTTCTGTTGTAGAATGTAGAGAATAAAAAATATGTTGGACAGTTTAATCCCAACAGATAGTAGATTAGGTAGAGAAACATATGGGCTCAACTGTTCAATCTGAGTCCATGGAGAAATAAGGAGTAGAAATAGAGTATATTTCCTGCTTTCAAAAAGAATAAAATCTTGTAAAGGAGTTTTCCAATCCAAGTGCACTCTAATGAAAAAAAAAATTAGATCAGTAGGATTGGGTAGGAAGAAAGCTTGTTGATGAAAGATCCATTATTTTTATGGCTGCTAATATGCTTTCAGAGCAAGACTGTCCCAGCAAAGGAAGGGTAGCCCAATGGATGAAGCACTAATCAGCCACCCAGAGAATGCAAGTCTAAAGTTCTTGTTACCTTCAAGAAGGCACCATCCCCAAGTGGAGCCACTGTTAGCCACCTATGAAATTTGATTATACCAAAAGGTGGCTAAATCATTTTTTGGAGCCTTCATGGAACAAATTTTATTGCAAAAAAGTGTTATCTCTTGAATACTCTTAAAGGAATCATGCCTCTGTCCAAATCTTCCATACTATTCCCATTTTACACTCTCAAAATCTGCTTATTTTATGAGAAGAAACTGCTGCAAAATCACCATTTTCCCCTCCTTTCACTTCGAAACTAAACTCATTTTCTACCCCTTTCATTCTCATCAAAATCCTTCATTTTAATATTTTTATCCTTCCCCTCCATCAAAACCCCTTTTATAAGGCTTAAGACTCTTTCTTTGCCTTATCGAAACCCCCAAAATCCATTGAAAACTTGAAAAAATTCATAAAAAATAAGTTTTCTTTTTCGCAGACTTAAGCCCCTTTGGGCTAAGTCTTAAGCCATTTCCCCTCCACGTGCCCACATCCTAGAACCAGGTGCTAAACCCACAAAGCGCTTATCGCATCGCAAATTTTGAGCGCATAAGTCTAATTTGTTGTGTTTAAAACTCTGATAATGATTAGCCCTATATATTATAGCCCCCGATCATATTGCATTTCATATAGACCATGGCCCTGTAGATGGGCACCAAGCCATATTATAAATATAAAACCATCCCGACACATAAAACCTTTGTTTTTATTAATATTTTGGGTTTTTGCAGGGTTTGAAAAGGTTTCCGCCGATACAAAGCTTAAATCGCTCCCCACCATCGAGCTGATCTTCAGATCGATGGCTCACAAATCAAATCGCCCCGGTGGTCCCCATGGTCACTCACTGTACAAAACCAACAGTTTTTATCGCACCACCTTTGAAAAGAAAGCCGTATTTCCCGTTTGGTCACGATCAATGCCACAGGCCGACATGTTGTCTCAAGAGGTTTGGAGATACCGCCGTCATCACGCATTAAAGGTCGACTGTGGGCTCAGCGTGATATTGGTGTACGCCGCCCGATCTAAGGCCGGCTCATCGGATGGTGATCGCGCTCAAAATAAGCTCGAGGGGTAAACTAAGGTATGGCGAAATCATCAAAGCATCTTCGTCATTGATGTTGGCAATATTTTTCTTGTCTCCTATTAGATGATTGTCCTTGATGGCAACTCTCTGACAAAGGATGCAGATAATGACTGTATGAAGAACTCAGAAATCCATCAACAGTTCTATACAAGAAAAATATAAGACTGGATGTAAATTGAACGAAGCTCTGTATTTAATGGGAGAATCGATGTAAATAAGGACGAGTTAGATCATTAATGAATGTATATCTACTTTTCTTGAATAAGTTCGGTGTATGTATGCATCCTGAAGACGGATAATTAAAATCCGTGATAGTTAAGAAACCCGGTGTTGGGTTTGATGGTGCTCTGTATACAGTTAGAGGTACCAATGTTAATACGGTCGACTGTGTATCCCGACTGGTAGGTAATGAACCAACGCGTGATAACCCTCTGTATTATGGAGTAAGGTGTTTATCTATGTTCCGAATGGTGGATTGAATGCACGCAAAGAATCGAGTCGAATAGTCCATAAGGATTTCATCGGAGCTGTATAACAGTATTGTGGTTATATGAATTGATAACGCGGAGAAACGAATTGGCAAAAGTACGCAGACGGAACCTGGAGTAGAGGAGCGGAACCTTACGGATGAACAGTGAACGTGATTTAAGGCTGGAAGTGGTTTTTATCGCACCAACTTTGCAGTGAAAGTGGTATTTGAGAATCAGGAGTGATTCCATAGAACAATCGACATGTGGCATCGAGCGAAGTTCTAAAACCACCATCACTACGTGCCATCGCACGTTAACGATCGACAAATGAGGCCGCGCGATATTGTTGAGCGCCGTCGATCTGGAGGGGAGCCATCGGACAACGATTGTATGAGGAAGATGCGTGAAGGTTAACCAAAGTACGGCGTGGGAATTTGATTGGACTGTTGATCATATACGTGGGGCCCGGAGTCAAAGGTTTATTAACAGGTGTAAATAAAGTTATGACTAGTGTTGGACCTTGGTAAATGTTTATTAACCTTGGTTATAATATTATATGGAGGAGATAAAGATTACCTTTGGGTCAATTCATGTTGTGATAATATGCATTAGTGTATATGGAAGAGTGTAGGTTGGGGATCCAATTTGGATTGGTTCAACTTTTAATACATGGGTTGTTATTAAGAGAGCATTTTTGTATGCCTTAGGGAGGCCATTACTAAAGGAGAAATTTGGATTAATATCGCAATCTCATATTGAGATATTAAAGAAGCCTTAGATTAATTATCTAATTGCCAGACCAAGAAAATAGAACAATGAGAAGTTTTTTGGGGCTTGGGTAGACCCCGTTGGATTATCTATTTGATCCCGTCCAGGAATACCATCAGCGGTTGGGTGGTTTTGACTCATGGTATTAATGAAGGCTAAAACTATATAAGGAGAAGAGGATTATAGTACAATGTGTGCATGAAGAGGGGTTGTTAATGAATAAATCTCTTTAAGAGATATCTGCATGATTGAACTCTATTTTTGATAGATATGAATCTATGATGCACCTATGGATATGATGAAGGATCAAGATCTCTAGATCTAGAAATGATGAATCTCTAGGAAGATCTGCAAAAGAAGCTTTCTGCCAGTAGAAGCTGGTGTTAAATTCAGGGGGTCGAAGCTCCCTTCCAAAAGAGGTTGGTAAACAATATCAGGGGGTTGGAGCTTCCTTCGAGTAGTGACTGGAGAATGAGAGAAGGTGGTAGCCTTCTACAGGTGGGTGCCTGCGTGCTGGTATAAGTCTGTGCCAGTACAAAAATGTAAGAAGTTTTCTTTATAATAAATATTGAAGACAGAGATGACAGCAGCGGTGGTTTTCTCCCTGTTGGTGTCCCGTGTTTTGATAGTTTGGAAAATCAAAACACAAGGCAACATCAGAACCAATATTTAGAGTTACAAGATCTAGTCCTCCTGTTCTCAGAGAGGGATCTCTCAATTTTTTGTTTGCAAAAGTTTATCTTGTGTGCTTATAATATTGATTTTAGACTAGTTATTAAGTGCATGTGTTGTTTGTTTATTTGGTTGGATTGAATTGATATAGCAGAACATGAAAGGTCTAGGAAAGATACACATAATGGAGAAACATCTAGTTCATTGGGAAATGGAGTTAAGAAAAGGTCATAGCAAACTCATCAAAGGATATGGGATATCAAAGGGAAAATCTAACTTGGCCACAGGATCCTTTTGTTTTTTGGAATGGGATGAACATTAATGATTTGGAAAGAGAGTTTTAATTCTCAACAAAGGGAATTTGAAAGCATAGTTTGGACAATAAAGAGCTCTTTGATAGACAGGGCTAACCATAAATTCTACAAACATTCTTTAGGAAAATAATGATTTCAAGACAACTTTCAAAATGAAATCTAAGATTCAAGTAACACCCTATTTCCTCAAAGATTTTATTCTAAAGGACTTAGAAAACATAAAAGATTTACTGATAATTACAGTCATAGAAGAGGGAACACCTAAAAACATCTATGATCATAATTATAATGACATTTAAGCCAACTGTTTAAGTGAGGACAAAGGGCAAGATCAAAACAGACCTCTCTGATTCACTATAAGCAAAGAACTTCAAAGGGAGACTTCGATAACAGTTTTTAAGTGGCAGCAGACAAGCAGGGAGAACCATAAATCATGCTAAAACCAACTGTTCAAACTATTAAGGAAATAAACAAGCATGAAGACTAAAGAGAAAGATTAAAGCCTCTAAAATACTTTAGCAGAAGAAAACATGAAACAGTGAAGGATGAACAGGTCTAAGGTGCTTCCAAGAGTCATTTCTTAGCCTAAAAATTTCTATCCTACTGTAGTAAGAAATTATGGAACATAATGAAAATAGGGGGAAAACATAAGACAGTTCAGAATACTTCACCAATAGCCAAGTTCATGGATCCAATGATAGAGCCTTCTTAGGAACAAGCATGCAACAACATCATCAAGATCTCCAAGACTTCAATTTGTTCTTCAACTTCAACAGACTATGTATTTACTTCAAAGAGTTTCAGTATTACAACTTGTGATCAAACAATAACCAACAAATTCTTATCTTCTACAGAAGTATTTATAGAAGAAAAGAGGAGGTGGAATGAGACAAAATATCTTCTAAGTTCAATTAATACAGCTTATTGTCTCTTGGCCTTTGAGGGGCTCGATGGAGAACATTCTGATATTCCTCCTGTATTAATTGGTTACATTAACTTTTCAAGCTTGCTAGGAAAGAAATGTTGACTTTTAAGGTTCTATGCTCTATCTGGAGTAACTCTGTGGATATTTTCTATTAAACTACCTTGGCAGAATTAACTTCTTGGCAGCGCTGGAGGCAAATATTTGTTTAATCAATAGCTCGGCCTCTTTTTTGAATGGTTTGAGGCAACAGGTGGCTCTTGAAGTAGCTGAGGAATCAATTTTCCTCAAATGCAGCGGTGGAGATATTTTCTGCCTGGTAGATCCTCTTGATTTTCTATTAATTCTGTTTTAATTTGGGGGATTAGGCTTTTGATATTCAATCTTAGCCGTAATCCCTAAATTTGTCTTCAATCTTCATTCTACCGCACTTTGTCCCTCAACACTGATACTCTTTTTAAATGCAATTTTGAACCACAGTGTCTTGTTAATGTGTAGAGTTGTGCTGGGCTTTGAAGGTATCAATGCTCATAGAGCATTGACAAACAGTGAATAGATCTTGGCGAATGGGCTCTTTTAATGTAAGACAGGCACGGGAAATGTGTTCCCCGGCCTTCGGCCTTTCTTCATTGTGTAATGAAAAACCATTAAAAACACCTGAAAAACACAAAAACAATTAAGAAATTCTGAATTTTTGGGTTAAAACTACTTCAGATGGTGGGGAATGAGCATAGCCGTTGGATGAAAGCATCCAATGGTGGAGATCTACAGATAATAGGAATAAGAAGAGTGGGAGAAGAAAATAAAGCGGAGAGATCTTGGACTGTCCGATCTGGACACGTGGACGGTCCGGATCTAATCAGGGAATCGAAATTGGAGGTCGAGAATGAGGGGATGCGATGAAAATAAACAATGCGATGGAGCACAGGCCTTTGATCTATAGATTAGATCGAAGGTGGGTAATAAATCGGGGAGAGGTCGATCGGGGAAGCAAAAACAAACATATGCGATTTAAACTTTTGCGATGCGATTGGAGACTCCAATGCAATGGATTGCAGGCCATCGATCTAAGGATTAGATCAACGGTGTAAAATGAATCGAGGTAATCGCAATCGTAAATCGGGAATGAGGCGATGCAATTGTGCAATCGAAGAAAGGGCCGATGCGATTGCGCGATCGACCAATCGCAATCGGCGGTAGTAAATACTGAAACTGCACCAAAGAAAATCTCTGATGCGATTAGGCGCCCGGTTATGGGGCTTGTTTTATATAAATCTCCGATAGGCCTGGGCTTATGTATATATGGGTTTATCGGAGTCGAGCCTTCGGGCCTGGGGCTTTTCAATCAACCCATTAAACTTTTTCCGATGCGATAAAAGATTTGGCCTTTGTGCTTGGTCTTACAAAGGAAACAAAAGATCGGGGGCTATAGATATAAGACCCAATCACATCGAAACTTTTGATGCAGGTCTTTTCAATCAACCCATTTGAAATTTTCCAATGCGATTGCGCGTCAGTATTTTTAATTAACCCATTTATATTAAAACACGTGACTTGTGTTTTTATAACAAAAGTTTGGAAAAGTGGGTTTTGGGCTTTTCAAAGAAAAAATGGATCGGGAAGGAAAAGATAGAAAGGATAAGCACCGGAGGCGGGCCCACGGGAAAATATATATATATAAAAAATGATGCAATCGGGGGTTTTTATAATACAAAGGATTAAATATTCAGAAAACTAACCATGGCATAGAAGGTTGGGGCATCTGAGCTTCTCTCAAATCAACAAATCAAGAAGACTTAAAGCTGTTCGTGATCTTCCCAATATTACACTACCTGAAAGTATCATATACAAATCTTGCCAATTCGGTAAGCAAACCAGAGTGAAATTTAATGCCAAGGAAGATTCATTAAGTAAGCCTCTTGAACTCATTCATACTGACATATGTGGACCTATGAGGAAAAAGTCACCACGTGGTGAACAATACTATATTTTATTTATTGATGATTTCTCTAGAATGTGTTGGCTTGGGTTGATTAAACACAAAGATGAAGCATTTGAGAAATTTAAGATCTTCAAAGCACTGGTTGAAAATGAATTAGATCTAAAAATCAAGGGTCTGAGATCCGATCGAGGAGAAGAATATACGTCAGATGAATTCCTTGAATTTTGTGAACAACATGGCATAAAAAGACAATTTTTTGTAGCTGGCACTCCACAAAAAAATGGCGTAGCAGAAAGAATGAATAGAATAGTTCAACAAATGGCTAGAGCTATGCTTGATGATTCCGGAACACCTGACACATTTTGGGGAGAAGCAGCACATACAGTAGTAAATATTCTTAACAAGGCACATGTTTGTGTAAATAGTGATAAAACTCCATATGAACTATGGTATGGTAATCCTCCCATTGTGAAGCATTTTAGTGTTTTTGGGAGAAAATGATTTATCAAAAATAATGATGAAAAACTTGGCAAGTTTGAACCTAGAGCAGATGAAGGAATACTTCTTGGTTACTCCTCTAGGAGTAGAGCATATAAATGTTACAATAAAAGACTTTGGAAGATTGTTGAATGTATTGATGTTGTTATTGATGAGTCTCCTGCAGCTCCAAAAGAAGAAAAACAAACAACAGATGAAGATGATGATGACATATATCCTTCTACATCAAATAGGAATGATATAGACAATGAACCCAATGAAGAACCTGAAGATGATTTATCTCAAAAAGCTCCATCCAGATATGTTCAAAAGAATCATCCAGAATCTCAAATTTTGGGAGAAAAGGGATCAGGTGTACAAACAAGAAGGACTCTTGTGGGATCTTCTAGCAATTTGGAATTTATGTCCACTATTGAACTACACAATGTCAGTCAAGCTAGCAAAGATGAATGTTGGATTCAAGCCATGAATGAAGAGCTTGATCAAATTGAAAAGAATCACACTTGGGAATTAGTACTAAGACCTCATGACAAAAATGTCATTGGAACTAAATGGATATTCAAAAACAAGTTAAATGAGAATGGGGATGTTATAAGAAATAAAGCTAGACTTGTTTGCAAAGGGTATGCTCAACAAGAAGGTATAGACTTTGAAGAAACCTTTGCTCCTATAGCCAGACTTGAAGCCATAAGAATGTTTCTTGATTTTTCAAGCTTCCAACAAATCAAAGTTTATCAAATGGATGTTAAATATGCTTTTCTCAATGGTGATCTAGAAGAAGAAGTTTATATAGAACAACCAGAAGGATTCATTTTGGGAAATGATGAAAAACTTGTTTGTAGAATTAAAAAGGCTCTATATGGTCTCAAACAAGCTCCAAGGGCATGGTACTATCGTCTTGACAAATATCTACATCAACAAGGATTTTCAATAGAAAATTATACACAAAAACTAAAAATGATAAACAATTGATTGTGGTTGTATATGTTGATGATATAATTTTTGGAAGTAATGAAGAGTCTATGAGCTCAAATTGTTTATGTTACAATAAGAATTTGAAATGTCTTTACTTTGGGAACTAACATTCTTTCTTGGCTTGCAAGTGAAACAAGCAACAGATGGCATATTATTATCACAAACAAAATATCTTAAGAAAATTCTAAATAAGTATGGTATGGAAGAGTGCAAACCTGTAAGTACACCAATGGTAACCGGATGTAATCTCAGTTCTCATGATGATTCTCCCACAGTGAATCAACCAGAATACAGATCTATGATAGGAAGTATACTTTATCTCATTGGGACTAGACGATACATTATGCATGCAGTTGGAATTGTTGGACAATTCCAATCTAATCCAAAAGAGTCTCCCCTTCAAGCTGTCAAAAGAATATTCAAATATCTACAAGGAACTCAAGACTTTGGACTATGGTACCCAAAGAATGCTGATCTCACTTATGCTTATAATAATGCGCATTGGGCCGAAATTGTTGATGATCGAAAGCACTAGTGGTGGTGCATTCTATATGGGGCCCCTTTGGCAGATCTTGTGCAAATAAGAAGCAAAGCTCTATTCCCTTATCTACAATTTACAAAATAATTGGTCAGCAAGATCATGTTGGACTCAACTTCTTGATGATGCAAACCTTACAAGACATTCACCAAATTTTCACCTATATTCCATTATGTGTGATAATACAAGAGCCATCAGTATCTCAAAGAATCTTGTTATGCATTCCAAGACCAAGCACATTCCCATAAAGTATCATTTCTTACGTGAACAAGTGCTTGAACAAAAGGTGAAGTTGGAGTATGTTCCCTCCAAAGAACAAGTTGCTGATATATTTACCAAACCTCTACCCAGGGAAGCATTCGAATATCTCAGACAAAAGCTGGGAGTATTATATGCCATGCAAAAGATCAAATCTACTTAAATACAAAAGATTCAATTGGATATGTGGATTTCCTACAGGACAGTCGCGTATATACGCAAGTTTATTCACAGAAAACCGTGTATGGGTATTTGCTGAAAAAAAAATTCTGGGTCAGCATTCTTCAGCACAACTACAGTGTTGATGGGTATCTCTGGAAGCACAGGTTAAGGGGGAGAATTGGTCATGTGGAAAGGATGAATTGTTGGCATTCTAATTATTTTTTGTAGTCTGATCTCATGCTTAATAATTTTTTATCTTGATTGAAAACTCATTTCTGTTATTTCATTGAAAATTATGTTTGAAGATGCAACATGATCTCAGGGGGAGCAGGGTATTGTTGGTACTAAGGATATTGATCTACCTTTTTCCCTTGATGTCAAAGGGGGAGAATGTTTCTGAATGTATTTTTGGTCATGGTTTCCAGCAAGTCCAAAGGCGGAGATTGTTGGCAATATTTTTCTTGTCTCCTATTATATGATTGTCCTTGATGGCAACTCTCTGACAAAGGATGCAGATAATGACTGTATGAAGAACTCAGAAATCCATCAGTAGTTCTATACAAGAAGAATATAAGACTGGATGTAAATTGAATGAAGCTCTGTATTTAATGGGAGAATCGATGTAAATAAGGACGAGTTAAATCATGTATGAATGTATATCTGATTTTCTTGAATAAGTTCAGTGTATGTATGCATCCTAACGACAGATAATTAAAATCCGTGATAGTTAAGAAACCCAGTGTTGGGTTTGATGGTGCTCTGTATACAGTTATAGGTACCAATGTTAATACGGTCGATTGTGTATCCCGACTGGTAGACAATGAACCAACGCGTGATAACCCTCTGTATTATGGAGTAAGGTGTTTATCTATGTTCCGAATGGTGGATTGAATGCACGCAGAGAACCGAGTCAAATAGTCCATAAGGATTTCATCAGAGCTATATAACAGTATTGTGGTTATATGAACTGATAACGCGGAGAAATGAATTGGCGAAAGTACGCAGACGGAACCTGGAGTAGAGGAGCGGAACCTTGCGGATGAACAGTGAACGCGGTTTAAGGCTGGAAGCAGTTTTTATCGCACCACCTTTGTAGCGAAAGTGGTATTTGAGAATCGGGAGAGATTCCATAGAACAGTCGACACGTGGCATTGGGCGAAGTTCCAAAACTGCCATCACTGTGCGCCATCGCACGTTAACAATCGACCAAGGAGGCCGCGCGATATTGTTGAGCACCATCGATCTGGAAGGGAGCCATCGGACAACGGTCATATGAGGAAGATGCACGAAGGTTAACCAAAGTACGGCGTGGGAATTTGATTGGACTGTTGATCATATACGTGGGGCCCGGAGTCAAAGGTTTATTAACAGGTGTAAATAAAGTTATGACTAGTGTTGGACCTTGGTAAATGTTTATTAACCTTGGTTATAATATTATATGGAGGAGATAAAGATTACCTTTGGGTCAATTCATGTTGTGATAATATGCATTAGTGTATATGGAAGAGTGTAGGTTGGGGATCCAATTTGGATTGGTTCAACTTTTAATACATGGGTTGTTATTAAGAGAGCATTTTTGTATGCCTTAGGGAGGCCATTACTAAAGGAGAAATTTGGATTTAAGACAATCTCAGATTGAGATATTAAAGAAGTCGAGATTAATTATCTAATTGCCGTACTCAAGAAAATAGAACAATGAGAGAAGTTTCCTTGGGGCTTGGGTAGACTTCGTTGGATTGACTAGTCAGATCCCATTCAGAATACCATCGGGCCAAAGGTGGTTTTGACTCATGGTTTTAATAAAGGCAAAAACTATATAAGGAGAGGAGGATTATAGTACAATGTGTGCATGTAGAGGGGTTGATAACGAATAAATCTCTTTAAGAGATATCTGCATGATTGAACTCTGATAGATCTGAATCTACGATGCACCTGTGGATATGATGAAGGTTCAAGATCTCTAGATCTAGAAATGATGAATCTCTAGGAAGATCTGCAAAAGAAGCTTTCTGCCAGTAGAAGCTGGTGTTAAATTCAGGGGGTCGAAGCTCCCTTCCAAAAGAGGTTGGTAAACAATATCAGGGGGTTGGAGCTGCCTTCGAGTAGTGACTGGAGAATGAGAGAAGGTGGTAGCCTTCTACAGGTGGGTGCCTGCGTGCTGGTATAAGTCTGTGCCAGTACAAAAATGTAAGAAGTTTTCTTTATAATAAATATTGAAGACAGAGACGACAGCAGCGGTGGTTTTATCCCGAATTGGGTTTCCACCTTAAATACTGGTGTTCATGTGTGTTGCTTATGTGTGATGGTTTATTCTGTTATTACTGCACATGCTTACTGTTTAACTAAACATCTGATGAATGAATGATGCAATGATCTAAGTAAAGAATTAAATGCATAATAAGATCTCTGGACATACAGGATATGCGCGTGTATACTCAAGTTGGGTTCAGTAAAGTAGCATATGGTTTTAAGAAAGAAAAAGTAAAAATTTTTCAGTCAGCTCTAAATACTGATTCACCCCCCCCCCCCTAGTATTTTTCCAAACAGTCGATCTGATCTGCAGATCAACGACCCACAATCAATCGCTCCAGTCCCCATAGCCACGGCAAAAATCAGCGGTCCCACAGAACCAGTGGTCCCAAACACCTAGTCAGCATTCATGCGGCATCAACGGATTGGAGCGAGTCTTCATTGGTTCCTCGCACAGTCAGCAAATCTGGACCCCGAGAGAATTATAAAGTAGATTTGAAATAAATTTCGAGTCACACTCACCCTGACGTCAGCAGGCCCCAAATCGGACCTGGGGAACTTTATAGGGTGGATTTCATAAGGATTTCGGGTCACAAACGCCCTTATGTCAACAAACACCTTTTGTGACCTGAAATGGTTATCCAGCTTGGTTTTATCAAATTTTGAAGTCTAGCTATGTTATTTAATAAAGGGTGATCGTATGGTTTTTCTATTATATATTGAAGAAAGGTCGAAGGCTGGGGTTTAATTCTCGCGCCTTCGATTCTTTAAAAGGAAGCCATCCTGGGGTTTGAATTTCTGCGCCTCATCAATACTCCAAAGGCATTGATGCCTCACGACCCCTGTGTAGCACTACACACCAAAAAAACACAGTAAAGCAATTGCAAATCGAAGGGTATCAGTGTCAAAGACAGAATGCACCAGAATGGAAGATTGAAGACAAATTCATGAGGATTACGGCTATGTTTGATTATCAAAAGCCTAAGCCTCCCAATTAAGACACATTTAAAAGAAAATCCTAAGTGTTTATCAGACAGGAAAGCCTTCGCCGCCACATCTGAGGCAAATTGATTCCTCCCAGCTACCACGGTGCCACCTGTGCCTCAAAGCATTCAAACAGAGGCCGAAGTTATTTATCAAGATCAGAAATTTTCCTCAAGCGCAGCCAAATAGCTATTTCTACCAAGGAACTTAATGTAAAAAACATCAACAAAGTGACTATTACACAACACAGAACCTCAAAAGTCAATAAGAGCTCTCACCGAGCTTAATATTAAATGAAAAAATTAATATAGTCAGAAACATCTATAAAATTCTTCATCGAGCCCCCCAAAGACCAAGAAGCCATTAAGCCTGTATTAATTATCTTTGGAGATCTTTTATCAGATCTCACCTCCTCATTCTTCTATAAATACTACTGGAGAAGATGAGAGAGGGGTTGGTTGAGTTGGTTTCTGAACTTTGAAATGTAATTGAGCTTGAGACTTCTACATGTAAATAGTGTTCACTGGCTCTTGGAGCTCTGCTTGTGATAGATAAGTTAGTCTGGGAAGTGTAGATGATTGCTAAACTAAAGCATTGGACTTAAAGCTATAACTAGTTTGGAGCATCAATACAAGCTGATTTATGGGATCTGGTCTATGTTGACGGTGATGTTATTTCTTATTGTGAATTGTTATTTTACTTCTGTTTTCACTGTGTTCATATTCTCTTATAAAGAACAACATGCATAGAGTTAGGACCTACTATATATCAGTACCCTTCTCTGACTGAAAATATTTATCTGAATGTTTTCTTCCAATATGTATTATTTGGGAATGATTTAATTCAGTTCAAGCATAGGAATGCTGGCGTTCCCTTGTCCTACTATCTAAGCTAGTTGTTATTCTTAAATTTTATTTTCATTATATGTTAAGTAGAGATGAACTAAGGAAGATATGGTGTGCCCTGGTCCTAGTTTTATCTCAAAAGACTGTCTGAAAGTTTCCCTTGGAATGTGTTAAAAGTTGGCTAGTTTAAAAGTACATACCAGATCTTAGGCCATTTTGTGTTATCTTTGTGTTTGTCTTGAAAGTAACCAATTAAAGCAGAGCTAGGAGAGGATTGGTAGTGAGCCCAGCCCGCTAGTTTCTTCTCCAACAATTGCCTTCAAGTTTCCCTCTATTTTTATTATGTTTTCTATTGAAAGTGGATCAAAGGCTAGCTAGTTTCGAAGTACTTACCAGATCCTGGATTGATTTTATGTCTTTCTTGAGCGTTTGTCAAAGGTTGGCTAGTTTGAAAGTACTTACCAGATCCTAGGCAACTCTTTGTTCTTCATTTTTTTAATTCCCCTTCTTTTTGTATCATTTCATTCCATAAATCAAACTTTAAAGAGATCCTTAGACATAGATGACTTGCCCCATGGACCACTCTTGAACCTGATTGTTTCAATTAAAACCTATTATGACTTCATAGCCCAATGGACTAAAACCTGCAATTATCTATCTTTCTGGCCAAAGCTCATTCTGATTGCTTGCTACTTCACACCTTTGAAACTCTTTGCACTTAGAACTTTCCACCTCAAACAGTAATCATGCTCAACCATCCAAAAACAAACCAAACCCTTGGCCTTCATAACTAGCCTAATATTATTACCCAGAACTTCAAAGACAAATCCATCTTTGCACTTATTGGAGAGATCCCTCTCCAGATTCAGGAGGGCTAGATCCTATAATCCCAAAGTGGTTGAAATAATGTTCTCCCTGCAGTTGGAATTTTTTCAATCTTGCTAATTACAGGGTGCTAACACCTCCTATCATGGTTGATGACTCAGAAAATATTTTGTGGCAAAATTCTGAAATTGGTAACTTAGCTACCTATAGGACCATTCACAAAGCAAGCTCTGTACCCAAACATCTTACATCCTTGCCAAATTCTCAGTTTGACTTGTGTTTAGCAAAAACCCTTTTTAGAAACAAGTCACAAAGTAAAACCAACCTTGCCGATCTTGAGCCCTTAAATTTGCAGCAGAGTCCTAGCAGACAAGCCTCACCCACTACACCTCCTGATTTTCAGCTTCTCCACCACTTCGGCTCTTATCACCCCAAATATGCTCAGAATCAGTCTACAAGTCCAAGTACCTCCGCCACACCCATTCAGACCACCACTGTGAAAATCACCTCATCCCATACTACAAATCCTCATACTGTAAATATACCATCAGCTCCCATCATGGCAGCTTGGTATGCGTCCTTAGTATTACCACATCCTTTGGTACCTTTGCAAAATGATTACCAATCCCGAATCCCACACTTCACCAGAGCTGAGTCTGCTACAGCCCAACATCATGTAGATAGAATCAATGATGCCTTTGAATACATGGAAATAGAAGATGGAGACCATAAGAATGAGAATGTTTGCCTAAAGCCTAGACAGAGAAGCCAAGAAGTGGTTTAAACACTTAACACCTAGTAACATTATACATGATCTCCCAGCATTTTACCAAAATTTCATAAGCAGGTGGGAAATCAGGAAGAACCCCATCCAAATCCTTTCCGAATATAATAATATTAAGAGGAATATGGGGTAAAGTGTTCAAGACTATTGCGTTAGGTTCAATAGTGTCTATAATTCCCTCCTGCCTAACATGAAACCTCCACTTGGATCAGCATTAGCAAAATTTCTTGAAGGTTTCGATCTAGATATGACATACCAACTAAGAGAAAGAGACCCCGGAACTTTAGAAGAAATGAAAAAAGTAGCTATTAGTGCCGAAGCCAACCTAGCTCAGAAGAGAGCTAGGATGAGATCAGAAAAGAAAGTCACATACCGAGATGAGGCCATGCCTTCAATTTCATCCTCAGATCCCAGAATAGACAACCTAGTTAGAACCATGGAGAGAATTTTGGAAAGAATAAATCTAAATGAAAAATCACCTCTTAGGGACAACCAGCCAAATCCTCAAAACAGAAACTGGAACCAAAACTTTAGAAGAGACCCACCTCAAATCAAACCAAGGGAAAATGACCAACAGATCAGGCCACCTTTCCAAGAGAACTTTGTTGATGAGGTAGAAAGAGATATGGAACCACTTGATGAAAATAACTTAAACTTGATAGGTTCTGATAGCGAGGGTGAGGTTTTCCTCACAGAAGAAGAACAAGTTTTCTTCTCCTCAAACCAAAATGAAACAAATTATGAGGACACCGAAGATCCTGAAATAGGATTACAAAACACCATAATGGAAGTTCATAGGCAATATGATCTTAGGAGTAAGAAAAACAAAGACAAATCTAAGAAAGGTAGCTCAGACACTGCTGTTACAAAAGCCCCCGATACTATTCTTAAAAGAACAACAGATAGTAACAAAATCATGGCTAAGAGAACTGACCAAAACAAAGACAAAACTAGCCAGGCAAGCCTTGATCCTAATTGTCCTAGTACCTCTACTAAGATCCCCAAAACAAATGTATTGAACAAAACCCCAAATCAAAATAAGTAAATTAAGAATATAGAGAAATTCATGGCTGAGAAAATTGAAACAAATATATCTAAACTACAAGTACCCTTCAGTTTTGAAGGGGAAATCTCCAAAATTAAGATCGCCATGCCTCTCACTGAACTTATTTCCCAAAGCTCATATAAATCTCAAGTGCCAAAGGTCCTAAACATAGGAAATGATGCAGATACTTTACACCTAGCTGATGATACCCCTGAGGTGTTGTTTGGACCAAAAATAGAAGGAAAATATCAAGAGGGAACCACTCTTCCTTTTTACATTAGTCTGAATATACATGACCAAATCCTACATAATGCCATGCTAGATTCCGAAGCCTCTCACAATCTCATGCCAAAAGTAGTAATGGAAAGATTAGGCCTAGAAATAAAAAAACCTTATAAAGACTTATATTCGTTTGATTCAAGCAGAGTCAAGTGTCTAGGCCTGATAAAAGATATTTATGTCAGTTTGGAACAAGTACTTGCAAAACACCTAGTCATGGACATAGTGGTAATAGACATGCCCCCCAAGTACGGAATTCTTTTATCCAGATCTTGGGGGGCCAAGCTTCAAGGAAATATTCAATTAGATATGTATTACACCATTATTCCTGTGTTTAACCAAACAAGAATACTGTATCGGGAATCACACATGAAATACATGGTTAGCAACCAAGAAAGGCCAGATAACATCCCTATGTATTCCATAAATTCAACCTAAATTACTTCATTTTACATACTAATGAGGACATTGATAAACATGTGGGAGAAATTGAAACAAATCTAGGCACACCGCATTAGACACCCCAGATTCTCTATGATGAACTAGATACTCAAAGCTATCATGACCACGAACAGTTGTGTCTTGAAGAGAGGGAATTTAATTTCTTAGAAATAGAGATAAATCAGAAAACATAAAAAATTCTACACCCTCAAGGAAGTTGCTCAAACCAATGACAAACATCAAAAGTACAATCAAAAACTTTTTCCAAAACAAAAGCATTGAAAGGCTTACATAGTACAAAACTCTTTGGTAATCAAAATTAGGGAAGCCTTATGTTCTTGCCATATCTAAATGCTTCACCATCCCAAGACTTTACCTCTCCAAGTAAAACTTTAACTATTGAAATTACTTCTATAGACCCAGGAAAAATGTCTGATGAATTTAATATAGAGGAATATGATAACAACAGTCCTAAAACACTTGAGCTAATTGAACTAGCTAAAATTTTGTCATTTCACCAAAGATTAAGAACTTCTAGAATATGAAAAATTGTTCAAGATACTAGTACATGTCAAGAGAATAATTCAAAACACCATGACACAACCATCATTTCCAAAAGTCACCCTTACAAAAGGGAACACAAAAATCTTTATCAGACATTAACACTTGAGAATAAAACAACTAGTTACATGATATGTGTAGATTTTAGAAACACAGATGAACATTCCCTAAGCAGCACTCATATCCTACCAAAAACAGATCATACGATACAGAAGCTAGGAGTTTCTAATCATATGTCTTTGCAAGGTTATTCTTAAGAACATCATCAGCTAATTCCACTTCAAAGAAAACAACTTAAATATTTTTTCAAATACACTAGAAGCAGTTCCAAATTCAAACCCAGTGTTGCAAAACTGCAAGACACCGAAGACATGTTCCGGAAGGCCATGTTTCCAGTACTGAATTTCTTCACTATGATGTACCTTGATGATGTCATCATCTATTTTAAAAATGACAAAGAGTATCTGTATAATCTAAAGAAGATGTATAACAAAAGCAGGAGCGGAAATCAAAAGTATAGAGAAAAGCAGCAAGCAGATACAGATTTTTTCAGAGACTCTTGCAAAAACCCTTATGTTGTGCTTACAAGCGAAAATTTTCCAAACTTTTCTTTTCAAGAGCTGAGTGGATCAAGAGCATCAGGAGATCCTTTTGAAGACAAGATGCTCAAGTTCCACCATTTTCAGGTGTTCTAGTTTCAAAAAATTTCAATCATTGTACATATGATTTGTTTGAAGAAATAAATCAAAAAACAAAAAATACAAAAACAGTAGAAAAGTAGAAAAGAGGGCAGTTTTAAAAAACAGCAGAAAAGCCCCTTGTTAAAAAAATAGTCATGCTGAAAGTGCGCAAGTCTAAATGCCACTACTAGTGCTCAAAAGATATCTTGTTCAGTTATCTAGCCTAATCATAACTGGACATGTTTTAAATTTATTGCTGATAAGTTAGTGAAAGAAGTGATAGTCAAATTGCGTAATCTTGACTTATCAATGAAAGTAGATTAGGAAAAGGTATTAGTTCCACACGCTCAAAACAGAACCAAAGAGGAAAACAGGGATGAAAAACAAACTATGTATCCTAGTCCTGATTTTTCTAAATCTCATTTTGTGCGAAAATAATATTTGTGTGCGGCTTGTATTTTATGCCATAAACACATGAAAAATCAAACCATCTAATCCTGATTTGGTCATTTTTCAATTTCATGTTTTATTTTAGTGAATGAAATCGTGTCAAACAGCTTAATCTTGACAGTCGATATAGCGTAGGTAGAGAATCAAAGGAGTTCATTAGTTTAATCTGAACTCCCAGAGGATATAAGTGTAGAATTAGATAGTTTTTCTTCTTCTTTTTTCAAAAATATCATGTTAAAGGGCTGCTAGTCCAAATGCACCTAAAGAAGAAAAAATGCTAGGAAATAATAGCTGGGTAGGTAGAGATGACATTGATGCTAATCATGCTGTAAATTTTTCAGAAAAGCATCATTTTCAGAAATAACATCAAGAAAGAGATAAATTTGTGACAATGGATAAGGCACTAGTCTTCACAAGCCAAAGATCTGCAATTCTGGACACCTCCCGAAAAGGAGCTGCCCTCCCCAAATGGAGCCACTGTTAGTCATCAGTATTTTTGCATGTTTTGATGACTAGATTCCTTGGCTGATTTTTCTAGAAGCTAATCTCAATCTGTCAATTTGTCATCTAGAAAACACCTCAAACAATTTTTTTTCCTACGCCTCTCCTTCAACCTATGATGAAAAAACCCTTCAGTTTTCTAAACCTATCTTATTACAACAAAGTCTCCCTATCTATAGCTTTCATAGCTTTGTTTTTCTGTTATTATTTTCCCTTGTTTTCATGCATCTCATTGCCCATCATTTGACAAAGTGTCTGCCCCTCTCTCACTGATCATACCTAAGGAAATATTAAGAATCTGTGACAAGGTTTGTAGGTCTAGGTGGTGGTGTTTAGGACAATTTTCCTTGATAAAGTTGTCCTAAGTCAAAAAAACCATGTGTCTAGTATCAGTCAGCCATAAATTGTTTCCTATTCTGCAAAAAAACATACTGGTTTAGCCTTAGGTCATACACCACAAACTGGTTGCTTGTTTTTATTTATATCAAAGCTCAGAAATATTCATTTCAGGAAAAGAGCAGGATTCTAAAAGTTTCATAAATGAAAGAAGGTGGTCATTTCAAGCTTGATTTTATGACACACTGCTAAGCTCTCAGGAAATCAAAGACCATCTACCAAATACATCACTGGAGGGGTGTATTCAATTATGACAAAGTGCAAATGGGAGAAAAAGAACAAATTCAAACAGGTCTCTCATGCTGAAGTATTTTGCCATCATGAATCAGATGAAGTGTAGTAAGTGAAAGAAAGCAAACATACAGGTTTCAAATCCAAAGGGTGCCTAAAGACAAAGGTCATTCATCAAAGATAAATGAACACAAAGGATTAGGTGATATCTCTCTTTAATTCCCCATCCTAACTCCAAAGGAATCTTTGCATGAGCTCTCAAAAAGGTGACCTAGCCCTGCAAATCACTCTATTTCAAGGAAGAAGATAGTATTTGACAGAAAGAGCTTTAAAGAAAATTAGGCATCATAGTGAAGGTTTAAGAAGGAAATATGCTTCTTATATCTTACCATGAACTTGGAATTTGAAAATCAGTCAAAAACAAATCCACTGTACCTTATGAGAGCACAGTCGGGAAAAAGGAGTTACTTCAGGAATACACATAGTGAGCGCTCACCATTTACAAAGCACATTATTTACTCCTAAAGCTTCATAGTGATATAGTGCAAAGGATACATATATTACAGAAAAGGTTTCATAAAGGAAGAGGGCAACTTTTTTTAAGGACTTCATAAGTGATGAGTAAAAGATCACAGTTTGCCCATTATACCATTTTCAAATGGACAAAGAAAGACACAGTATCTGATGAAGATAAGTTTTTATGTTTTAGGATGGCCTCCTTAATAAAAAAGCAGAGGGTCAAAACATAGTTTAATGACCTCCTTCATAAACAAGCAGAGGGTCAAAACATAGTTTGATTACCTCCTTCATAAACAAGCAGAGGATTGACATAATGGTGTTGAAAGGCCATCAGTAGTGGTTTTTGTATAAGCCTCCTTCAAAGGATAAATCCAAGGCTAGAGTTTGATGAAGAAACCTCATTTAAATAGAAAAAGAGATAGACAAAGCTCTGTTCAAGGTAACTTCTGCAACTGATAAGAAAGGGAAATAACACAGTGTTAAAGATGCCTCCTCCAAGCTTATCTAAGAAAGATAAGTACAAGGAATTGTTTTTCTATAAGTCACCCATTCAAAGAAGACAATTGAGATGAGGAGAACATTTCATAATTGGCAAAGATTTTCTTATCAAAATAGAGTGAATGTGCAAAAGTATAGCAAAGGGCAAGGTATTTGGTGAAAAGTAGACTCCTTCAAAGATTAACACAGTTTGTCAAAATTGCCTCCTTCAGCTTGTGTTGAGGAAACACAAGTAGAGGGCGAAGACATAGTTTTAAAAAGGCTTCTTCAAATAATGAACAGAGATAGGGCTTAGCACAGACACTTTTTCAAATACCTCCTTCATTTGATAAACAAAGAATGAGTTAAATAATTTTGATAAAGGGCTGAAGATTTCAATAGAAAACAGAGATCAGAGGCAGTTTTTTTACAAATGGCCTCCTTCAATCATAAGTAGAGGGAAAAAATTTGTTTACAGGGCTAAAACCTTTCATTAAAAAAAGAGACAGAGTTAAAACTTTTGATAAGGGGATGAAACTTCAAGAATAAACAAAGATAAGAAACAGTTAGGTTTGGGCCTCCTTCACGACAAGTAGAGGGCATAGTTGTCTTTAAAAGAGCCTCCTCCATTTGATAAGCAGAGGGCCCAAAATTTTTTGTGGAAAGGGCCTCCTTTAAATGATGAACAAAACACGGCACAGTTTGTTTTAAAGTGTCTCCTTCAATCATGAGCAGAGGGAAAAAACACAGTTTGCATTGCCTCCTTCAATGGCTAGCAGAGGGCAAACACCAGGTTAATATTTATTTGAAATAACTTCCTTTAGTGGTGAGCAGAGATCAACTAAGCACTCATACAGTGGGTCAAAAGGTCTTTTGCAACAATGAACAGAGAGTGAGTTAAAACTTTCGATAAAGGATTGGAAATTTCAATAATAAACACAACTGAACACATTTTGTGTGACAAGCCTCATTCAATGATAAACACAGCACAAACAGTTTATTTCAAAGTTCCTTTTGAGAAATAAAAAACACATTTCATGATTGGTAAAGAGGATGTTTTTGTCTTTATGAAAGGATTAAAATTTTCTCTTGTTTTCAAAAGCTTTGAAGAAAAAGGTTTCAAATCACTTTCAAGGAGGGAAAGTTATTTTCAAAATTCTCCAAAGGGTACAAAAGGCCTCACTCAAGCTCTTCTACTCTTCATTATGTTTTTTGCAAACATTTAGCAAAGGAGAAAGGACATTTTTTAACACCTCTACAACATTATAAACATGCAACACGCTTATAGTTGTTTTCAGAAGCATTTTTCACAGGACGCGACGCGATGTTCCTGTGCAAGCACCCAATGCCCAGTCATCCTACACGCGACGCGTTTTTCCGGGCCACCTCTGAACGGCCCACCACCCGAGCCACTTCTAAACGAAGGTTTGACACTAAAAGGAGTTTGCAACAGCCTGCAAAGAGCCCTCAAAGTTGCTAAAAAAACCAGTTTTTTCTCAAGGAATTGTCTTGAACAGCAGCTAAGACATTTTTTAAAAGGTATTTGGGTTTCTCTTTACCTAAGTTTGTGATTTGAAAGAGATTTTAAAATCAAACTATGAGGAAGAAGACACATTTTTTTAAAGGGCCAAGAAAATATATTTGTTAAAAATGCATAAGTAATTTTGAAGGCCTCTTTACTCAATGATAAGGAAAAATATTGTTTTAGAGAAACAAATTGAGCTTCATCAAAAAAAAAAAAAACATGTTTGCTAGCCGAGGGAAAACAATGATTTCAGGGAGAATGGTAGACTTTGTTTTATAAATGTCCAGTTTACTAAATGAAAGAGAGAAGCATTGTTTGAAGAAGAATACCTAGTGACAGTTTAAAATTTTGTTTTAAAATCAAGTGCATGAAAGATAACACATTCTATAAAGAGAAAATAGAGTTTGCTTTGAAGGCCCCTTTGCTCAGTCACAAGGAAAAACACAGTTCTTAGGAAGGAGACTTGTTTTCATTGATCAAGAAATTTCTTTCCAACTAAGGAACAGAAAAAGTGTTGGAAGAAAGGATCTACTTTCAGTTCATTCAAAATTATCTTCTGATAAGCCAGTGAGGGAAACCTAAAGCAAACATGCCTCCAAGGAAAGCCAAAAAAGGTGGATTTCACAATAGGTTTGAGCCTACTACAACTCAGGAGATAAATGAATCCCCTTCAGTTCTTTTTAATTTTCAGGAGGTAGGGTGTCTTGATTTTTTCCAAAGAGTCCAAGAGGTCACAAATCACCCTCCCTTAATGTTGAGATTGCAACAAGATGATGAGCTTAGTGGAAAGGAGTTGCCTTCACTAAGTGGGCCCGCAGGCTATTTTTGGCGCAAAGTCTATTTTTAGACTATGTCTATTTTTAGACATATGGATAATGTTCTATGAGTTGCAGGATGCTATTTGTGGATGGTTGGTCAAGTTGGAAAAATAGATGGACTTCTATTTTTAGACATATTGGGCGGAATCTATTTTTAGATTGCCGGTCTAAAAATAGATATGTCGAATATTATTAGCTCTTAATAATATTTGGACTCTAAACATTATCTTATTCTCTTGGAGCACTTCAGTTAAGTGCACAGATGTGGCACAGGAGCTGACAGAAGGAATTACGCTATTCCTAAGGGTTATGTGGAGCTATTGCATGGATACTTCAGTTAGAACTCATGTGACGGAGTTTGGTGGAGTTGATTGAGGAAGTTAGTGGAGTTGTATTCAGTTTAACTAATCTAAACATAGTTGAGCTATTTGTATTCAGTTTAACTAATTGATACAATTAGTGAGAGTGGTGTGAATTAATTATTAATTAATTCGCTAATTATAAACTCATTAATCAACTAAATAATACATCAGTTAACTTCAGTGCATGGATAGTTTCAATGGAGACCAGTGCAGAAATAGGTGAAAGAGCAGGTTAACTATCAGTTGTGACTATATTGTTGCTATTTGCAACACAAAGATAGGTGGAGTAGCCCATGAGGATTGCGCAGTCCAAGCCAGGTGGTTTATCTATTTAATGAAGCCATCCCATAGCATTAATCACGCAATA
Source organism: Pinus albicaulis (assembly GCA_034641835.2). Lineage (NCBI taxonomy): Eukaryota > Viridiplantae > Streptophyta > Pinopsida > Pinales > Pinaceae > Pinus > Pinus albicaulis. Next base: position 125,388,337 of record CM076579.1, read on the forward strand.
GAGGCTGGCTATCAAGTGGCAAAAGATTGGAGCATGTGTTTTGCTAGATCTAGCTTGATAGTGTGTAGCAATTGAGGGTGTGCATGAGAGCTTGTGAGGAGATTTTGTACTATGATTTTTACATGATCTCCATGACATATAATATATAGATATTTGGGGTTTTCAGCTTTAAGCTTTCCCATTAAATACCGTGTTCATATGTGTGATTGTTTGTAGTTTTAATGTATGCATGCAATTGATTTTATTTCCGCATGTGATGATCAATGGTAGAAGAGATTGTGTATTATGCATGAAGCTAAAATAGTGTGTGATCAGGAGAATCTCGGTGAATAATATCTCAGTTATTCAAATTTCTACATGGTATCAAAGAGATATTGATCATTGGAGCAATTGCAAAACATTGAAGTGGTTGAGTTTTGTGCTGGTGGAATTCGAATTTGCAGCAGTGTTTTCTTGGTGTCGAAGTTGAGATGTCTTTCAACGGATTGCGATTGGAGTATGCCCTTGAGGGAAACTCAAATTATATTGCATGGAAGGAAGGATGGAGGCGGTGCTAGATGACAATGGGTTGAAGGAGTTCATAGATGCAGAAGTTCCAAAGCCTACTTCTAGTGATGTTGCCGTACTTGACGCATGGCAAAAGAAGATAGAAAAGTGTCGAAGGATTCTATTGGAGGGCGTGAAGGATCACATAGTATCCAGCCTTCATGGTAAGGCTTCTCCATTCTTGATGTGGAAATATTTGACAGATTTATTCCAAAGCAAGAGCGACCAGAGGAAGTTGGCGCTCAAGGACAAACTCAGGAACATAAAGATGGAGAAAGGCGACAGTATGCCCAAGTACCTCACGAAGTTAATCCAATGCAGGGATGAGATGGGAAGTGTGGGGGTGACTGTTTATGATGAGGACTTGGTGATCTTGGCTCTCCTAGGGCTTCTGAAGAGTTTGCATTCCTATCAGGACTCTGTCAATGGTCGGGAGAAATTGCCAGGATGGGAGCGACTTTGGTCGGATCTTGTGCAAGAGGAGATAAGGCGGAGTACCAGGGACGGATCTTCATCAAAGAACTCTAATGAAGAGAATTTTTCTTTTGCTGCCAAAGAAAATAAGGGGAAGTGCAAGAAATCTTCTCAATCCGGTGCGAAAGGCAAGAAGCAGGACATGTCCAAGGTGAAGTGCTTTCACTGTCACCAACACGGACATTATGCCACAAATTGTCCGCAGAAGAAGATAAATAAGTACGCTGCTGGATCTGCAGCTGGAGAGGCCTTAGCCTCGTAGTTTGAGCTGGATTTTTTGCTGATCACATGCTTGGTCTTAAGTATGACGAGATCAATGTGGTTTCTGGACAGTGGTGCGTCTTTTCACATGACAGGAGATCGAGATTTGTTTACTGATCTGGATGAGAAAGATCTTGGAGTGCACATCAAGATGGGCGATGATGGCAGATACAATGCGACCGGTATCGGTACCATTTCCTTTGAGAGGGAGTCTGGTAAACCCTTCAGATTGAAGGAAGTGATGCATGTTCTAGGATTGAAGAAGAATCTTATCTCTATGGCGATGTTAGAAGACAAGGGATATGATGTTGTCTTTAGCGAGGGAAAGGCATTCCTACACAGTAAGGAAACTGGTGAGACCCGGAGGATAGGAGTTCGAGTTAAGAACCTTTATCAATTACAGGTAGATGGCTGCGCGGCAATGGCAGGCAAGACAGAAGGAGTGGTGAGCTGGGATGATGGCGAGTTGTGGCACCGGAGATTGGGCCACCTTCACCATGGAGCTTTGAAGATATTGCAGCAGATTTCTATTGGGCTTCCTAAGGGTACTCTTGCGCAGTCAGATCAGTACAAGGGGTGTACCTTGGGAAAATTTGTGAAAGCCACATTTCACGAGAAGGATAGTCGCGCCACAACGATCCTTGAGAGAATTCACACAGACGTGTGTGGACCTTTCTCAGTAGCTTCGATAGCAAAGCATAGGTATTATGTGATATTTATTGATGATTTTTCTTGTAAGTGCTAGATCTTCTTCATGCAGAAGAAGAGCGAGACATACTCAAAGTTCGGTGAGTTCAAGGCACTGGTTGAGAAAGAATTGGGGAAGCAGGTGAAGGCTCTTAGGAGCGACAATGGTGGTGAATTCATCTCTGGCGAATTCAAGGACTTTTGCAGCGCATAAGGAATTTTAAGAGAGCTCATAGCACCTCATAACCCATAGCAGAATGGGGTTGCTGAGCGGAAGAACAGAACAATCGTGGGTGCTGCGCGGGCGATGTTGCATGATCAGGCCCTACCCATTCACTTGTGGGCGGAGGCATGCAATACTGCAGTATATGTGCAGAACCGTTGTCCTCATAGGATACTTGGCATGAGTACACCCGAGGAGGCATTTTATGGTAAGAGGCCTGATATTTCCCATTTGAGGATTTTTGGTTCACTTGTTTACATTCATGTGACGAAGGATGCCAGGAAGAAGCTGGAGCCGACTGCAGAGGTTGGGATATTTGTGGGGTACACTGATACGCCCCACAACTATCGTGTGTATTTTCCAGACAGTCGCAAGACTGTTGTGCGACGGGATATCAAATTTCATGAGGAGAAAGCCATTAAGTGTTCGCTTGAGAGGGAGCCACACTTGCATGCAGATGAGGAGCTATTAGTTCCTAAGGATGAGTCTCAGGATGTGGATCAGCCACAAGATGAGGTTCATGGAGTGGAAGATACCACTCAGGCAGTGCCAACCATCATAGGGCAGAAGCGCACTACAGAAGTTGAGCGACTGGCTCAAGATGCAGAGAAGGTTGTAGGAGCACCTACATCACAGCGCAGACAGAGACAGTCACCTGAACAGTATACTAGATACATGGCTCTTATGAGCAAGTGTATCGTGACAGAGCCATCCTCTTTCGAGGAAGATTTGGAGGACCCCTCGTGGGTAGATGCCATGGTGGAAGAGTATGATTCGATTGTTAGAAACAGTGCATGGGAGATTGTCCTAAGGCTGGAGGGGAAATCAGTGGTGGGTTCGAGATGGATCTACAAAGTGAAGCATGCAGCTGACGGGATTGTGAAGAAATACAAGGCAAGATTTGTTGCCCGAGGCTTTTCACAGATAGAGGGGATCGATTATGAGGAGACCTTTGCACCTGTCGCAAGGTATTCTTCCATACGGACGATTCTTTCTCTCTCAGCGCAGATGGGGTGGCACATTCATCAGATGGATGTGAATACTGCGTTCCTCAATGGAGTCATTGAAGAGGAGGTGTACATAGAGTATCCCGAAGGTTTCAAGATCTTCAACATCGAGTCTCATGTGTGTAGGCTCAAGAGAGCGCTGTATGGGTTGAAACAAGCACCTCGTGCTTGGTACACACGGATAGACAATTATTTCACCAGACTTGGATTTTGCAAGTGTGAGGCGGATCCAAACCTATACCAGATTGTGGTGGACGGTAAGTTTCTGATCATTGTACTTTATGTAGATGATTTTATTTTGACAGGTGATGAGCTATTGATACTCTCATGCAAGGATGATCTTGCAAAGGAGTTTGAGATGAAGGACTTGGGCCTCCTTCATTATTTCTTTGGATTGGAAATTTGGTAGCACAGTGGTGGACTATTTGTTTCTCAGGGTAAGTATGCCCAGGAGATACTGGAGAATTTCAACATGCATGGTTGTAAGCTTGTTGATACTCCTCTTCCTAGTGGTTGGAGGAAGGAGGATGCTACTTCAACGGAGGTAGTGGATGCCACTGTTTATCAACAGTTGGTGGGGTCTCTTATGTATCTGGTCAATACATGACTCGACATATGCTATGTTGTTAACCAGCTTTCACAAGCTATGGTTAAGCCTACCAGGCTCTTTTGGAAGGCAGGGAAGCATGTATTGAGATATCTCAGAGGCACATCGGGATATGGATTATGGTACAGATAGTCAGATGAGGTGAAGCTGTGTGGCTTCACGGATGCAGATTGGGCAGGGAGCCAAATGGACAGAAAGAGCACATCTGGAGGGATTTTCAGTATCAGGTCGACAGCAGTTTCTTGGTACAGCAGGAAGCAGATATCCGTGGCACTCAGTTCAGCAGAGGCCGAGTATATGGCAGAGAGTTTGGCTGCATGCGAGGATATATGGATGAGGAAGATCCTGGCTGGGTTGTTTGATTCACACTTGGAGCCTACTGTGATTTATTGTGATAATCAGAGTTCATCAAACTCTCGGTTAATCCAGTATTTCATGATAGATCTAAACACATTGACATTCGGTATCATCATATCAGAGATTGTGTGCAGCGGAAGGTCATGTTACTTTCATACATTCCCACGGAGGATCAGAATGTTGATATCTTGACGAAGGTGCTCACCAGGAGAAAATTCGAATACCACAGGGGTAGGATAGGGGTTGCAGATAATCCATATCTTGTTTAGAGGGAGTGTTGAGATTTCAACAAGATGATGAGCTTAGTGGAAAGGAGTCGCCTTCACTAAGTGGTCCCGCGGGATATTTTTGGCGCAAAGTCTATTTTTAGACTATGTCTATTTTTAGACATATGGATCATGTTCTATGAGTTGCAGGATGCTATTTGTGGATGGTTGGTCAAGTCGGAAAAATATATGGACTTCTATTTTTAGACATATTGGGCAGAATCTATTTTTAGATTGCCTTCTAAAAATAGATATGTCGAATATTATTAGCTCTTAATAATATTTGGACTCTAAACATTATCTTATTCTCTTGGAGCACTTTAGTTAAGTGCACAAATGTGGCACAGGAGCTGACAAAAGGAATTACGCTATTCCTAAGAGTTAAGTGGAGCTATTGCATGGATACTTCAGTTAGAACTCATGTGACAGAGTTTGGTGGAGTTGATTGAGGAAGTTAGTGGAGTTGTATTCAGTTTAACTAATCTAAACATAGTTGAGCTATTTGTATTCAGTTTAACTAATTGATACAATTAGTGAGAGTGGTGTGAATTAATTATTAATTAATTCACTAATTATAAACTCTTTAATCAACTAAATAATACATCAGTTAACTTCAGTGCATGGATAGTTTTAGTGGAGACCAGTGCAGAAATAGGTGAAAGAGCAGGTTAACTATCAGTTGTGACTATACTGTTGCTATTTGCAACACACAGATAGGTGGAGTAGCCCATGAGGATTGTGCAGTCCAAGCCAGGTGGTTTATCTATTTAATGAAGCCATCCCATAGCATTAATCACGCAATAGAGGCTAGCTATCAAGTGGCAAAAGATTGGAGCATGTGTTTTGCTAGATCTAGCTTGATAATGTGTTGCAATTGAGGGTGTGCATGAGAGCTTGTGAGGAGATTTTTTACTATGATTGTTACATGATCTCCATGACATATAATATACAGATAGTTGGGGTTTTTAGCTTTAAGCTTTCCCATTAAATACTGTGTTCATATGCGTGATTGTTTGTGGTTTTAATGTATGCATGCAATTGATTTTATTTCCGCATGTGATGATCAATGGTAGAAGAGATTGTGTATTATGCATGAAGCTAAAATAGTGTGTGATCAGGAGAATCTCGGTGAATAATATCTCATTTATTCAAATTTCTACACTTAATACAGTTGTTTTCCCTAAGACTGCAAGGAGAACATGTTCACATAGCAGGCCTTGATTTCGTGCTCACCCCTAGATCAGTGTCAAAGGCAACCAAGATCCCCTATCTTGGTGATAAATGGTTCAAAAAAGCCTATTTGGACCTAGAACACTACAAGCCCTTCTTGAAACCAGCTTACCAAAATGATTGCAAGGCCATCTTCCCCTTTTCTCATCTATTGAACAATTATGCGCCTCTTATGAAAACCATCATGAAATATTTCACATGTGAGGGGAGATATTCTCGAGTTTATTCCTATCATATCAAAATTCTGATGCATTTCACCAAGACCCAGCTATTGAATATCCCTTTCTTCCTCTACAGGAGCATTGACAAAATGGCCTCATTTTTCCAAAATAAACCCCCTGCTCAACAAAAGGCTAGCTTATTTCATCATTCTCTCATAAAAATTCTCATCCTCCATCAAATTGAGCAAAAAGGAGTTCCTTGGGAATCCTTCATCTCCCATCCGGATTTTACTACTGCCTCTTCATCTCATGGCCCATCTCATGTGTCCTCCTCACCCTCCACTCACTATGTCTCCCCTTCATCTAGTCAATCTACCCCTCAAAAGAAAAAATCCCCTATGATTGACAGTGGAAAGGAAGTGTCTAAACAAAGCAGTGATGATAAATAATAGAGTGGCAATCAGCATAGTAGTGACCATAAGCATGGGGAAATCCCACATACTACTATTGATGATAGTACTCAAGAGGAGCATAGTGGCAATCAACACAACATCAGGCATGAGGGTGATAAGGAAAATAACAATTCTCAAGCAAATAGTAATGATGAGGAACACAACAGTCCTCAACAAAGTCATGAAAGAAAATAGAGTGACAGTCAACAAAACAGTGAGGAAGAAGGTAATAATGATGAGGAACAAAGTGAAAAGCAGCAGAGCAGTGATGATAAAGAACAAAGTGATGAACATGAATAGAGAAGCACTCAACAGATTAGTAATGATGAGGAACAAACTGAAGAGCATCAGAGTAGTGATGATGAGGAACAAAGGGAAGAGTCTAAGCAAAGCAGTGATGAGAAACAAAGAGACAATCAGCATGAAATCTATCAAAGAGATAGTAAGCATAGTGACAATCAGCAAGACAATGAGCATGATGGAAGTCCTCATACAAAAAATGAAGCAAGTTCACAACAAACTCAAGACAGTGAAAAAACAGAGGGTGATAGTAAAGTTAGCAGCCCATAAAAAAAGTAGCACAGTGATCATGAAGACAGTCCTCAAGGGAAAAGTGAGGAAAGTAATGAAGGTGATAGCAAACAAGAAGGTAGTCCACAGATAGGCAGTGAAGATAGTCAAGCAGCAAAAAGAGATGATAAAACTGACAGCCCTAAAAAACATACTCTAAACAGCACTGATGAGGTTGAAGGCAACATACATCAATAGGTTCAAAACAATGATGAAGGTGAAGGTGGCAGCCCTAAACAAACTCAAAACAGTAAGGAAAACAGTGAACAGGGCAGCAAAGTAGGTGATGAAGGAGGCATCAATGTAAAAGATCAAGTTGAACAAATGCTAGTGATGAAACCTCCTCTCTCTCTTCCCCAACACAACCAAGGGCATTTGCTTGCTACTTATCCTAGGCAAGGGGTCATGATGCATTCCTAAAATACGGCAAAGACTAAAATCACCAAATCTGCAAAGAAGAAAACTATTCAAGTAGTGACTAGTAATGTCACTAGGGCACTAAGGAGTAGAGGCAAACTGCCTAAGCAGAGTATGATTAAATTTCCAAAGAGAACAAGAGAAAAGAAAAAGTTGAACAGCAGGAGAGTAGCCATGAGCATGAAAAGGAATTTGACATCATACAAATAGACAGTGATGCTGAAGATGATGAAGCCAGAATCCTTAGGTCACTTTTGCAAAACAGAGAAGCCCAAATAAAGCACTTAGAAACTGATCTAGAAAGGTCGAAGGACCTCATACACTTTTTGAAAATGAAAAATAGACAGATGAGCGAGAAAATGGAAATCTATGAGGCCCGTGCATTCAAATACCAAAGGGAAGCATACAAAGCACAAGTCAAACTTGAATAGTATATGGGTGAATTTGATGATATTGAGGAAGAAGAGCAACCAGTAAGAAAAAGGCCTAGGACTATGGGTCTTAGGAAAGCTTTGGAGAAACAAAGGGAAGAAGAAGCAGCCATTGCTCGACAGTATCCTCTCACACAACTGCTTGCCCAAGAGATAGAAAATGATAAATAATCATGGCTTGAAAGAGAAAACAAGCATTTGGAGGACAAATTAGACAAGGCATACAAATATTTGGCTTTGCAAAGGAAGATGACCAGACATTATAAAAAGTTAAATCAATTTTTCTAAAGAAAACTAAATATTGCCCAAGAAAAGCTCAAAACTTCCCAAAGGAGGCGCCTGGTGAAAAAAGGGGAAAAGGACATATCTAGGCTTGGAATCTTGGCTTCAGCTTCCTTGCATGCTTCTAGAAACCCATAAGGGGTTTGCTCAACAAAATTGAGCATTTTTTGACATGATCTTTCTTTTTGTGATTTTTGGGCCTAATTGCACAAATTCATGGGCGCTGCAATTTTTTTTTGGAGCATCCTCAGCTGATGAAAGTTATATTTTTGGATGCATTAAATTGGAGGGAATATACTCAAAAATTTTCAGATCAAAAGAAGATGTTTTGATCCCTAAAAAGGGAAAAAAAGGGTCAATTTTTACCTTTCTGCCTCACATATCACCAGGCAAAAGTCCTCTGCAAGACAAACTTTTTTATGCTGCTACGCTCATAAAAACACTCAAAAGTCCTCTGCAAGGAAAAAAAAATTATGTTGCTACGCTCCTGTAGGATATTGCTAAAAAGGTAGTTTTCTGAAGATGGCCATCCAAATGTGCGTTAAGCTATTTTTAACTCTATGTCAGAGATTAAAAGTCAATTTTCTTACTATTTTTAGCTTAAATAGATATTTTTCAAGATATTTTGTGCCTTGGGATTTTCAAAGCCTCAAGGACAAAATAGGATATTTGTTTTTTGGCCAATGGCCTTCTAGTTGATCTAGGTGGGTTTCCTCCTCTTTGGCCTATATAATCCAAGAGGATTCATTGTAGCAGGAGGTAGACCTTGAGTTATAGAGAGAAATACATAGCATTATGAGCTTTGAATAAATACTTGTTTTATGAAGTGGATGATATCTTGCTTGGCTTGATGGTGGAGGAGGATTGTGTGTAGGATTCCATGGCTTGGTGAACAATATTGTGTTTCTTTTTTGTTATGTTTTCTTAGTTTCTCATACATGTTTTCATGCTTCTTGCTTGCTATAGTTCAGTCAAGAAAAATTTTAAGATATTTCCATGGAGGCACCTCAAATTTCCTGATTCATTGTAGCTTAAATGTTTTCATCTTTCTTGGTTATATCAAATAATTCTTAATTTCTCTTTGGTACCCTAAGAACTTGTTATCAGTTTCATTAATGGTTATTATGTATGATGTCTAGTATGATTCATGGTATGCCCTACTTACTCATAGCTAATCAAAACTCCATTTCTGAAATCTCTCTCTGAATTATTGGTTGTTTTAGTTAAGTCAAAGAGGTCTTGTTTCGATATTGTCTTTTGTCCATGCTTTGCAGTTTTATTTCAAAGTTCCCGATAGCTCAAGATATGATGTTTAGGAGTTCCCTCTTCATAGATTGAGTTGTTTTTTTATCTTATTTGTTTTCCCAAAAGTCTGAAGGTGATTTTCCCAAAGTTAGAGGGTCTTATACTTCTATGTATCACTGGATTGTTTATTTTCTGCAGCTATCAGTTTGAGTTTCATTCATAGAGATTAATGGTGAGCCCTAACTCATGAATGCTTTCTGTTCAACTATTTATGCTTAAAATATCTTTGTCTTTCACAAAATTAATGTTCATCTCATTTCACTTTCACCCAAATAATCCATTTACCTCAACTAAATCGGCCTTGCAGTAATACCATGTCCATCATTAAGACAGTCTTGACCTTATCTGACCCCATAGCCTAGTTTATTTGATGAAATCCATATCTATTTGTCCTTTTGATCAGTTCCCCTAAAAAAAACCCAAAACAAACCAAAACATACTTAACAACTAGCCTAAAATCAAATATACAGAAGCAAACAAGTTTACATCCTTTGCATAATAGAGAGAGCCCTCTCTGAGTCTAGGAAGGCTAGGTCCTAGGGCTCCAAAGATTGGTCTGATGTTACCATGTCATTTGGTTTACCAATCTACCAAATTACGGGACTCCAACACTTTCTTATTTGAGTTTGAAGAATTTTTGGAGAGTTAGATTCTCCCTAAATGCTCTAGAGTGTGCCTTGTAATCTTCTAGATATAGACTGAGAGTCTCATCAGTCTCAGGTTCCATGTTTCTTCTTTCTTCATCTCTATACCATTCACCTTCTTCAAAGAAAGTGGGCACAGTAGATCTTTGAGGGGATCTATGCTTCTCCGATCTTCTTTGTTGCTGATAGAAAGTGCTTGGAACTTCCTCATCCAATATTCTTCTTGGATCCTTCCTTTTCCTTTCTCTCTTCATTTTCTTGACCTCTTTGGAGAGATCTTGCAAGGATCTAAAGAGAAAAGGGGCAAAACTGCAATCCTCCTTCATGATAGATCTCTTCTATCTGCTTCTTATTTTGATGCAAAAGATGAAGTGTCCACAAGTTGATCCAAAGATCATGCTTTGATACGACTGTAATATCCCAAAAGGGAGAATGCAGTAATACTAAAACAAAATATAAGAATTGCAGCAAAGTAAAAAATTAATCTAAATACAACATCAAAGTGTACAAAATAGTTTAGCCATTTTATTATATAGGAGGTGGAATACAAGTACAACAATGCTTAAAATATGAGACACTCAAGCCAAAGAGATGGCCTAGAATGACCCTGAAATGATCCCACAAGAGGGACTATGTAACTGATGGACTGCTGGAAGGAAAATTGCACTATCCCTGCTGAAAAATGTCGGGGCAATAACTGCCAAAAAACAGAAAGTTAGATCTAGGCATTTTGGGAGCTCCGATGATGCTAAAACTTTAGATTCGGGCTCTATGATGGATACCCAAGATAACCTAGAAAGGATTTTCCAGATATCTGAATCTAATAAATTAACCCTCTTAGGACTTGCACTATGTATCTATGGGGTATGTAGATTTTTTGCATGAACTTAAGATATGATTGTTGCAATTATGTGGAATCAAATCTATGTAAGAAGGGCTTATCCCTTCACTATATCCTTGGGATAAAAGCTTAAGATATTTCTCCTCCAATATCATCCAATGAATGTGGCTTCTGATCACTCAATAGCTTCATAAAAATGCGCTGTCAGGGAGGGAGGTTGAATAGTCTACTACTAAGATATGCAAATCATCTCCTAAATGATGGAAAAACTTAAACCAAAGTGAGGATATGGTCCCTCATGGGATTTCCAGATGAAACACTGGAAACTTCCTTCCTCAAAAATATCTACAAGACTGGACTGCGCAATCCTTGAGGGGACTGCTGCTACATGGAGGTAAAATACAATGTCCTGAATGTCGGATATAGATCTGATGCTCCTAGAAGAATGAACATGAAGCACATGTGAAAGGATGAATCCTCCACCAGCTTCCTAGGTGGAATGCTAGAAACAACCTCGTGAAGATGGAACCAATGCCTGATGAGTAATAAAGCTCAATAGAAATCGTACCAGAGTAGGCTCTCAAAGTCCCTCATGAGTAAGGGTGGTATTTCCGCTCGGAAACACCCTCTGCTAAATATAAATGAAAACTTAGATAAATAGCATTAGCATGCATAGAAATTTCCTAAGACAAATTCAGATATAAACAGATCAGAGATAATAATCCAAGTCTAAAATATGCCTTCTATTGTGCCTTCGCCTTCATTATATAGATTGTGAGCCTTCCATAGCCTAGGCCCACCTCAAAACTACGTTTTACATGTGGACATAAGTCTCCATGATTTATTGTGATACCTCTCCATGTCCTCCATCATATCTACATGTGATGATCACCCTCTCCATCATGTCTGTATTAAATGCACTACTTCCTCCATCATGTGTGCATTAGATGCACTACTTCCTCCACTATCTCATCATAAGTGCTTTATGATCTTACTTTGAATGCACTATGATCTTAGTTGACCTCCTCCAAGATCCTTATCATTCTACATTTAAGATCCATGATCTCCACTCTTCCTTCATTTAAGAAGCTGCTCCACTACTCCATAATGTAGATCTAGATCCAAAATATCCACATAGACACATCAAAAGTGAATTTTATTCATATATGGGGTTTGTGGGTCCCTCCACCATCTTATTTAATTACTTAATTAAGTTTATTAAGAACTCTAATATTCCAATAAATAGATGAAAATTTTGGAATATTACACGCCATCATAAACATGGAGTGCCCAGTCATAAAAATGACCGACCCAGAGCTGGCGCAAGACACCAATATGAGGACCCGACGCCCTGTTGGGAGATGATGACCCTTTCAAGTGAACTATCATTGCTATGGAACACCTCTCAGCTAAGTTGATCACTGACTCAATGCAGACACACCCCTGTGTAAGCGGCTCACCACCGCAGTGCTACTCAGCCCAGCACTAGATACTCACCCTCCCAAGGGGGAGTGGCTATGGTAGCGCCTCACCCTAAGGAAGTAGGCCAATCACAAAGTACACATATGTCTCAGATAGATGACGACATCTCTACGCCGCAAGACCATCACTTGTCATCTCCTGTTCCAACAGTGGACCAAGAAACGGAGAAGGCTATCCTGCGATCTTGGGATGTTGTTCTCCAGAAACTTCAAAAAACCCCATTGTGCCAAGAGGGTCCATGCATTGGCATCCTGAACCACAGCAATGAAAATATCAGGCCAATCTTGCTCGCACCACAACATCTTGTTACCAAATAAAAACCAATATCAGTGACCAAAAAATCAAAAAATCAAAAATTTTAAGTATTTTTCCCATCATCGCTCCTATTTTCTACACAGGCACGATGTTCGCACATTTGTATTAAGAAAATACACGTGCTTCATCGTGAAAAATCATTGCTAAGTGTGATAACCTCGCAGGAAATTTTCCTTCTCTGCAAGGTTCACGCAGCTCTACCTTGATCGCCTGTGCAATCAAGGAAAAAAAGAGGTAGGTAATTCGTACAAATTAGATTTTTACAGACCCCCCAGGAAAAAACTGGAAAAAAAAGTGAAAAGCATGACGTTCAGGGCCCTACCTGACACTAATGGTGTCAATCTAGGGTACTTAGGCTGAGTGCAACGATAAGAAAGGCTGGACAACAAGGGCATAACCCTTACCTTAGACTCTCAAACAACACAAATGAACTAGAATGATCCATATTAGTCAATATATTTCCCTTTTCTCATTATTCAACAGTCCATAACTGGAGCTCAGAGCACCCAATTGAAAAAAATGCAAGATAAAAAATGATCAGCACCTCATCACATTCAAAGTAGGCTTTGTTATGGCCTAAATCTACCTCAGGCTGAGGAAGGTAGAGTCTAGGGTAACATCAAACCACGCTTAATCTGGTAGCTAGCCCTACCAGATCGGGAGAGGGCTCTCTCCTGGTCAATCTCAGCAAAAATAATCAGTGAGGCTTAATTGAATAAAGGCTAATTTTAGGCTAGGTATATATGTAAAAGAGTTTGATTTGGTTTTTAGGGTGTTTGTTGGATCAAAGGGAAGGGCTGATTTTGGGTCTGGGAAATGAGCAGTTTTGTAGGGATCTGATTGGGGCAAGGTAGGCAAATATTTTGATGCTTCAATTTTGAATGAAATGGATAGCTCAGATCGGTGAGGAGTTGAAGAGGGCAAGAGACTTTCAAGAATTATCTTCAGACAATTGAAAACATAGAAAATTAAACAAAACTCAACGTAGAGCACTGCAAATCTAATGAATTCCACCTTTATCCTTGTTTTTTTAACTTAAGAAGAAATAAGAGGGAAGATGATACAAATAAAGCACCAGTAAACTTACATTAACAAAGAGAAAAAAATCACCAAAAAAAAGAGCCACATGAATCCCAAGGAGTGCTGCAAACCCTGGTCTATTCCTTTGCCAAACTGCAGATATGAAATGTACAATGAAGCTCAAAGCAATCCCAAGTGTCCAACCAGGTAAATGACTGAAAAACTACAAGATATAGAAAACACTAGCTCATCCCAAACCTCTAGGGATTGAGCTCACAATTTTAGGAGCTGTTTCAAAAATATCTAAACTAAGAACTAGAAAATTGGCAGTGGAACAACTTGCCTCTATAAGATAGGAAACTGATTCATTCAATTGCAATTCACCTTTTCATGGATTAATCTACTTCCATGAGTAAAAATTTGACAAAATTACATCAAAACCAATCAAATTACATCAAATTACATCAATAGTTTTACATTTGGAAGTAAGAAAGTCAAACTGGCTAAAACTAGGTGAAAAACAGAGTTACTGAGTAAAAAATGATCCAAAATCCCCAATGCGCCGCGCCTGATTTCTCTATGTGTCACGCCAGTTTGGAGCTGATTTTGAAGGCCTTCCCATGATCCAAATTGGCTCCAAGTGGGATTTTTGGAAATTTATGACTGTCTACTTTCCAACACAAGTGGAATTTCTGAATTTGGTCTTCATTTTCCCCTCCAAAAATGAGTTCTCCCAACACTTCTTCCTATGTGTCCAAAAAGGGGCAGAAAGGTCATTTTTAGGGTGTTTTTGACCCTTCTGGAAGCCCAAAACCTGTCAAAATATCTTGGCCATGGGTAGGCATGCATAAATTTTCATGAAAAATAAAAAAATATAAATTTTTACCCCAGAGGAGCTCCCAATCATAAGTGCGCGCCAAGTGGCGCGATAAGTTGAGCTGAAAAATCTCTGTTTAGGCCAAAAAAATCAAAATTTGCAAAATGTGTCTCAAATTTCTTGAAACTTGGGCTGAGTGTCCTCCATCATGCACTATGCTGGGCAAAGGAAGCCTCGGCCAAAATTTGAATTCTATCTTGCCTTTTCCGACGCTTTAATGCCCTCTTCAACTTAGCCTTCAGGATCTTGATTTGTGCCTTGCAAACATGATTTCTTGCCCAATAATGATTCACCATGTGCCTCAACATGTTATTTTCCTTGTTGGCCTTCTCCAATAGCTTCTCCAAATTAATATTGACCCTTTCAAGTGAAGTTTCGCGATCAGCCTCAATCTCTTGCTCAATGGATGTCATCTCGGTTTGGCTCCTTTTGACGGCTTGCCGATTCTCACGTATATTTTGCAACTCCATGATAGTTTTTTGATCTTCCAACTGTTTGTTTCTCTGCTCAAGGTAGTTGATTATCCATTGGGCTCTTTGCAACTTGATGGAAAAAGTGTTTATTTCCGCCTTCTGCTCCTGAACAACCTCTCTCAGCTTTGAGCTAGGAGAGCCCAACTCATCATCAATGAGTATGAAATCTGTATCCTGGCCTCCTGAAGGCCCCTCATCATGTATTGGCCTCTTACCCTTGTCCAGTACCTGTACTGCTGATGAAGGAAGCGAGACCCCTTCCACCCCGGGTGGAGATAATACTCGCCTGGCTGCTACAAATAACCCTCTAGTGCCTCTCTGATAAGTGACAAACATCGGCACACTAGTGGTCTATGTCTCATGACCTTCATGTTGATATGAAGGTTCACCTGCCTCATGAAAAGCCTCCGAAGGTAACTGAGAAGCTGTGAAGAAATCATTACAAATTAAATCCTCCCATTAAATACCCTGCAAGCCAAGCTGATGCGTAACCACAATTTTGATGAGTGCAAAGTGATATATACTACTATATTGCTGCTCAGGAGTTTTCCTTTGCACGAGAGTGGTCATCTTCTCAATATTCCGGCACATGAAATAAGGGAGGTTCACCATCCTCACCCTGGTGAAATGCATCAGCAATCTGATATGATAGGCATAAAGACGTGAAAACCGGCCTTCACAACTGAAATATTTGATAATAAGTTTCATCAGAGGAGCATATGAATCCTTTAGGAATCGGAAGGGAAAAACTCTGCTGAGTTGTCTCACAAAATTGGGCTTGATATATGGCTCATAGTGTACCTTGTCAACCTGTTGCCTTTTGTTCCATTGTTCTCCAACATTTGGAATTCCGGTTGCTTGAGAGATAGTTTCAGGTGTTAAAGTGAATGTCACACCTGCAAGGGTGACTTGGTTATCATGTAAATGCAACACAAACAATCCGGCCAGCTCTTGATGGTGGTGGACCCTAGCAACCATTTCACAAAATTGATAACAAGACTGCTGTTGAAAACATGCCATAACAAGTGGACAAACCTGCAGCTTAGCCAACAAAGTGGGCTCCTCCCTCACATGTCTACCACTCTCATGAGGTCTTCTAGGTGCATGAAATTCAGTTGTGGAGTCAATGTCTCGGTCATAAGAAGTATCTGTCTCCATGATTTCCAAAGTCTAGGTTGTTTTGGATGAATATGAGGAGTTTGGTGTCTTTGGTTTTGTTGCCAAATATGTAATAATATGGAAGGGACTATGGAGGGAGAGGGTAGGGAAGATGATGGGATATTGCCAAGTGAAATATGTCAATTAAAGAGTTAAGGGACAACCATTAGGTTTTTTGGGATAGCATTGGGGTTTTGGGAAGTTTATAATTGGGATGTGGGATAATGGGAATGGGATAGGAAATGAGTGATTTAGGAATATAAGGTTATAGGGAAATGGAACAAGAATAACAGTGATGAGGGAATACAAGGTGGGGAAGTAGGAGTGATAGGCACAAAACCAATTTATAAACCCTAAGGAAAAAATCCTTTGAACAAGATTATAGGGTTTGAATTTTTTTTTTAAATCCTCATAAACAACACAAAACACATGTTCATTAGCAATGGAGAGGTTGCTTGAATTACTTGGACAAAGAGGGACCGAGCCGATTTGAAATTGTGAGAGGAATAGTAATGAATTTGTTTTCTGGCCCTACGCGTCGTGCAACAAACCCAATGCACCGTGTAACTCCTATGCACTGTGCCCGTGTATTCTTAACACAGTGGGGGCCAACCCAATGCGTCGCGCCTGCCCAATGCGTCGCGACACCTAGCCAATGCGTCGCGCAGGAGAAATTTGCACAAATCACCTTCAAACTGCTTCTTTTTCTCTTCACGAATTCTCCTTGGTTCACTCCTGTTCTCTTAGCATACAAATGAGCTTATGAAAGATGAAAATGTTTTATATGCCAAGGATTTTGATTCTTCTTTTCAAAAAACCCACTTTGTAATGTTTCAGACTTTGACAGCTTTTTTTTTTTAACTTTGTTTTGCTTCATTTTGGCTTTTTGACTGAATGATGTCCTTCTGTTTGTTCTTGTAGGGAATGGATGGTTGGAGCTTGACAAAGGCGACCAGGGTTGCCAGGGATAGTATTATTACAACTGAGAAAACTTAAAATTACATTACATTTATACATAAAGATGAAATACTCTATTTTTCTTCAAAACAGAGTTTTGAAGAAAAATACATTATTAAGCATATAATGATGAGATTTTTAGCACTGAAACCTTATTTAAAACTCCTCATGTGCCTGCTGACCATTATTGGGCATTCTGAAGACCTCATTAATGAAACCCTAGACCTAATGACACTAAAACCCTAAAAATGACTTTTTGCAAACTATGGACAAGAAATGATTGTAAATGGTTTTAATGAATAGAAATAGGCCAACAGGTAAATGACATGAGGAACATGAGCAAAAAACCACTACCATCAGATGATCCATGCTCCTAATGGAATGCAGCTGACTGAATGAGACACCTAATATGCAATGCAACAAGAGATATTTGATCACTGATGGAGGGATGAAGATACTGACACTAACATTGGCTCCAATGGGGATGGTAGCTCCTTGGAGGTGCCAAGAACTACAAATCTCTGGGAAAGTAGGCAGTGCCTTTGTCCATTGGGCTATGGAATCAATAACTTTGACAAACCAAAACAAGACTCTTGACTCATTTTCATGACTGAAAAATTGACACAAAACTAACTCAATTTCAAAAGAAAAATGACTGAAAGACATGACTCACCAAATCAAACCAAAACTGAGATCAACCTTCAGTTTTATAGCCTTCTCCTCGGGCCCCAAACTGAAAGAATGATGACAGCACACGCTTGCAATGAAACTTAAACAAACCGGTATGTACAGTGATATGTATGACAGCACAAAACATTTCAAAAATAGTACCGTTTGAGTAGCTAACCATTGAACGACCCTCTTGGACAATCTTCTCCATTCATTTATTTCAAAAGGAAATCATTTTTGCCTCGATATGCAGCAATTCTGAAAGGTCCTTTCCAAAGATTCTCGAACTTGCCATGCTTACCTTTATCTTCATTTCTTGCATCCCATTTCAGCACCACTTCTTCTAATTGAAACTTGTCCGCCTTTGCCTTTCGATCATATATCTTCTTGATTCTCTCTTGCAGCTTGAAAGTGTTTTGAAAAACCTCGTCTCTAGTCTGTTGTAAATGGATCATTTGATTTATTCTCCGTTGCATATGATCATCTTCGCTGCCAGCTTCTTGCAGAAGTTTAACCACTGGAACTGCAAGAGAGGTCGAGAATATTGTGTCAACACCATACATGAGCTCAAAAGGAGACATGCCAATAGATTTATTTTGACTCACTCTATCTGCCCAAAGTGCATTAACCAATTTTTTATGCCAACTTTTCTTGTTTATTTCCAGCAGCTTTTTGATAATATTGACCAAGGATTTGTTTGAAGATTCGGCCAATCTATTTCCTTGTGGATGATATATGGTTGAGTGCCCCAAATTAATTTGATACTTATCACAAAATTCAATCATTCTCTTAGATTTAAAGGCTGCTGCATTATCAGTGATCAGCTTATTTGGACAACCAAAATGAGACAAAATATTGTTTTCAAGAAATGAAGTGATTACCAAATCTGTGGCCTGCTTGGTGGGAACCGCCTCAATCCATTTATTAAAATATTCCATCGCTATAAGGATCCATCTATGCTACGCTGAAGAAGTAGGATGGATCTCGCCAATGAAATCCAAACCCCACTGCTGAAAAGGAGCACTTACTTCAATGGGCTTGAGTGGCAAAGGCTGCAATTTTTTCCTCCCTTCAAAAATCTGACATTCATGGTAGCTTTTAACAATTTTGTACACATCAGCAAAGAGAGTCGGCCAATAATATCCTGCTCTCAAAATTTTTTTGGCCATTGTTTTCCAGAAAAGGCGACCTTCACAATCTCCCTTATGAAAATCTTCCATAACCTGTTTTGCCTCTTCTTCAACCAAAAAATTTAGCAAGACACCACCGGGATCTTTCCAATAAAGTGCATTATTCATAATACACTAATTGGCAGCCTTTAATTTCAGTGTCCTACTTTTTTTTTTAGCCATTCCTAGCGGCGGTGACAGATTTTGGAGCACATAAACAATGTCTGAGTACCAAGGAGAAAGAACAAATATTTCTGATACCTGAATTAGCGAATTTTCTTCATTTTCCTCGGACATAGCAGCAATGAGATTAATGTCCAAGGAATGCAAATTTGACTCAGCCATTAGCTTAGCCAGCCCCTGTCCTTTGATAAGATTTGTAGGATTTATCTCCACATCATATTCCAACAAGGCAGCAATCCATTTTCCTCGTCTCCCTTCTAGATCTGTTTGCACTAAGACATCCTTAACAGCAGCATTAGGAACATAAGCAAGAATGTGAGAATGCAGAATATATAATTAGAAATCTTTCAATGCTTTTACTAAGGCAAGAGCTTGCTTTTCAATAATATTATACTTTAAGGCTGCATCTCTTATGGTTCGGCTGAAAAAAGAAATTGGTTTCTCAAGCTGATCTCTTTTCTGCATCAAGACTGCTGCCATAGTATGATCTGAGGCAAATGAAAAAAAAAAGAAAATCTTGAGTATAGTTCGGGCTTATCAAAATTGGAGCTGAAGAAAGAGCCAATTTTACTAAATTGAAATACTTTACTTCTTCTTCAATCCACTTCACTACACTATCTTTCTTGAGCATGTTTTTGATTTCCCTTAAATGTTCTGCAAGATTGGGCACAAAGTGGCGTAAGAAATTCATCTTACCGTTGAATGATTGGATCTCCTTTTTATTTCAGGGAAGATCAATTTGCTGAATAGCTTGTACTCGAGCTGGATCAATGCGGATGCCATCCTTTGATATAATATGACCAAGAAGCTTGCCCTCATCCATGGCAAACAAAATTTTCTTTGGATTGAGAGACACACCATATTTTCTACACCGCTGAAATACAATCTTCAAATGATAAAGGTGCTCTTCATCTGAATTAGAAAAAACTGTCAAATCATCAAGATACACAACTAGAAAAACATCCTTTTCATTTGCAAATGCCATATCTATTGCTCGCTGAAAGGTCGCACCAGCATTCTTCAAACCGAAAGGCATTTTAGCATAATGGAAAGTTCCCCACGCAGTGGTGAATGTTGTTTTATCTCTGTCATATTCATGGACTAGAATTTGGTTATAACCAGAATAACCATCGAGTAGCAACATGCGAGATGCTCCAACTACTCGCTGAAGTATGTGATCCATTTTGGGCAATGGATAGTTATCTTTTAAATAAACTTTATTCAGATTCCTAAAATCAATGCATAAGCGAATCTCACCTGTTTTCTTGCGCACGGGCACCAAATTAGAAATCCAATTTGAAAATATTATGGGGATGATGATACAATCTTTGTACAACTGATTCACTTCCTTCTCTATTGAGGGCAACAGCTTCGGATTTATTCTTCTCATTTTTTTTCCGAAAGGGCTTTTGATTTGGCTTGATCGGAATGGTATGCTGAATTATGTTTGTGTCATATGTCTTCAAATCTAAATAATCCCAAGAAAATACATCAGCAAAGGAAGATAATAAACTAATATACTTTTCTTTTACCTATGGGGGCAATGCTTTGGAAAATTTCACCATTTTAGGATTTTCTGTTGATCCAATGTTCACATCCTCAACTCCTTTCTCTGTTGGTCGCAAGGTTGGTTTTCGAGCTACATCATCTTGGTCGAAAATCTCCTCTAAAGGAATGAGACCCTTAGGAATGACATTATCCTTCAGCTGCAAAACTTCCATCTGATTGACTTGCACATCTGCCTCACCATCATCATGCTCCCCATCAATAGAAGTGTCTTTGAACTTACCTTCATTTTTCATAAACTCATAAATTTCTTCGTCATCTTGAAACACTTGCCAATACCTTTGATTTTCAGGGACAGTCGGATGATGCTTCACATGAATTTCAAATTTGTTGCTTGAGTTCATCGGAATTTTCAAATTACTTGCTGCTTTTTCAAGTGCATCTGCAATGCCATTCTGAATACGAGGGACACATGTCAAAGTATAATCTGAAAACAATCTCAAGATATCTAATACCGCATTGTGATAGGCCCGCATTCGAGGATTCTTAGCTTGATATTCACCTTTCACTTGCTTGATAACTAACTCGGAGTTTCCATACACTACAATCCTTTTGGAATTTAACTTTCTAAGAATTTTCAGACTAGCAATTAAAGCTTCATATTCAGCCTCATTATTTGAACAATCAAAAGCCAATTTATAAGAACATACCCTTACATTACTTGGCACTTTGTTTGGGGAATAAAAATGGCTGCGTACCCCAATGCCAATTCCAGCACCGTCATTTCCTACCACACCATCAAAATACATGGTCCACAAACCATCTTCATCCTCTTCCAAATGCTGAAATTCTGTTTGCTCTGTTATTTTTTCTTGTTGTCCATAAACATTTTGCTGTTGTCAGAAGGTTGATTACTCAATGGTACTATCAAGTCTTTGTCTCTCTTTCTTTATGACCTCTCTGAAATTCTCAGTGATTTCCGGAATGTCTTCTACTTCAACTGATTGACTATTTACATCATTAAAGCTATCTGAATATAAAACAAATGATTCTAAATCAGTATGTACATAATTGATTGGATGATTTACCGGTTTCTCCTTGCTAGTGATCATATACTTCATCTTTTGCTCCCGGTATAATTTCCTCATCTGACCGAACACGGGGATAGTAGCATTGGATAAATCAAGCTGCAATGTCCCTTTAAGTTTCACTCCCCAAGATCTGGAAAGAAGCACGCCAAATCTCAGAGGAATATCCGCCACAACCACGTCCATCAACACATTTTTAGTCGGAATCTGATCCAAACTGACCACCAAATCTTTGATAAGCCCAATGCATCTTACTCTACTAGAATCGAAAGAATAAAGGTAATGATACTTTCTAGTGATATCCAATCCAAATTTCTCCATGATTTCCCTAGGCATGAGATTATGAGAGGCACTGGAATCAAACATAGCATTGTGTAATACATAGTCGTGCAATCTAAGGCTGATGTAAAAAGGAGGTACATCACTATCTGGAGACTTACCATCCAATGCTGGACCAAAAATCAACTTAGGTTGATCATCTTCCACGTTTACCATATCAGACAATGGATCTAAACTCAAAATCTTACACACCTGACCTTTATAGCTATTATTCTTCATCAATTCAGTCAAAGGAATGGATACTTTTAACTTAGCAATTTCATTTTCTAAGTTAAAAGCTGAATTTTTCTCTACCTATTTAGCTGGAACATCCTTCTTTTTAGTTTTCTCCTTTGATATATTTGGCTGATTGGATCTTTCATTTGCTAATGGTGATTTTCTAGTAGTGGGATCAGCTGTCTCTTTCCCCTTCTTCTGCACAACAAGTGAATCATTCTTTGGTGTTGTAGGTTCCTTTCTCTTTTGAATTGGATTAATGGGCACATCTCTACTTCTGAGTGAATTATATTATCGTTGTTGGGTGGTCAAGGCATTCATGTACCCCCTCTGATATTCATCAGATTCTTCTTCAAGAGCTGTCTCATTTGCCAAGATGAAATTCTCGTCCTTTTGTACAGCTGAGTTTTCAGAATACTCCTCTTCTTTAGTAATAAAAAATGGCATATCATCAGGTGTAAAGAAATGATTCTCTTCTCCAACTACATCCTCCTCATCATCTGATTCTAGACCATGAACAAAATTCTGCTGTAAGGGTGTCTTCACTTGTTGTTGTACTGTTGGTTCTTATGCTCGTTGCTCTCTTTGCTTGATTCTAAATTGCGGTTGCTGCTGGCCATGGAAGTTAGGATTTCTGATCTGCAGTTCAGACTTATCAATTATTAATCTTTCAAACATATTTTCCATCTTACGGAGCACTTTATCTGAAGTGGAAACCTCTTCCTTTATTGCTACTTTCTTTTCAGCTTTCATTCTAGCTCTCCTGGCATTCAAATTGGCTTCAACACTCACTGCAATTTTCTGCATATCTTCTAAAGTTCTCGGATATATTTCTCTTAATTGATAGGCCATGTCAGGATCGAAACCATTCAGAAACTTAATCAAATTCGACCCCCTAGGTGGCTTTATATCAGCAGGAATTGCATTGTAAGTAGAATTGAATCTAATACAATAATCTTGAACTGGCTCACCAACATTCCACTTGATATTTTCATATTCAGAAAGGATTGAAATAGTTTCTTTCTTCACTTCCCATCGATCCAAGAATTATCTCTGAATATTAGGCAATGTAGTAATACTTCTAGCCGGCAAAGCTCTGAACCACTTTCTTACTTCACCTCTGAATGTTTGTACAAACAGTCTCATTGTCACATTTTCTGCATCAATCTCATGAAGTTCAAATAAATCTACCATCCTATCCACATGTTGCTGAGTAGTAACAATTTGAGGAGTGCCATAAAATAATGGAATTTTTCTTTGATAATCAGTGGGCATGTCATCCAGGTTTTGAGGTAACACAAGAGGTGCAAATCGGGTAGCCATTGCTCTGGGTGGATTTACAACCAGGTTTGGGGATATAGGAGGAGTCAGAGCAGCTGATGTATGAGGTGTATGTGGTGTGGATGGAGGTGATACTACTGCAAATTGTTGATCAGGGATAGAAGGTTGCACGATAATGGTGGGAATGAAAGGAGGCTTGGTAGGAATTTGTGAACTAGATGTAATTGCAGATGACCCAAGGGTTGCAGATGCAGACTCTATGAATTCGGGAATGTTCGTTGCCACAATGGAATTCTGAATATTCAAGATGTAACTGTCAATGGATCTATTAGCTTTTTCAATTTCAAGATCTTTGACAAACTCTGGATTTAGGACAGTAGAATCAATAGCACTTTCAGACTTAGTCTCAAACAATGACAACTCAAATTGTTCGTCAAACTCAAGATCTTCAAGATACTCAAAGACAATGGGACATGAATGAGATTTGAACACAGGAATGACAGGACTTTCTCGACAAAGGATTCTCGAAATAAGATTTGGATTTTCATACACAAGAGGTGGATCGGGATCTGGATTTGCTCTGGTATGTCGTCTGGAAGCCAGTGTGTTGAATTATTCTCAAAAATCAAATGGAAAAAATCAACTTGTTCAGCCTATCAAATTCTAGACTCATCACCCAAAGTCCAGAATTGTCTGATGTACTGGGGAAATTTACAAATTAGATGTTACGTTTATAAGACTAGACCAGAGATTGACTGAAGTAGCGTTTATCTACTTTCGCTACTACAAAGCAAGAGCATTTCGAAGGCTACCTGGCATAACTTTAGGCTCCGTCTGTAGCTTATAAAATGAATAACACTAACAAGAAAACCATTTTTAGACTCCCCAGTGGAGTCACCACTATGTTATGGCCTAAATCTACCTCAGGCTGAGGAAGGAAAAGTCTAGGGTAACATCAAACCACGCTTAATCTGGTAGCTATCCCTACTAGATCGGGAGATGGCTCTCTCCTGGTCAATCTCAGCAAAAATAATCAGTGAGGCTTGAGATGACTTTAATAAAGGCTAATTTTAGGCTAGGTATATATGTAAAAGAGTTTGATTTGGTTTTCAGGGTGTTTTTTGGATCAAAGGGAAGGGCTGATTTTGGGTCTGGGAAATGAGAAGTTTTGTAGGGATCTGATTGGGGCAAGGTAGGAAATTGTTTTGATGCTTCAATTTTGAATGAAATGGATAGCTCAGACCGATGAGGAGTTGAAGAGGGCAAGAGACTTTCAATAATCCTCTTCAGAAAGTTGAAAACATAGAAAATTAAACAAAACTCAAGGTAGAGCACTGCAAATCTAATGAATTCCACCTTTATCCTTGTTTGTTTAACTTAAGAAGAAATAAGAGGGAAGGTGATACACATAAAGCACCAATAAAATTACATTAACAAAGAGAAACACATCATAAAAAAAAAGAGCCACATGAATCCCAAGGAGTGCTGCAAGCCCTGGTCTATTCCTTTGCCAAACTGTAGAGATGAAATGTACCATGAAGCTCAAAGCAATCCCAAGTGTCCAACTAGGAAAATGACTGAAAAAATACAAGATATAGACAACACTACCTCATCCCAAACCTCTAGGGGTTGAGCTCAAAAGTCTATTAGTTGTTTCAACAAGATCTAAACTAAGAACTAGAAAATAGGCAGTGGAACAACTTGCCTCTATAAGATAGGAAACTGATTCATTCAGTTGCAATTCACCTTTTGATGGATGAATCTACTTCCATGAGTAAAAATATCACAAAATTACATCAAAACCCATCATTTTAAATCAAATTACATCAAGAGTTTTACATTTGGAAGTAAGAAAGTCAAACTGGCTAAAACTAGGCGAAAAACAGAGTTACTGAGTCAAAAATGAGCCAAAATCCCCAATGCGCCGCGCCTGATTTATCTATGCAACGCGCCAGTTTGGAGCTGATTTTGGAGGCCTTCCCGTGATCCAAATTGGCTCCAAGTGGGATTCTTGGAAATTTCTACCTGTCTACTTTCTCACACAAGTGGAATTTCTGAATTTGATCGTCATTTTCCCCTCCAAAAATGAGTTCTCCCAACACTTCTTCCTGTGTGTCCAAAAGGGGCAGAAAGGTAATTTTTAGGGTGTTTTTGACCCTTCTGGAAGCCCAAAACATGTAAAAATCTCTTGGCCATGGGTAGGAATGCATAAATTTTCATGAAAAATCCAAAAATATAAAGTTTTACCCCAGAGGATCTCCCAATCATAAGCGCGTGTCAAGTGGCGCAACGCGTTGAGCTAAAAAATCTGTGTTTAGGCCAAAAAAATCAAAATTTGCAAAATGTGTCCCAAATTTCTTGAAATTTGGGCTGAGTTTCCTCCATCATGCACTATGCTGGGCCAAGGAAGCCTCAGCCAAAATTTGAAGTCTATCTTGCCTTTTCCGATGCTTTAATGCCCTCTTCAACTTAGCCTTCAGGATCTTGATTCATGCCTTGCAAGCATGATTTCTTGCCCAATAATGATTCGCCATGTGCCTCAACATGTTATTTTCCTTGTTGGCCTTCTCCAATAGCTTCTCTAAATGAATATTGACCCTTTCAAGCCACGTTTCGCGATCAGCCTCAATCTCTTGCTCAATGGATGTCATCTCGGTTTGGCTCCTTTTGGCAGCTTGCCGGTTCTCACGTATATTTTGCAACTCCATGATAGTTTGCTAATCTTCCAACTGTTTGTTTCTCTACTCAAGGTAGTTGATTATCCATTGGGCTCTTTGCAACTTGATGGACAAAGTGTTTATTTCCACCTTCTGCTCCTGAACAACCTATCTCAGCTTTGAGCTAGGAGAGCCCAACTCATCATAAATGAGTATGAAATATGTATCCTGGCCTCCTGAAGGCCCCTCATCATGTATTGGTCTCTTACCCTTGTCCTGTACCTATACTGCTGATGAAGGAAGCGAGACCCCTTCCACCCCGGGTGGAGATAATACTCGCCTGGCTGCTGCAAATAACCCTCTAGTGCCTCTCTGATAACTGACAAACACCGGCATACTAGTGGTTTGTGTCTCATGAACTTCATGTTGATATGAAGGCTCACCTGCCTCATGAAAAGCCTCTGAAGGTACCTGAGAAGCTATGAAGAAATAATTAGAAATGAAATCCTCCCATGAAATACCCTGCAAGCCAAGCTGATGCGTAACCAAAATTTTGATGAGTGCAAAGTGATAGATACTGCTATACTTCTGCTCAGGAGTTTTCCTTTGCACAAGAGTGGTCATCTTCTCAATATTCTGGCACATGAAATAAGGGAGGTTCATCATCCTCACCCTGGTGAAATGCATCAGCAACCTGATATGATAGGCATAAAGACGTGAAAACCGGCCTTCACAACTGAAATATTTGATAATAAGTTTCATAAGAGGAGCATATGAATCCTTTAGGAACCGGAAGGGAAAAACTCTGCTGAGTTGTCTCACAAAACTAGGCTTGATATATGGCTCATAGTGTACCCTGTCAACCTGCTGCCTTTTGTTCCATTATTCTCCAAAATTTGGAATTCTGGTTGCTTGAGAGATAGTTTCAGGTGTTAAAGTGAATGTCACACCTGCAAGGGTGACTTGCTTATCATGTAAATGCAACACAAAAAATCCGGCCAGCTCTTGATGATGGTGGACCCTAGCAACCATTTCATAAAATTGATAACAAGACTGCTGTTGAAAACATGCCATAGCAAGTGGACAAGCCTGCAGCTCAGCCAACAAAGTGGGCTCCTCCCTCACATGTCTGCCACTCTCGTGAGGTCTTCTAGGTGCATGCAATTTAGTTGTGGAGTCACTGTCTCGGTCATAAGAAGTATCTGTCTCCATGATTTACAAAGTCTAGGTTGTTTTGGATGAATATGAGGAGTTTGGTGTCTTTGGTTTTGTTGCCAAATATGCAATAATATGGAAGGGACTATGGAGGGAGAGGGTGGGGAAGATGATGGGATATTGCCAAGTGAAATCTATCAATTAAAGAGTTAAGGGACAGCCATTAGGTTTTTTGGGATAGCATTGGGGTTTTGGGAAGTTTATAATTGGGATGTGGGATAATGGGAATGGGATAGGAAATGAGTGATTTAGGAATATGAGGGAATAGGGAAATGGAACAAGAATAACAGTGATGAGGGAATACAAGGTGCGGAAGTAGGAGTGATAGGCACAAAACCAATTTCTAAACCCTAAGGAAACAATCCTTTGAACAAGATTATATGGTTTGAATTTTTTGTTTAAATCCTCATAAAGAACACAAAACACATGTTCATTGGCAATGGAGAGGTTGCTTGACTTACTTGGACAAAGAGGGACCGAGCCGATTTGAAATTGTGAGAGGAATAGTAATGAATTTTTTTTCTGGCCCTACGTGTCGCACAACAAACCCAATGCGCCGCGTAACTCCTATGCGCTGTGCCCGTGTATTCTTAACATAGTGGGGGCTGAACCAATGCGTCGTGCCTACCCAATGCATCGCGACACCTAGCCAATGCGTCGTGCAGGAGAAATTTGCACAAATTGCCTTCAAACTGCTTCTTTTTCTCTTCATGAATTCTCCTTGGTTCACTCCTATTCTCTTAGCATACAAATGAGCTTATGAAAGATGAAAATGTTTTATATGCCAAGGATTTTGATTCTTCTTTTCAAAAAACCCACTTTGCTTTTTGAATGAATGATGTCCTTCTGTTTGTTCTTGCATGGAATGGATGGTTGGAGCTTGACAAAGGCGACCAGGGTTTCCAGTGATAGTAATATTACAACTGAGAAAACTTAAAATTACATTACATTTATACATAAAGATGAAATACTCTATTTTTCTTCAAAACAAAGTTTTGAAGAAAAATACATTATTAAGCATATGATGATGAGATATTTAGCACTGAAACCTTATTTAAAACTCATCATGTGCCTGCTGACCATTATTGGGAATTCTGAAGACCTCATTAATGAAACCCTAGACCTAATGACACTAAAACCCTAAAAATGACTTTTTGGAAACTATGAGACAAAAAATGACTGTAAATGATTTTAATGAATAGAAATAGGCCAGCAGGTAAAGGACATGAGGAACATGAGAAAAAAACCACTACCGTCAGATGATCCATGCTCCTAATGGAATGCAGCTGACTGAATGAGACACCTAATATGCAATTCAAGAAGAGAAATTTGATTACTGACGGAGGGATGAAGATACCGACACTAACAGGCTTCACACATCCACACCTCAGAAAAATTCATTTTTCAATTACGACAAGTATGCCCTCTCTTATCCCTTTCCATTCAATGTTATTTTAAAAATTCTTTAATATAAATGATTCTTTACTTGGGGTATTAGTTGTGGGTATTACAAACACGACAAATCACCTGTTTCCCTAGCCACTAAAGGTATAAGAGCATGTATCATTCTATCCCTAGCATAACAAGCTACCCAAAGAAGCTTTGCATATCCTAACATCATTTCTCCACAGAAATCAACCATAGGTTCCATTCACCTGAACATGTTTATCATCACCTCACCTCACACATGATAAAAATTATTGCAGGTCAGTAGAGCCTCACCCTCCATGGCATCCATCACTCAAGTAGACCATACACCAAAAATCTGGAGCCATGGCCATAACATCCAAGTCCGGGAAGCACTTCATGTTCATTCATCCATCATACATCAATTCAAGTTTTACCCATGTCATGATAAAACCCCTTTCCCAGACTACCATTCTCATAATCAGATCGAATATGCACCACCGCATCTCGCACTTGGCCTACCACACCCCCATCAGCATAGCCCATCTACGACACTCTTCATCCACTTCACAACCCTCGCAACTAGAACAACCAATGGGCTCCCCACCCTTAGAAAAAAAACACTCCTCACACCATAGTGATGGATTATTTTCATGTTTATTGGGGCACTCGTCTCCATGCTTGTACATCTAAAACCATTTTATATTCTTTTGGAAAGTGTACAAACATTTTTTAGGAGAAAAATCCCACCCATCCACCAACATTGATCCTCTTCACATTCGACTTCAACCTAAGATTTCATGTCAAGATGGTATCGTACTTCATAACCATTGCACTCTTTCATAATTCGTCGAAGACCCGTGCCATGATAAGCATCTCTTTCAGCAATGCTTACATGGGGAGGTCCCCAACAGTCAGAGACCCATGCATACAATGAGAATTTTTTCTAAAAGAAACATGCCATACCAATATTATGCATGTGGGCACCACATTCAACTTACTGTCAAATAAAACACGTGTTGAGATTCAACAAGGTGATGAGCTTAGTGAAAAGAGTCGCCTTCACTAAGTGGGCTCATAGGCTATTTTTGGTGCAAAGTCTATTTATAGACTATGTCTATTTTTAGACATGTCGATCATATTCTATGAGTTGTAGGATGATATTTGTGGATGGTTGGTCAAGTTGGAAAAAAATATATGGACTTCTATTTTTAGACATATTGGGTGGAATCTATTTTTAGATTTCCAGTCTAAAAATAGATATGTCGAATATTATTAGCTCTTAATAATATTTGGACTCTAAACATTATCTTATTCTCTTCGAGCACTTTAGTTAAGTGCACAGATGTGGCACAGTAGCTGACAGAAGCAATTACTCTATTCCTAAGGGTTTACTAGAGCTAATGCATGAGGACTTCAATTAGAACTCATGTGACAGAGTTTGGTGGAGTTATAGAAGTAGTTGGTGGAGTTGTATTCAGTTTAACTCAGTTAGACTCAGTTGAGCTAGTTGTATCTAGTCTAACTGATTGATACACTAGTGAGAGTGGTGTGAATTAATTATTTAATTAATTCACTAAATAATAACTCATTAATCAACTGACGAATACATATGTTAACTATAGTGCATGGATAGTTTCAGTGGAGACCAGTGGAGAGGTAGGTGAAAGAGCAAGTGTGACTGTCAGTTGTGACTATAGTGATGCATTGATTACATCCAACACTCACTGGAGATGCAAATGAGGATTACACAGTGCAATATTGGTGGATTCAAGTTCATTTAGAGGAATCATTTAGTAGGGATTGCGTAGTAGAGGCAGGCTAGCAAGTGGCAGAGATCGGTGCATGGATTTGCAAGATCTATCCTGATTAGTGTGTAGCGATTGTATTGTACTGAGAGCTTGATATGATCAGCTTTGTATGAGGATTGTTACATGATCTCTATGACATATATTGTATGCAGATATTTTGGGTTTTTAGCTTCAGGCTTTCCTGTTAAACAGTTGTGTTAATGTGTGTGAATTTTTATGGTTTCATGTGTGCATTGCAATTGATTTAATTTCCGCATGCGATGATCAATAGTGGAATAGATTATGTATTGTGCATGAAGTTCAAATAGTGTGTGATCAGGAGAATCTTGGATATATAACACATAAGTTATATAATTTCTACATGGTATCAGAGCGATATTGATCAGAGTGAATTGCAATTATTGAAGCGGTTGAGTTTTGTGCTGGTGGAATTCGAATTTGCTGCAGTGTTTTCTTGGTGTCGAAGTTGAACATTCATTGAAATGTCTTTCAACGAATTGTGATTGTAGTATTCCCTTGAGGCAAGCTCGAATTATATTGCATGGAAGGACAAGATGGAGGTGGTTCTGGATGATAATGGGTTGAAGGAGTTCATAGATTCAGAAATTCCAAAACCTGCTTCTAGCGATGTAGCCGCACTTGACGCATGGCAAAAGAAGACAAAAAAATGTCGAAGGATTCTGTTGGAAGGTGTGAAGGATCACATAGTGTCTAGCCTTCATGGTAAAGCTAGTCCATTCTTGATGTGGAAAGCTTTGACAGACTTGTTCCAAAGCAGAAGCGACCAAAGGAAGTTGGCGCTTAAAGACAAGCTCAGAAAAATAAAAATGGAGAAAGGAAAAAGTATACCCAAGTACCTCACGAAGTTTTTCCAGTGTAGAGATGAGCTAGGAAGTGTGGGGATTACTGTAGATGAAGAGGACTTGGTGAGCTTGGCTCTCCTTGGGCTTCCGAAGAGTTGGCATAGCTATGAGTACTTTGTTAATGGTTGGGAGAAACTGCGGGGATGGGAGCGAATTTGGTCAAATATTGTGCAGGAGGAGATAAGGTGGGGTACTAGGGATGGATTTTCATCGAAGAATGAAGATGAAGAAAATTGTTCTTTGTCTGCCAAAGCAAGTAAAGGGAAGGGAAATAAAAATCCTTCTCAATCTGGTGCGAAGGCAAGAAGCAGGACATGTCCAAGGTGAAGTTCTTTCACTGTCACCAACACGAACATTACGCCACTAAGTGTCCACAGAAGAAGAAAAATAAGCAGGCTACTGGATTTGTAACTGGACAGGCCTTAGCCTCACAGTTTGAGCTGGATTTTTCATTGATCGCATGCTTGGTTTCAAGCGTGATGGGATCAGTGTGGTTTCTTGACAGTGGTGCATCTTTCCATATGACCGGAGACAAATATTTGTTCAGTGATTTGGATGAGAAGGATCTTGGAGTGCACATCTAGATGGGTGATGATGGTAGATACAGTGCGACTGGTATTAGGACCATTTCCTTTGAGAGGGATTCTAGTAAACCTTTCATCTTGAAGGATGTCATGCATGTTCTAGGATTGAAGAAGAATTTGATCTCTGTGGCGATGTTGGAAGACAAGGGTTATGATGTTGTCTTTAGTGAGGGAAAGGATTTCGTGCGCAGTAAAAAAAATAGTGAAACCCGGAGGATAGGGGTTTGAGTTAAGAACATTGCAGGTAGATGGCTGCGCAGAAATGGCAGGCAAAGCAGAAGGAGTGGTGAGCCAGGATGAGGGCGAATTGTGGCACAAGTGATTGGGCCATCTTCACCATGGCGCTTTGAAAATTTTGCAGCAGATTTCTACCAGGCTTCCCAAGGATACACTTGCGCAGTCATATCAGTGCAAGGGATGTACTTTGGGAAAATTTGTGAAGACCAATTTTCATGAGAAGGATAGTCGCGCCACGACGATCCTTGAGAGAATTCACACAGACGTGTGTGGACCTTTCTCAGTAGCTTCGACAGCAAAGCACATGTATTATGTGATATTTGTTGATGACTTTTCTCGTAAGTGCTAGATCTTCTTCATGCAGAAGAAGAGCGAGACATACTCAAAGTTCTGTGAGTTCAAGGCACTGGTTGAGAAAGAGTCGGGAAGCAGGTGAAAACTCTTAGGAGCGATAATGGTGGTGAATACATCTCTAGCGAATTCAAATAATTTTGCAGTGTAGAAATAATTCGACGAGAGCTCATAGCACCTCATAACCCACAGCAGAATGGGGTCGCGGAGAGAAAGAACAAAACAATCGTGGGTGTTGCACGGGCGATGCTGCATGATCAGGGCCTTCCCATACACTTGTGGGCTGAAGCATGCAACACTGCGGTTTATGTGCAAAACCATTTTCCTCATAGAGTACTTGGCATGAGTACACCCGAAGAGGCATTTTCTGTTAAGAAGCCCGATATTTCTCATTTGAAGATTTTTGGCTCACCTGTTTACATTCATGTGACGAAGGATGCCAGGAAGAAGCTGGAGCCGACCGTGGAGGTTTGGATATTTGTGGGGTACACAGAAACACCCCACAATTATCGTGTGTATTTTCCAGACAGTCGGATGATTGTTGTGCGATGGGATATCAAATTTCATGAGGAGAAAGCCATGAATTTGTCACTTGAGAGGGAGCTACACTTGCATGCAGATGAGGAGCTACTTGTTCCTAAAGATGAGCCTCAAGATGTGGATCAACCACAAGAGGAGGTTCATGGAGTGGAAGAAACCACTCATGTAGTGCCAAACATCAGAGGGCGGAAGCGCACTACAGAAGCTGAGCGACTGAATCTTGATGTAGCGCAAAATGTAGGAGCACCTACATCACAGCGCAAACAGAGACAGTCACCTGATCGATTTACTAGATACATGGCTCTGATGATCAAGTGTATCGTGACATAACCATATTCTTTCGAGGAAGCTGTGGAATATCTCGCATGGGTAGATGCCATGGTGGAAGAGTATGATTCAATTGTCAGAAACAGTGCCTGGGAGATCCTCCCAAGGCCGGAAGGGAAATCAGTGGTAGGTTCGAGATGGATCTATAAAGTGAAGCAAGCTACTAAAGAGAGCGTCGAGAAGTACAAGGCAAGATTTGTTGCTTGGGCCTTCTCACAGATCGAGGGGATTGACTATGAAGAAACCTTTGCACCTGTCGCAAGGTATTCTTCCATAAGGACCATACTTGCTCTCTCAGTGCAGATGGGTTGGCACATTCATCAGATGGATGTGAAGACTACGTTCCTCAACGGATTCATTGAGGAGGAGGTGTACATAGAGCATCCTGAAGGATTCAAAATCTTCAACAACGAGTCGCATGTGTGCAGGCTCAAAAGAGTGCTATATGGGCTGAAACAAGCACCTCGTGCTTGGTACACACGGATTGACAGTTATTTCACCAGACTTGGTTTCGCCAAGAGTGATGTGGATCCGAACCTATACCGAATTGTGGTGGAGGGTAAGTTGTTGATCATTGTACATTATGTAGATGATTTGATACTAACAGGTGATGAACTATTGATACACTCATGCAAGGAAAATCTTGCAAAGGAGTTTGAGATGAAGGACTTGGGCCTCCTTCATTATTTCCTGGGATTGGAAATTTGGCAGCAGAAGGGTGGACTATTTGTGTCTCAAGGAAAGTATGCCCGGGAGATACTAGAGAAGTTCAACATGCAAGGCTGCAAGCCTATCGACACTCCTCTTCCTGGTGGTTGGAGGAAAGATGATGCTACATCAGCATAGGTAGTGGATGCCACTTTTTATCAACAGTTGGTTGGTTCGCTCATGTATCTAGTCAATACATGACCATACATATGCTACACTGTTAACCAGCTTTCACAAGCTATGGTTAAGCCTACCAAGCTCTTTTGGAAGGCAGGAAAACATGTCCTGAGGTATCTCAAGGGCACATCGGGATATCGATTGTGGTACAGACAGTCGGATGAGTTGAAGCTACATGACTTCACAGATGCAGATTGGGCAGGGAGCCCAACGGACAAAAAGAGCACATCTGGAGGGATATTTAGTATCGGGTCTCCAGCAGTTTCTTGGTACAGCAGGAAACAGATATCTGTGGCACTCAGTTCAGCGAAGGCCGAGTACATGGCAGAAATTTTCACTGCATGTGAGGCTATATGGATGAGGAAGATCCTAGTCAGGTTGTTCGGTTCACACTTAGATCCTACAGTGATATATTGTGATAATCAGAGTTGCATTAAACTCTCGGTTAATCCAGTATTTCATGATAGATCTAAACATATTGACATCTGGTACCATCATATCAGAGATTGTGTGCAGCGGAAGATCATGTTACTATCTTAAATTCCCACGGAGGATCAGGATGCAGATATTCTGACGAAGGCGCTCACCAGGAGAAAATTAAAATACCATAGAGACAGGATCAGGGTGGAAGATAATCCCTATATTTTTGAGAGGGAGTGTTGAGATTCAACAAGATGATGAGCTTAGTGAAAAGAGTCGCCTTCACTAAGTGGGCCCACAGGCTATTTTTGGTGAAAATTCTATTTTTAGACTATGTCTATTTTTAGACATGTCAATCATATTCTATGAGTTGTAGGATGCTATTTGTGGATGGTTGGTCAAGTAGGAAAAAATAGACGGACTTCTATTTTTAGACATATTGGGCAGAATCTATTTTTAGATTTCCAGTCTAAAAATAGATATGTCGAATATTATTAGCTCTTAATAATATTTGGACTCTAAACATTATCTTATTCTCTTCAAGCACTTCAGTTAAGTGCACAGATGTGGCACAGCAGCTGACAGAAGGAATTACGCTATTCCTAAGGGTTTACTGGAGCTAATGCATGAGGACTTCAGTTAGAACTCATGTGACAGAGTTTGGTGGAGTTATAGTAGTTGGTGAAGTTGAATTCAGTTTAACTCAGTTAGACTCAGTTGAGCTAGTTGTATCTAGTCTAACTGATTGATACACTAGTGAGAGTGGTGTGAATTAACTATTTAATTAATTCACTAAATAATAACTCATTAATCAACTTAAGAATACATCAATTAACTACAGTGCATGGACAGTTTCAGTGGAGACCATTGGAGAGGTAGGTGAAAGAGCAAGTGTGACTATCGGTTGTGACTATAGTGATGCATTGATTGCATCCAATACTTAGTGGAGATGCCAATGAGGATTGCGTAGTGCAATATTAGTGGATTCAAGTTCATTCAGATCCATTCTTTAGCAGGGATTGCACAGTAGAGGCAGGCTAGCAGGTGGCAGAGATCGGTGCATGGATTTGCAAGATTTAGCCTGATTAGTGTGTAGCGATTGTATTGTACTGAGAGCTTGATATGATCAGCTTTGTATGAGGATTGTTACATGATCTCTATGACATATATTGTATACAAATATTTGGGGTTTTTAGCTTCAGGATTTCCCATTAAACAGTTGTGTTAATGTGTGTGAATTTTTATGGTTTCATGTGTGCATTGCAATTGATTTAATTTCCGCATGTGATGATCAATAGTGGAATAGATTTTGTATTGTGCATGAAGTTCAAATAGTGTGTGATCAGGAGAATCTTGGATACATAACACATAACTAATATAATTTCTACAACACGCCCCTGAGGGCATCAACAACCGTCGTCATCAACCAATAGTATGCCACTACCACACAAATGACACAAACAGAACCTCTATCTGTCAAATATGCTTAACTAGTCAAAACATAACGAGCATGGGACATTCCCACCTCATAGAAATATTGTAGTTATTTTATCTCTTGCAGGTTTCCAACGAAGCACGATATCTGTTTTACTCACGGTAAGGGATCTCCAACCTCATTTTTCAAGAAAGTTACTCTATCTCTCTCTCAAATGGATTACACAGAAAAAGAAACTATAATGTATTCCAACTATAAAGTTCTTCCCAAACCTCATACATTAGGGAGAAACTGTTAACATTGTAAAATCATACAAGAAAAATACATTATAGAATGTCAATTAGAAGGTACAAATAAGGATTTATAGGGAAGCAATACATTATAGGAATTGGAAATTTTAACTTTTCCTAAGGTCAAGCAGGCAAATTTATTGAACTGTGCATAGAAAGCATTGACCCTTGGTTATATTCACACCATTTTCTTTGATAGCCAGAAAGAACATTGTGATTATCCCTCTGATAGCGGCGCGGACTTGACTATGCGGAAAGTCACCATCCGAGACCACTTGGTACACTTGGAGAAGAAGATTCTCACTCAAG
Source organism: Pinus albicaulis (assembly GCA_034641835.2). NCBI lineage: Eukaryota > Viridiplantae > Streptophyta > Pinopsida > Pinales > Pinaceae > Pinus > Pinus albicaulis. Next base: position 125,425,162 of record CM076579.1, read on the forward strand.
CCAGCCAAGTACAACTACCTTGGAGCCACCTTGAGGCTTTAGTGCAACATACAGAGGAATCATCCTCCCAATCTTGTGTCAACATCCATCTTATACCAAGAGAGGGAGGGAAAATTTTAAATTTGTCTATAAAAGCTAGCCATGGGAAGAGAAACATGAAAACAGATTGTTATGTTGGCCAAATTGCTTGAGATAAAACCAGTTTGTGTTGTCCAACATCAAGAGGATTGGAAGGATACAGTTGTTGGCCATCCAACACCTCAATCCAAGAGATAAGAGGTTCACTAAGTGTCCATCAATCTACCATCCGTTGAGAGGGGAGAGAAGCTTTTTGAAAGCTTGAGGGGAAGATACCCCCTTGCCTTAGATATTAGAGATCCATATCTCTAAGGATCCATTGCAAGTGATTTAACATCCTATTCTCTTATATCACGAGCACCTAATAAATGAAGAGAGTTATCCATTTGATTTATTAGTTTGTTTGACTCGATTGATCTTGTTATTGTACATGTTATTTTTTTTTTATTTCTTCATTGATGTAGCATGCTATGCTTCTTACTTAGTTTACTACATGTTATTTTGTTTCACTAATGATTTAATAGACCGATTTACCTGTGACTTGCTAGAAGACGACCTCTGTAAATACCTTTGTATTTCACAGTGAGATTCAACAAGATGATGAGCTTAGTGAAAAGGGTCGCCTTCACTAAGTGGGCCCACAGGCTATTTTTGGTGCAAGTCTATTTTTAGACTATGTCTATTTTTAGACATGATGATCATATTTCAGAAGTTGCAGGATGCTATTTGTGGATGGTTGGTCAAGTTTAAAAAATAGATGAAATTATATTTTTAGAATATTGGGCGAGGTACGTTGCCTTAGATGGTAGTCAAAGTAAGAATGCATGGGTGTGTGGCTCTTAATAATCGGACTCTATGAAACTTATTCTCTTGGAGCAATTCGAGTTTAGTGCAAAGATGTGACATCGGTGACACAAGGAATTACGCAATTCCTAAGGGTTTACTGGAGTTCATGCATGGAGGACTCAGTTAGAACTGAAGTGGCAAAGTTATGACAAAGTTGGAAGAGTAGTTCATGGAGTTGTATTTAGTTTAACTCAGTTAGACTCAGGTGAGCTAGTTGTATCTAGTCTAACTGAATGATACACTAGTGAGAGTGGAGTGAAATAATTAGTTAATTAATTCACAACTAATAACTCATTAATCAACTGAACAATACATCAGTTAACTACAGTGCATGTCAGATCCAGTGGAGACCCAGTGGAGAGATAGGTGAAAGGGTGAGATAGACTATCTGTTGTGACCATAATGATGCATTGATTGCATCACACACTCAGTGGAGATGCCAATGAGAATTGCGCAGTCAAGGATAGAGTAATTCAAATTCATTTAGAGCTATTCTTCAGTATAGATTGCACAGTGGAGGCAGGCTAGCAGGTGGCAAAGATAGGTGCATGGATTTGCAAGATTAGGCCTGTATAGTGTATGATGATTCTACTGTACTGAGGGCTTATGATAAGATTTGTATGTTTGTATGAGATTGTCATATGATCTCGATGTTACATAATATATAGTTGGGGTTTTCAGCTTCAGGCTTTCCCGGTTAAAAACTGTGTTATGTGCAATTGAATATTTTTGTTTATACTTCACATGTGTTTGCAATTAATTTTTCCGCAAAAGATTAACAAGTGGAATAGATTAGATCATTAGATGTCTTACATAAAAGGTCAAATAAATTATTGAGATCGAAATTGAATCTTGGTATCTTAAAATATAATTTCTACCATTTTAGTACCCATGAGTCAAATAAACCACAACACCTTCATAGCAAAAACAAGAAGTTGCTTCCCAAGGCATACTCTAGCCCCAATACATTGGAGGCCATCTTCACGGTGAAGAAATCTACCTGTTGATGTAAAATTCAAACCTCGTGAAAAAACTTGAATTTCTGCCTTTCACAATGTGAACCTGTACGTGCCATATGAAATTATATTTGTATATATACAATTGATGTATTGAAGTTTTAATCAAAAATCTGAGAACTACAAAACCTAATGTACTTGTCACCGGGACATTAATTCTGCAATTTAGAGCAAAATTTTAGACATGCAAGAAGCAATCACACACATGAAACAAGTATTTTCATTTGGGGAAATATATCTAATAAAAAACACCAATTCATTCTTGCATTAATCAAGAGAATAGAGATGTATTACAATTTCTTTGCTCAATTGAGCACAACCTGCAAGTGTATAACCTATCTGTTTTCTCACTAAAGGGCTCTGACCCAAACTTAGTCAATTTCTACGTTGGCTTGAGCTCCTATTTCCCTATGTTGTTACTTGAGGAATTAGGCCCTAATTATTTAGGAAAACCCTCAAATTGAATGTGCAATTCGTCTAGGATGATAAAATGTAATATTCCTAATTATCCCAAGCTAATAGGAATATTCAATTTTGTTCTGCTTCCTGTTTTCATGAATAAAATTGTAAAGGAGGATCATTGAAACTCCTAAATCATCAAAATAAATCAATGCCCCATGTGAACAAGGCTAAATCCGGGCTGCCTTAATAAAACACCCTTATGTGTGAAAGGGATTGAGAGATTTGACTGGGTCAATAGGACCAAATGCACAGCACTGTCCAGATGTAATGAACCTCCTAGATGCACAACACAGTTCTAGTTGGAGGCAACACATGTGAAAGGAGCTAAATATTTGAGATAGTTTAGGGTTTTTCAAGACTTTAATCTTATAAAAGGAAGAGGGAACAACCAGAGAAGGTTGTTCATGGTATGAAATTTTATGAGTATATTGTTTTTTTAGACATATATGATTATCTTGGCTGTTTAACAGAGAATAGTGTTGTTTAGCACTGGGTGTTCCTGATCGGGAATCCCACCTCCTTCTTTGAGTAACTCTTGAGGGAGTCTTGCATTTCTTGTCCACTATCAGGAATTTGGCCAAGAATCTACTTCCAAATAAAACACAGATCCTATTGAGGGTTTGGTTGTCTTTGTAAGTTGCAGCAAGTGGAGGCTAGATCTACTCATATCTAGGCCAATCTAGTGCCCCTTTTCAATGGGAAAGGATTCTATCCCATTGAAAAGAGTGTTCTGGATCATTGGAGCTTCAAATATACATCTTGGCATCAGGCCAAACTGTTCTTCAAGCCTACAACACAGTCCCTCTTCCAGTACTGTGTTATCTGCAAAGAGGAAAGTTGCAGGGTGTTTTGGCAAAGTTTTAGGAGTGATCTCTGGTGTTGAGGATCTACCCTTCACTGTGGTGATCCATGGATTTCTGTTCTATTCCATGTCATATTCATATCTAATCTGAATACTCCTATATATACTTCATAAATTCTGAATAAATTTGCAGATCTGCTGCATAGAATCTCAGACATACTCCATGTGCTTCATGATTTGCTGAAATCCTTAAGGGGAATGTAAAGTAGAGACATTATAGTGTATGGATCTGTCATAGATCTGACTGTTCATGCATTATTTTTCTCTAGATCTAATTTTTAATCTCTTTGATACAGAGTACACTCGATAAAATAACGATGTCGGTGCTAGGTCAATATATGTGTTGCGGCCATATATTTTGATTCCTTTACTGTGTCTAAGTCTTATATTTTATTGTTCAGACTCATGGGCTTCAATATAATTCTGATTTTCTTATGTATATGAAATTATTGAGCCTCCATATTGGCCTACTACTACTACCTTGCTGAACTGCATTATTTCTGAAGCAGTGTTGTTTAATCTTGTTGTAATCCCATTCTTGGGCATTTTTTAGCTGTACTAGGTGTGGGAGACCTGTTTACCTCACCTAGAAAGATTTTTTTATGATCCTCTCTTGGATTCAAGTATTATATTGTTATATCTAAGGGATCCAAGGGTTGGTTTGCAATCCTATGGCATACATTCTTGAAAAATGTGTTTTTCAGGCATGCCTTGCTAAGCAGTCCATTTTGGGGATATTAAAGTGGTATCGGAGCAATCATCTTGGCACAGCCTGTGATTTTCTTTTCTTGAGGAGCCAATATTTATTTTCATGAAAGGAGAAGACTGAAGAAGAAGTGTGATTACAATGAAGACACAGAATAAAAGGGTAAGATCCCTTTATCTGGAATATTGAAAGGAGGAGAGTTCTCTAAAACTCTTTCTCAAGCTATATATGAGCTAAAGAGTGAAATCAGGGGAATGAAGAATGAAATATATGCAGATATTTTGGAGATATTTGCACATGAGGAAAGCCCCAGTTCTTCATATGATGTGTATGAGCATTCAACCACACAACCAGAGCCACAACATTGGAGCATCCCTACATTCCTTGCAAGTGGAGAAGAAGAAGGAGGAACACCAAAGGAGGAATATCTTGGTGATTATCTCCAAGAATATGAATCTCAGTCTAAAAGATTCAGAGAGAATTTAATATTTCTGGAGTTTTCTCAACTCAAAGAAGAAAGAAGATCCAGCAGAAACATGAAAAGAAGAGGGTGCATGCATCCCACTTTGGGTAGGACTTTTCTACCTACATTTGATGGATCACCTGAGAACTCAGCCAAATCTTGGGTAAAGAAGCTTGACAAATATTTCCAGTTGCATCAATTTTCTGAAGAATAAGCCATAAGAGTAGCAGTGCTACATCTCCAAGGTAAATCTTATGCATGGTGGTTATTTGAGTCTTCTTCACTGAAAAATGTAAACATCTCTACTTATGCAAAGTTCACTAGGAGGTTAGTGAAAATATTTGATTCTATGCCATCTGAAATTTCTTTGGGTAAATAAAATAAGCCCAAGAAATCATAACCTTTGCATGAAATGGAAATATCCATGAAGATAACTCCATTCAGAAGATTGATGAAGGGGTTAAAGACCTGCTACATGATTTTCCAAGGGCAAAGGCCCCACTTCAGCAAGAACATTCTTCTCAAGAAGAAGACATGAGTGTCCCTTTTTCAAGGAGAGATCAAGGGAAAGGATTGTTTATTGATGAGGCATACTCCATTGATGAGGAGAAGAAAGAAGAAGAGATGAAAGTTTCCTCCAGTGCTGTGACAGCAAGAGGAGATCCAATTTTTATTGAGAGATGGAGATGAAGCCATTGCTTCCACTAAGAGCACTCTTGTATCTTTGTAAGAAGGCCCCAAGGATCCTATACATGAAGAGGATTAACAGTATGTGTCTATGATGATAGAAAATGAGACAAAACAATGGAGGGAATGTGTTCCAACATTGCATCCAATTTTGGGAACACACAATATGGTAGATCATTCCTTTGTGATCAAGACTCTTGACACCAAGGAGATGACGAGTTTTCATGAGTTAATTGCATCTAAAGGGAGCACCTTAGACTGTGATATCTTTCAGAAGGTGGGTGATGAAGAAGAAGATGGGGAATTTTCTCTAATGCCCCATTATCATGATACTTCCACACAGAAATCAGAGATGAATTTGCGCAGTGGAAGCAGTCATAATATGTTCCCATCTATTTTTCACATGGGAATGAGCCATGAGACATCATTATCTTGTGGTATACCATCTGGGATACCACCTGATTTAGATTTGATGAAAGATGTTTCATGCATTGATGCTCCTTTCATAGATCCAAGGAGGGAGGGAGCATTAGAAGACCATGCTATAGTGCTGAGAGTATGGGGAAGGTACAAGGAGAGGGAAAGTATTTTTCCTTTAACATCACTATCCATTCTCTCATCTCATACTGCGCTGAGAAAATATAACGCAAGAATGAAGGATGAAACCATCATGAAGCAAGGAAGGCAATCCTTGAATCAGAAGACAAACTTGTTTGGAGAATCCTCTTCCATACATGATGAGAGATGGTGGTCACACATGCATACTTTAGCAAAACCAAGGAGGTTTTGGATAGATGATAGCCTTCCATGGGAGACTAAATTCCAAGAACTTCCATTTCCTTTTCAGCATGTGCATGTGAAAGGAGGGCAGCAAGGAAGGAATGGAAACCTTCCACCTTATACCTTTAGCATGGGAGATGTCAAGGAGGAGAAAAATGGGAGGCTTGACTTCCCAACATACACCTTTGACATGGGAGATTTAAAGGAGAAGAATAACAACATTGAAGACACTTCATATGACACACTATCAGCGTTGTCATTGTTGGGCACATTAGATCCATATTGGAAATCCCAACTGCTGGTGGAATATTCTAAGGATCTTTATACTTGCATGATTCTTGATGACTGGCTGCATGAAGAGAGCTATTCAATCCTTGATGGAGTCATCTATAATCATGGTAGGATATTCTTGTCTATGTCCTAGAGCTTCAAGCTCAGAGAGGAAGTTACTACAAAGGGCTTATGAAGAGTTCTGTTTCAGCCCTTTGTTCTGTGAGCTCAACAACATCATCTTGGGAGATATTATTGGGGGGCTTTGAAGGAGAATATCACCATTTTTCAAATATCTTGGGACCTTGTGGAGTTGGAGCAACAACATGACTCTAAGAAGAGTTAAATCAGCCTCTCGAGAGAATATACATAGCTGCACCACTCATTGATTTTGGGTCCTATATCAGTTGTATAGTCCCTTATTGTTGTTAGTGTAACCCCGTTATTGTTATTATTATACCCTTGTAACCCCATTTTTTTATTATTGTGCCCTTAAATTATTATTGTTGGGTCAGCTAGGATTACATTGTGGCCCACTAGGATTACATTATGGCCCCATGGACTCCTATATATAGAAAGGAGGTTTTGTAAATTGTATCATCCAAGAATTGTTCATTCATGTAATGTATTGGAGGTTCCCCCTCGAAGTGGCTTATTTCTAAGGCGTTGATATCTCTTTTCTTCTATTTTTGGAGCTGGCTACACAACCTTTGGTATCAGAGGCTTTGGATTCTAGGGTTTCGCTACTCTAAACAGGTCATCATGGCATTTTCGCTATAAATTTTTTTCTACGAAGGTTCAGAATCTGAAATATTTAGGGTGCGAAGCTGAAATCCTGAGGAAACTTGTCAAAAAATTTCAAATCTTGGTTCGCAATATTTTCGGAGATATGATCTGTGGAATTTAGTTCTTTTTCAGGCTCCTGAATTTCATCTAAAATAGGTGATCGTGAGAAAAGATTCATAACTCTCTCTCTGAGCATTGGATTGGAGTTCCGTAAAAATTGGTCGCAAGTACACAGACTGTAGTTTCTTGGCTATCAATTTCAGAGCTAAAGGATGAAACAGTGACACGTGGAAAGTCGTACAAGTTCGCTCTACTGAACTAGTCCATAATTAGGTCATTGTGGGAGATTGGACACAACTTTGTCTTGGAGAATCCAAATCAAGTCAGACCTATGGCATTAGAAACAGAATTCAAAAGGCTACATTGGTGCCAAAATTCAAATATTGAAGTGCTGCAATCACAAAGATAATCCAATTTCAATGTCGAGCTCCTCAAAAGCAAGAAACAGGTGTGTATTTTTTTCCGAATTGCATAAGTCTTGTTTGAAGAATCAATTTGAATTGATTACAAGGGTGTATTGTAGAATAGATATCAGTATTGGGTTCTAAAAAATGCCCCGTAAAAACAATTCAGCACCCATTAAGCCTTCAGAAGGCTCTACTATGACTCATGAAGATGAAGAATTGCAACATGATGTATCAAAATTACAAGATCAAGTGCACCAAATTTCGCTCTCGCAAAGAGCAGCAAAAAAATGAAATGGAATTTTTGAAGAAAGGCGTGGAAGTGAAGATGGATGGTTTGAAGAAAGGCGTGGAATCTAAGATAGATGGCATGGAAGCTGGCATGGAATCTAAGATGGATGACATGGAAGCTAAAATGGAAAACATGAAGAATGATCTAAAAGAAAACATGGAAGGTTTGACAAAGTTGATACAAGAAATGTTTCCTAATGGTGAAAAGATAGTAGAGGAAACTCATGACGAGAAAAAAATAAATGTTAATCGTGATTTCATAAACTCTAATGTTGGCGGGAAGAACCACCATATTCCAAAAATGGATATGAGGAAGTTTGATGGAAAGGATCCTGTAACATGGATACTACAAATGGAACAATATTTTGATCTCCATAATGTGCAAAACACACAAAAGGTACGCATTGCAACTTTACATTTAGAACAAAATACATTTGTATGGTATCGATGGCTTTGCTCCCGTAAAAAAATTGTCACTTGGTCAATTTTTACAGAGGAAATGATAGCACATTATGAGGATACAAAGAAAAACACCTTCTTTAGCCAATTGATAAATCTCAAACAAAAGGGTTTAGTGGGGCAGCACATTGAGGACTTCCAAAAATTGAATATAAGGGTAACTGATATTCCAGAGGAATAGAGGATTGATCTCTTCATAGGCACTTTAAAGGATAACATCCAACATGAAGTTCGCGTTCTGGAACCTGATTCATTGGAGAAGGCATTCAGGTTGGCAAGAAAAGTTGAATGTAAAATTATGGCGACAAGGAAGCCTACCACCCAATTCTATAAAGAAGGAAGTGTTTCTACGCCTAGATTTCCACAACCTACAAGGTTGACACCACAACAATTGGAAGAAAAAAGAGCAAAAGGGCTTTGCTACAGTTGTGATAGCAAATACACTAAAGGTCATAAGTGTTTTGAGAAGAAATTATTTTACATAGATTGTGAAGAGGAAGAAGAAAATGAACAAGAAGAGGATATACACCAGGAACCAGCCCTAAAAGAGGAAGAAATGAATCCAGCCATATCGTGTAATGCACTGGAAGGAATTACCACTCCTCAAACTATCAATATAGAGGGACATATCAAGAAGAAAAGGGTAATAGTGTTGATTGATTCAGGTAGCACCCATAATTTTATTCATTGTAAGGTAGCGAAGGAATTAAATTGTTTCCTATACCTAGCACCAGAATGTTAAGTGATGGTTGCAAATGGAGCAACTATAAATTGATCTGGAAAATCCATAATATCAAGATAACCATGGGGGAATATGTATTGACTAGTCCAATGCTTTCCATTCCTATGGGAGGTGTTGATGTTGTCCTAGGAGTACAATGGTTACAATCTTTGGGGACGGTAGCTTTTCATTTTCAAGAACTTTTCTTGAAATGTTTTTCAGAAGGAAAGGAAGTTGAATTATGGGGTATTGCGGGGAATCCGGGAAGGATAATAAGATCTAATGTCATGACAAAGCTTCTAAAAAAATAACAACGAGGCATAATTGCACAATTATGCTCACTAGAAGTTCCAACATCAAAATCATCTATTTCTGCAGATCTCCAACAAGTCTTGGACAATCATTCCAAGGTGTTTGAAACTCCCCAAGGACTCCCACCTATTCGTGATCATGATCATGCTATTCATTTGATTCCAGGAAGTGTTCCTCCAAACATCAGGCCTTATAGATATCCTTACTTCCAAAAGAGCGAAATTGAACGTATGATTGCAGAAATGTTAGAGGCGGGTATAATTCAACCTAGTCAAAGTTCTTTCTCTGCTCCTGTAGTATTGGTACACAAGAAGTATGGATCATGGCGAATGTGTCCGGATTATAGGGAGCTCAATAAGCTCACCATTAAAGATAAATTTCCCATTCCTTTGATTGATGAATTATTGGATGAATTACATGGAGCAATTTATTTTACCAAGTTGGATCTTCGTTCAGGATATCATCAAATTAGAATGAAGACTGGAGATATTCCAAAAATAGCATTTCGAACTCATGAGGGTCATTATGAATTTTTGGTCATGCCTTTTAGCCTTACCAATGCACCTTCTACATTCCAAGGGTTGATGAATTCCATTTTCAAACCCTTCCTTAGAAAATTTGTGCTAGTATTTTTTGATGATATACTAATCTACAACAGGTCTTGGAAGGATCATGTTCAACATTTTGACGGGGTGCTCAAACTATTGGAGGAGAAACAATTATATGAAAAAACCTCCAAATGTTTCTTTGGAGTACAAGAGGTGGAATATTTGGGTCATATTGTATCTCACGAGGGTGTTAAGGTAGACCCTAACAAAATTAAAGCCGTTAAGGAGTGGAAAGTCCCCACAACCATAAAGCGGTTGCGAGGATTTCTCGGGTTAACAGGGTATTATCACAAGTTTGTTAAGAATTATGGGAGAATAGCAGCACCTCTAACAACATTATTGAAGAAAGATGCATTTTCATGGACTCCTGAAGCAACTAAGGCCTTTGAACATCTTAAAGAGGAAATGTGCCTAGCACCGGTCTTAGCTACGCCAGACTTCACAAAACCTTTATTGTGGAATGTGATGCCTCAGGAAATGGAATTGGTGCAGTTTTAATGCAGGAAGGAAGACCCATTGCTTTTGAAAGTCGTCGAATCAAAGGAAAGTATTTACAGAAACCTATTTATGAGAAGGAAATGTTAGCAATACTGCATGCACTAAAGAAATGGCGAACTTACCTAATTGGAAGACACTTCAAGGTAAAAACTGATCATGATAGTCTTAAACACTTTTTGGAACAAAGACTATCTTCAGAAGAGCAGCAAAAATGGGTCACAAAGATGTTGGGTTATGACTTTGAAATAATATACAAAAAATGAAAGCTTAATGTTGTTGCAGATGCACTCTCAAGAAAGAATGAAGAGGTGGAAGCATTGCTTTGTGCCATTTCTATTATCCAACCAGATTGGATAACCGAAGAAAGAGATGAATGGAAGAAGGACAAAGATGTATGAACACTCATTCAAAAGTTGCAGCAAGATCCTAGTACATCTGATACATTTAGTTGGAAAAATGATTCCTTATGGTACAAAGATCGCTTATATCTTTGTAAGAATTCCCAACTAAAACAAAATATTTTTCTGGAATTGCACACTTCTCCTTTAGGAGGACACTCAGGATTTTTAAAAACTTACCACAGGGTGAAGAAAGAATTTTTTTGGGATGGCCTTAAATCTGATATTCAAAATTTTTTGGCGGAATGTTTGGTTTGCCAGCAGAATAAAGTGGAAACAATTAAGACCCCAGGACTTCTACAACCTTTATCCATTCCAAGTCAACGTTGGGAGGAGATTTCAATGGATTTTATCACGGGTTTACCTAAGTCCGAAGGAAAGAGTGTCATCATGGTGGTAGTTGATAGACTTACCAAGTATGCACACTTTTGTGCATTATCTCATCCATTTAAAGCAAGTACGATTGCTACTACATTTATGGACAGAATTCAAAAGCTACATGGAAGCCCAAGGGTTATTGTGAGCGACAGAGATCCCATTTTTACTGGAAATTTTTGGACGGAGTTATTTTCTTGTTTCGGTACTCAATTAGCTCATAGCTCATCTTATCATCCTCAATCTGATGGTCAAACTGAGATAGTAAATAAATGTTTGGAAGGATATCTTCGTTGTTTTGTATCTCATAAACAAACATAATGGGTCAAGTGGTTACCTCTCGCTGAATGGTGGTATAACACTTCCTTCCATACTGCAGCAAAAATGACCCCATTTATGGCACTTTATGGATATCATCCACCATCCATCTCATCATCTTTAAGGGAAAATTTGAAGGTTCAAGCAGTGGAAGATCACATCGAGCATCAGCACGAAGTTCTCCAACTCCTAAAGGATGACCTGAATTTGGCACAAAATTGAATGAAACAACAGGTAGATCAACATCGCAGTGAGAGAATTTTTGATGTAGGAGATTGGGTATTTTTACGGCTACAACCATACAAACAAATGTCCCTCAAGCAAGCTAAGAAGGATAATAAAATATCGGCAAAGTACTATGGTCCTTAAAAGGTGTTGCAAAAGATTGGTACTATGGCATACAAATTGGACCTTCCTGGTTCTTCGCGAGTGCATCCAGTTTTCCATGTTTCATGCTTAAATAAGGCTATAGGTGAAAATATTCCAGTTCAAAAAATATTGCCAGAACTTGATGAGGAAGGAAAAATCATATTGGAACCTGAAGCGGTCACAGAAACAAGAACTCGACAGTTACGGAATCGATCAATTCCAGAGTATCTCATCAAGTGGAAGAACTTACCCACTGAAGATTCTACATGGGAGGATGAGAATTTTATACAGAAGCACCCAGAGCTACTCAAGCGTTGAGGACAACACTTTTTTGAAGGAGAGGGGCATGTTAGGTCCCTATATTACTAGTATAGTCCTTTATTGTTGTTAGTGTAACCCCCTTATTGTTATTATTGTACCCTTGTAACCCCCATTTTGTTATTATTGTGCCCTTAAATTATTATTTTTAGGTCGGCTAGGATTACATTGTGGCCCACTAGGATTACATTATGGCCCCATGGAATCCTATATATAGAAAGGAGGATGTGTAAATTGTATCATCCAAGAATTGTTCATTCATGTAATGTATTGGAGGTTTCACCCTCAAAGTGGCTTATTTCTAAGGCATTGATATCTCTTTTCTTCTATTTTTGGAGCTGGTTACACAACAATTGATAGGAGGAGGATTGTTGGTGAAGAACATGCTCTTATTACACATGTTTTATATTCTGATTTCATGCATTCTTACACCATGTTTTTTCAAGCCATGACTCCAAGGAGGAGTGATATATCTTGTAAGCCTCATGGCCAATATTGGGCCCCAAAAATTTCTGAATTGGGCTACTCCCTTGGAAGAAAAAGGGAGATTTTTCATCATGATGGGTGCTTCCCTAAGGCACCAAATATATCTCACACTTTCAGCCATGGTGAGATGGTATGGGCAGCAAATAAGTGGTGGGAAAACCACTTACCATATCTAGATCTGATGCAGGCAGGAGATGCTTTACGCTGGTTCCACATGTGGGACTATGACCCACCTCCATATGCATAAATTTATGTTTTTATGTACATTGTTTTGATTCCCTATATGGATGATGTACTTGTACTTTTCATATGGATGTATGGAGGAAGGAGGGAATGAATGCATGAGCCATATGGAATGGATACTCCCCATGTACTTTATCTCTCATATTTCATGGAGAATAGTGAGCAAACCATGTTTGTTTCCTATGATCTGTTGTTTTCTTATGAGATGAACTATTTGTATCTCATGAGAACTTTGGTGGAGCAAGTCATGGAGGGTTGGTTTGGTGAAAAATTGGCACAAGGAGGAATATTAACTCATGTTTGTGTCACCAATGGAGGAGGAGATGAGTTGTAGCACTCACCTTATCAGTTGCTTGAGGACAAGCAACATTTTGGAGGGGAGGACTGTAATATTCCTAATTAGCCCAAGCTAATAGGAATATTCAATTTTTTTTTGCTTCCTATTTTCATGAATAAAATTGTAAAGGAGGATTAATAAAACTCCTAAATCAACAAAATAAATCAATGCCCCATGTGAACAACGCTAAATCTAGGTTGCCTTAATAAACACCCTTATGTGTGAAAGGGATTGAGACATTTGACTGGGTCAATAGGACCAAATCAACAGTGTTTTCCAGATGCAATGAACCTCCTAGATTCACATCGCAGTTCTAGTTGGAGGCTACACATGTGAAAGGAGCTAAATCTTTGAGATAGTTTCGGGTTTTGCAAGACTTTCATCTTATAAAAGGAAGAGGAAAAAATAAGAGAAGGTTGTTCATGGTATGAAATTTTATGAGTATATTGTCTATTTATACATATATCATTCTCTTGGCTATTTAGCAGAGAATATTGTTGTTTAGCACTAGGTGTTCCTGATCGGGAATCCCACCTCCTTATTTGAGTAGCTCTTGAGGGAGTCTTGCATTTCTTGTTCACTATTAGGCATTTTTCCAAGCTTCTACTTCCAACTACAATCCAGATCCTATTGAGGATTTGGTTTTCTTTGTAAGCTGCAACAAGTGGAGGCTAGATCTACTCAGATCTAGGCCAATCTAGTGCCCCTTTTTAGTGGGAAAGGTTTCTATCCCATTGGCAAGAGTGTTCTGGATAATTGGAGCTTTAGATCTACATCTTGGCATCATTCCAAACTATTCTTCAAGCCTACAACGCAGTCCCTCTTCCAATACTGCATTATCTACAAAGAGGAAAGTTGCAGGGTGTTTTGGCAAAGTTTGAGGAGTGATATCTGGTGTTGGGGATCTTCCCTTCATTGTGGTGATCCATGGATTTCTGTTATATTCCATTTCATATTCAGATCTGATCTGAATACTCCTATATATACTTCAGAACTTCTGAATATATTTGCAAATCTGCTGCATAGAATCTCAGATCTACTGCATGTGCTTCATGATTTGCTGAAATCCCCAAGGGGAATGTAAAGTAGAGACATTATAGCGTATGGATATGTCATAGATCTTACTGTTCATGCATTATTTTTCTCTATATCTAAGTTGTAATATAATTTTGTAGTACACTCAATAAAATAACGTTGTCAAGCCTTTGCAGTCAATATATGTGTTGCGGCACCTCTTTTGAGGGTTCCTTTCTGTATAAGTCTTCTATTTTCTGTTCTAAGACTCATGGGCTTCAATATAATTCTTATTTGCTGATGTATATGACATTATTGAGCCTCCATATTGGCCTACTACTGCTACCTTGCTGAACTGCATTATTTCTGAAGCAGTGTTGTTTAATCTTGTTGTAGTCCCATTTTTAGGCATTTTTCAGCTGTACTAGGTGTGGGAGACCTGTTTACTTCACCTAGAAATATTTATTTCTGATCCCCTCTTGGATTCAGGTCTTATATTGTTAGATCTAAGGGATCCAAAGGTTTTTTTTCAATCCTGTCGCATACATTCCTGAACATTTTTCAGGCATGCCTTGCTAAGTAATCAATTTTGGTGATATTACATAATATAACTGCATGCAACACTTGTGCACTAAAGACTAGTCTACAATTGATGTTACATTGCCTTGGAATCTCCACGTGGCCCGAGGAACTTGAATTATCTGCATGCACTAGATATTTTGGGTTGATTTATCAATTAATTGGATCATCACTAAGTTTGATTGAAGTCCCACTGCACAACTTGAACCTCCACTAATTCCTCCAACAATTGGAACTAGTTTAACTAAAAACAACCTTAGATAACTTACCTTGATTACTAAAAATTAGAAATCACACATGCTTAAATGAACTCTAACTCCTCCAACTTGAATTTTCCTAGTAAAATGGGTGACACAAGCCATGTGACACAAGTTAATTGCAACCAAGTTGTCTTCTGATGTGGAAATTCGAATTTTCTCAATTTAATCAAGGAAAAAATAAAATTGAAAATTTATTGTGGCGTTTTTCAACACCGGATAGAGGATAGGACCACAACGATGTATTATATTCTTTACAGAGAAAATGAATACCTAAATTTCGAGAAGAAAAAGTATTATGATAGCTATATTTTTTCCATACTTGACATTAAGTGGCTTGAAGTTAAAATTAAAGAACTACAAACATCAAGAAAGGATTAGAAACTTGATGAAACAAAGAAGGAAATAGAGCATTTCAAATGCATGCTAGAAGAGGAAAACAAGAAAGAAATCACACTGACAAGCCAGCTCAAGGAAAAGGAAAAATAACATTTGAATAAGTGGAACAGGAAGGACAAAGGGAAGCATATCATCTCTCTGAAAAGGGAAATTTAAGAAGCCAAAAGGATTCAGGAAGTTGTCAGGACACAGATGAAGTAGAAGGAAGAAGATTATGTGAACTGTGCACAAGAAAATTCCACATTAATAGTGGAAGTGAACAAGATGAAACAGAAATTGAGGAGTTCATAGGTCTTGTATAACATTATCAATCACCAAAGATCACCACTTATCAAGACAGGTCTTGGATATGTTGTTGAGTCCTCATGCTCCAATAATGAAGAGTAGTCACATCCCAATGATGAAGAGCAACAACATGAAGAGAAGCCTCATCCCAATGATGAAGAGAAACTAGATGTCAGGGAAGAGAAGAAGTCTCATGAGAGGAAGCCTCTTGCCAAAAAAGGAGAGAAGCCCAAATTCAAATTCTTGCACAAATCAACCAATACTGAAAGTTGGAAGACCTATGCCACAAGAAATGAGGATGATGCATTCAAGACACCAATTCATAATAAATAATTCAAAAGTGAAGAGCAAAAAATATACTCTCAAGGATGAGACACCTTCAACATATATTCACCATATACACCCAAGTATACAAGAGAATTTTATGGTTATTGTTATACACGTTCTAATTATGGACACAAAGCTATATATTGCAGGAGATATAGAAAAAGTACTGATAAAGGGTTTATCAAAGCCCTAGAAGAATAATTTCTTGAATACAAGACAAAGTCCCCTACACTTATGACAACAGAAGTCACAACACCTTTGCTCCATTATTGAAGTCAGACATAGAGTGTTATTTATGTCGTAATCTTGGCCACTTTTCCTGAGATTGCAGAAGTGGCTTGACGTGGACCTCGCAGAACTATAAAGGAAGGACCTTCACCAGGAAGGAATACAAGGCCACCAAGGTCTAGCAGAGAAAACAATTTTCTCAATGATCTCTCACAATTTTGGTACATGCATAGAGATAGGGAGAGTATGTAAGAGAATAATATTGTTTAAGAGGAGTATCAACATAGGATTTAATGATGTTACAAGATGCAGCTAAAAATCATGACGACAGGGGGAGTTAGATCATACGCCTGCGGGGAGTCACCCTTTGCCATTTATGTCAAAGGGGGGAGATAAACTTAGAGGAATAAAGTGAGAGAGATATGTGCAAGATGTGACATACCTTGTCTTGTTAGGCGTGTTGACATCAATGACAAAGGGGGAGATTGTTGGGAATATTTCCATTAATGTCAAAGCAGGAGAATTAATGTCAAAGCAGAAGTAGGTGCAACAGGTACAAGCTTGCACATGACACAGAGTGAGTGAAGATATCTTCATTGATGTCAAGATATGGAGGTTTGATATGAAATATTCATAGGATGATGCAGTTTGACCATGAAACTTTAGTTGTAGTAGAAACCTTAATTGCTTGGTTGAAACCCTAACCATAGGATTTGGATCCCTTGGTGGAGATTATATTTTTTCATTGTAATGTTACAATGTGTTGAAACCTTGGTCTTGCAAGTGGATGATGTAACCCTAGCTATTGGCCAAACCCTAGATCTAAGGTTTGTCTCCTTGGTTGATGGACATAGCCTGCACTTGATGATGATTTGGGAGCAATTGATCACTGATATTTTCTTGGAGACCCTTGTCATTATATTCTACTCATATTTTTCATTCTGGTGATATAAGGAGCCATTTTTGGGCCTTCACCTTTTGAGAGAAACACTTTCAAAGCTGAGGATCCAATTTGTGGTCCAAAACCTCAAAGGGTTGTTGATGTGGAAGCATTCAATTGATTATGTGATGATGTGGCACCAAGAGTGATGACATGGAAATGGATAATAAAAGATGATATTTTGTCATTAATTAAATAAAATGATGTTATATAGGGTGTTTATAAAAGGTATCAACCTTAATGATGAAATGGTTTATCAATTCACGATCCCAAAGTCAAAATGAAAAATTAAATAAAAAAGGGGACATAAAGAGATTAGGTTAATCTTATGGATGTGGGCCCTAAGATTTGGCTCAAATATTTTACAATCATGTTTCCCTCCTATTCAAAATGGGCCTAAATATTCAGCACATTTTTTAAATTTAATTTCAAATAGTTCTTTCTCTTATTAAGGATCGACTATATTGAGGGTCAGCTAGGATGAGTAGGCTATTCATTCTACAAGCCTCATCGACTTATATAAAAGAGAGGCTCATTCCACTACGAATGGGGTATCGAATTTTTTTCTTACATTTAAGGTTATCTATGAGGAGCGGAAATATTTTGGGTCTAGGGTTTTGGTGGCAGCTGATCTATTGCATGATTTGTGTCTTGTATAATATCTAATATGTGTGAAGTGTTGTGATCCCGTGATTTGGAAGATTGGCATACCAAATGACAAGGCAACATGGAACAGTCTTTAGAGTTCTAGGACCTAGCCTTCTTAGACTCAGAGAGGGATCTCTCAGGTTGTATGAAAAGGATGTGTGCTTGTTTGCTTTTAAGGGTTGATTTTAGGATAGTTATTAAGTACAAGGTTTGTTTGATTGTTTTGGTTGGGCATGATGATCAGAGAGCATAGGTAGAATGAGGAGATATCTAAGTCATTGGGGAATGGAGTCAAATGAAATTCATGGTAAGTTCATTAAATGATCGGGGAGTATCATAGGGAAAATCTAAGTTGGCCATTGGATCTTCAAAGTTTTTAGGATAATGAGATGAACATTAATGATAAGAATGAAAATTAGGACAAAGGGAAATAAATAATCCTTTATCATGTACTTTAAACAAGAGAAATCTTTCAAGGTAAATGTTAGGAGCAAGCCAAAGGACAGGGAAATCCATAGACTTCTTTGGACAAAATTTTAATAAGAAAAAATTTTAGACAAAAATCTAGCAATCAAAAGAATACTTTCAGATAAAGAAAACATATAAGATAACAGTGAGAGGAGCCTAAGATCAAACATAAATATCTAATCTGCTTTTGACTAACTCTCTAGGGATCTTTCAAAGCAAATTTTTGAGGCAATCCAGAGGAAAGGGCTCACCATAGAATTCCCTGGTTTAGACTCTAGTAAGCATATTTTAAAGAAGTTTCAGAAATAATTCTCAATTTGTACTCAAAGGAACATGGAATTATCACTAATTTCCCTGGTTTCACTCTATTGAAATCATTCCTTAAAAATAACCTCTCAAGCCGTACTCAAAGGGACATGTACTTACCAAAATAGAAACTCCTTGGTCATACTCTATTGAATTATTCCTAAAATAACAAGCTAGATGGAACTAGAGGGTAGTTAAGAATCCTCCAATCAGACCTTGCAGAAGAAAACATTAAGACAGTGAAGAGAAAACAGAACTAAGGTGCTTTCAAAATACATTTCTTAGCCTAAAACTTTTTCTCTATTGTAACAAATAAAGATGAAAACATACTGAAAATACGAAATAACAATAACATATAGAAGCACTTCACCAATAGCCAAGCTCAGGGATACAGTGATCTAGCCTCCTCCATCAACAAATAAATCAGGGCATCCACAAGATCCAAGACAAAAATTTTCCTTCAACTTCCAAGAGACTATGTATTACTTCAAAGAGTCATCAAATGCTAACAATACAAAGAGTTCAGATGTAGTATTTATGCTACAAATGAGGAGGTGGATGAGTATTTATGCGATGCTGAAAATTTCATTGTTTAAGGCTTTTTAGAGGAAAAATGATCAATGGGAGAGGAATTTTGAGGGTTTGGGAAAGGGGAAAAATGGGCTTTTCAGAGGAAAACAGGGAGTGAGTGAGAGTTAGGGGAGGAACAAAATGAAGTCAGTAAGCCCATAAAATGGAGTTTTCTTAGAGCAACTAGACAAACTTTGAGAAGGAAAAAGATGAAGTTTTTAATGAACCAACTAGGTTTAGGATAATGAAGGCAGTGAGATTTCTAGAACTCATAATGTTTCTCAATATTATTTATAGAAATCTAGGATTATAACTTAGTCATATTTTGATATCAACAAAATTTACTGATGAATAATGGTGGCTCCACTTGGGAAGGGCAGCTTTCCTTTTAAGGTGTCTAGAACCTCATTTTATCAAATCTCCGAGTTTCAGCAAATCAGTTCCTTGTTCATTGGGAAAATTTCCCTTCTTTTTCTCTTGTTGATATTTCTTTGAAATTAAAATCTTTAACAATATACAACATATGATTTCTTTCAAATAGCCTTTCTACCTACCCAATCCTACCTATCCTAACATTTTTTCTTCCTCTTTGGGTGCACTTGAAATGGAAAACTCTTTGACTTTTTATTTTTGAAAACAGAAATAAACTATCTACCTCAATCCTTATTTCTTGCAAGAGTTAAGATTAAACTAGTGAACTCTTTTTTATTTTCTACCTAAAACTAGTTGACTTCCAAGATTAAGTTGTTTTCCAGTCTTGATTCTCTAGCTAATGACATGAAATTTAAAGCATGGTTTAAATCAGGATTAGACAGTCTGATTCACCATGGTTGTGGCATTGGAACAAGCTCCACACAAAATTTATTTTGCATAAAGTAAATTTAGAAAGATAATGCTATGATTTGACATTAGTAATG
The DNA here is from genome assembly GCA_034641835.2 of Pinus albicaulis. Taxonomy (NCBI): domain Eukaryota; kingdom Viridiplantae; phylum Streptophyta; class Pinopsida; order Pinales; family Pinaceae; genus Pinus; species Pinus albicaulis. Next base: position 125,445,253 of record CM076579.1, read on the forward strand.
CAATCCTTACCTATTTCTTTGGTTCTGTTTTGAGCATGTGGAACCAGGATCTTTATATTTCCCTAATCTATCCTTCATGATAAGTCAAGTCTAAAATAATCTTGACAATAATTTTTTCTACTAACTTATCAACATAAATTTAAAGCATTTTCAACCATGATTAGGCTATATGACTGTACAATATATCTTTTGAATCAGTAGTGGCATTTAGACCTGCACACTTTCAGCAGTACTATTTTTTGGGTATGGGGCTATACCTCTTTTGAATATTTCCCTCTTTTTCTTTTCTTTTATTGTTTTTATTATTATTGTTCTCAATATTTCTTCATGCAATGTTTATATATAATGAATGAAAGCTTTGAAATTATGACTCCTGACAAAAATAGTGTTTGAGCATCCTACCATTGACAATTTCTCCAAATAAATCTTCTCCATTCAACCCTTGTAAAAATAAAGCATTATGACCCCTAATTGAAGGAATGATATAAGGCCCTTTCCACAGATTCTCAAATTTTCCATGTTTACCTTTATCTTCCCTTCTAGAATCCCATTTTAGGACTGTATCTCCAACATGAAAATTATTAGCTTTAGTTCTTTTGTCAAAGATTTTCTTGATGCCTTCTTGTATTGCTTGTGTTCTTTTGTACACTTCCTCTCTTGTCTGCTGTAAGCGAATGGTTTGATTGAGCCTTCTCTTCATGTCATTTTCTTCTGTTTGTACCTATTGGAGAAGTTTCATGACTGGAACTCCCAAATATGTAGGGAAGACTGCATATATTCCATACACCAGTTGATAGGGGGACACATTTATTGATTTTTTGGTGGTTAGCCTATCAACCCATAATGCATGAACCAGCTTACTATGCCATGATTTTTTATTTTGATCCAATGGTTTTTTTATAATATTGACCAGACTTTTGTTGGAGGATTCAGCTAATCCATTACCCTAGGGGTAGTAAGTTGTGGAATGGTCCAATATGATATGATATTTATAACAGAAGTGAACCATTCTTTTGGATTTAAAAGCAGCAGCATTGTCTGTAATAATTTTCCTAGGACAACCAAATCTAGATAGTATGTTAGTTTCAAGGAACTTGATAATGACAAAGTCAGTAGCATTCCTAGAAGGGATGGCTTCTATCCACATGGTAAAGTAATCTGTGGCAGTAAGGATCCACTTATGTTGGGCAGATGAGGTTTGGTGAATTTCTCCAATAAATTCTAAACCCCATTGCTAAAAGGGAGCCTCAACACTGATGGGATGCCAAGGTAAAGGTAGGAGCTTTCTCTTGCCATCAAAAATTTGACACTTATGGAAAGTCATGACTAGTTTCTGAGTATTAGGGAAAAGGGTGGGCCAATAATAGCCAGATCTAAGAATATTGTTTGTTTTGGTCTTCCAATAAAGGTGGCCTCCACATTCTCCCTCATGCAGCTCATGCATGATTTTTCCCACATCATCCTCAAGCAAACATTTAAGCAATATGCCAACAACATTTTTCCAATATAACACTCCATCTAAGATGCAATAATTTAAAGCTTTTTGTTTTGAGAATCTAGCTTTAGTATTTGATAGAGGAGAAGTATTAAGATAGAGAAGCACATAAATTATATTGGCATACCAAGATGAATTCAAATATATTTCTTCAATGTATGGAGCAGTAAATTCTTCTTGTTTTTCTAAAACATCAACCATATTTACATCTAATTCTTGGAAATTTAATTCTGCCATGATTTTTGCTAATCCCTGTCCTTTAATCAACTTGGTGGGCCTAATTTCTAAATCATATTCTAAAATAATAGCAATCCATTTTCCCCTTTTACCATCAAGGTCTTGATTTAAAATGTCCTTGACAACTATATGTGGGATAAAAGCAATGATATGTGAGTGTAAAATGTAGACTCAGAAATCCTTCAATGCTTTTATCAAGGCTAAGGCTTGTTTCTCCATGATATTATATTTGAGTGGATCATCTCTTAAGGCTCTACTGAAGAAGGATATGGGTTGTTCTTGGCCCATGTTATTCTTTTGCAACAATACTGCAACAATGGTGTGTTGAGAGGTAAATGAGAAAATGTAGAATTCCTTGGTGAAATCAGGACTAATAAGAACTGGTGTTTGAGTAAGAGCTTGTTTTACCAGTTCAAATGACTGTTTGGATTCTAAGTTCCACTTAACTCCTATTTCCTTTTTGAGCATTTTTGTGATATTTCTCAAAATTTCAGCAAGGTTGGGGATGAACCTTCTCAAAAAATTGAACTTCCCAATGAAAGATTTCAATTCTTTGAGGTTTCTAGGATGGCTGATTTTCAATATACCTTCAATTCTTTTAGGGTCTACTTTGATTCATTCTTCAGAAATTATGTGGCCAAGAAGTTTTCCTTCTTGGAGACCAAAGAGTGTATTTTTGGGATTCAAAGATAAGCCATATTTTCTACATTTCTCAAAAACTTTTCTCAAATGAATTAAATGTTCTTTATCATTTTTGGAGAAAACAATAATTTCATCAAGGTAGATGATTATAAAATAGCCTATGTCTCTGAAAAAGCTATGTCCATGGCCTTTTGGAATGTGGACCCTGCATTCATCAAACCAAATGGAATTTTAACATACATGAATGTACCCTAAGGTGTGGTGAAAGTAGTTTTGTGTTGATCACTTGGGAGTACTAGCACTTGGTTGTAGCTTGAAAAACCATCCAACGGTGATATTCTCTTAGATCCAACCACCCTTTGAAGTATGTGGTCCATTTTAGGCAAGGGATAATTATATTTTAGGGAGGCTCTGTTTAGATTTCTAAAGTCAATGCAAAGCTTAATTTCCCCAATCTTCTTCCTAACAGACACAAGGTTGGACACCCACTGTGAATATCTAAGGGGAACTATGATCCCAGCATCATACATTTTCTTGATCTCTTTCTCAACTAAAGGCAATAAAACATGTTTTATCCTTCTTAGCTTTTGTTTGAAAGGTTTCTGATTTTCCTTAAGAGGAATTTTGTGTTGAATGATGCTAGTATCATATGATTTCAAATCTTTGTATCCCCATGTGAACACATCTCCAAACTCCTTGAAAATTTTAATATATTCTTGTTTTATATGAGTAGGGAGAGTGCTATATAAATTGATCAATTTGGGTTCATTTATGTTGCCTATGTTATGTTCTTCTACATTGGTTTCTGTATGCTCCATCTTTGGTTTTTTAGCTACATCATTGAAGTCAAAAAGTTCTTCTAATGGTCTAAGACCTCTTAGTATTGAATCATTTTTGCATTGTAAAACTTCAAGGTCATTTTGATCTACTTTGTCAAATAATTCTGTTGTATAAAGATATTCAAATTGGTTTATATCAGCAGTAGAGGACAACTCTATTTCATGGGTTTTTTTTCATCGAGATAGTCTTTTTAATGGCTTGAGCTAGGTGTTAATTCAGAAAAATCATTTTTAGATTGCAGAAAATCATTAATGTGTTTATCTCCCTCAAAAACTTGCCAATAGCCTTCATTGTCAGGGAATGTAGGCCTATTTTTCACTTAGACATTGAATTGTTCATTTACCTGGGGTATTTGGAAATTGTTGGTAGCAAAGTCAAGTTCATTTGTAATGTTTTTTTGAGCTCTAGGGATGAAAGTGAGTTCATATTTTTCAAAGGTTTTTAGGATTTCTAGGGCAGCATTTCTATACTCTCTTAATCTTGGGTTTTTGGCTGAATAATCCCCTTTTATTTTCCTAATGATCAACTATGAATCTCCTTGGACTAATATTTTCTTGGCTCCTAAATCTTTGAGAAAATGTAGGCCAAGGAGGAGAGCTTCATATTCCGCAATGTTATTGGTGCATTGGAAATTAAGTTTGTAATAGTGTCCTTGGTTTTTATTGTGTATCCATACACCAGCTCCAGAACTTGTCTTGCTACAAGAGCCATCAAAGCTCATTTCCCACAGTGTTTCTATCTCATGCTCATTTTCCTTTTTCTGTTCAAGGTTGCTAAGTTTAGGGGTGTTAGATTCTTCTTTTGAGGACTGATTTGACTGTTTAGGTGGACTTAACTTTGTCTCATTTTCATATTCTTGTTGGTTGATTTCATCTTCATTGTACAAGATAAAGGGTTCTAAATCTGAATGAATAGAATAAACAAGAGTGTTGTTTGGCCTATCTATGTTGATTACCATAAACTTCATATGAGATTCTCTGTATAATATTCTAGTTTGGTTAAAAACCATAATGGTAGCATAAGACATGTCCATTTGAAGGCTTCCCTAAAGTTTGGCTCCCCATGATCTGGATAGAAGCATGCCATATTTTGGGGGAATATCAGCAACAACTATGTCCATAACTAGACCCTTAGCAGGAATTTGTGCCAAATTGACACATAAATCCTTGATTATGCCTAAACACTTGACTCTACTTGAATCAAAGCAATATAGTTCCTTGTAAGGCTTAGTAATTTCTAAGCCTAATCTCTCCATCACCACCTTTGGCATAAGGTTGTGAGAGGCACCAGAATCTAGCATGGCATTTTGTAAAATCTTATCATGTATATTTAAGCTGACATAAAATGGAGGAATGTCTCCTTCTTGGTATTTCCCTTCTACTTCAGGACCAAACAACAATTTTAGTTTATCATCTGTCAAGTTTAATGCATCAGTATCACTTCCTATATTCAAAGATTTCAAAACTTGATTTTTATATACATCCTGGGTTACTAGTTCATCTAAGGGTATGCTAATTTTGATCTTGGAAATTTCACCCTCAAGGCTGAAAGTGACTAATGTTTTTGACATATTTACATCTGTTTTTTCAATCATAGTCTTTTCAGCGATTCTGATTTGCTGAGTTTTATTAGGACTGTTATTTTGGACATATTTTCAGGGCCACTAGCAGAAGTACTAGGGCAGCTTGGGTCAACACTTTGTTGATTGGTTTTGTCCTTGTTTGAGTCAGCTTTGTTAGTCAAAGTGTTATTTTTGTTTGTTGTCTTTTTAGGAATATTTTCTAAAGTTTTCCTAACAACAGTGTCCGTGTTTTTATCATTAGAAGTTTTTGGGTTCCTTTTGCTTCTAAAATCATATTTTCTCTGCACCTCCATTATAGGATTTTCAAACCCCAATTGGTAGTCTTCAGAATCCTCATGATTACTTTCAATTTATTCTGAGGAGAAGAAACATTTTTCTTCTTTAGGGAGGAAAACATCTATCTCACTATTAGATCCTATAAGATTTACATGATTTTCTTCCAACCTTTCAGTTTCCTTTCTTCTTCTTAATCTACATAGTTTTCTTGAAAGGGAGGTCTAATTTGTTGGTCATTATCTCTTTGTCTATTTTGAACAAGTTATATTATGAAATTGGGATTTCTATTTCTGTTTTGGGGATTAATTTGGTTTTCTCTAGGAGGCACTCTATCATTTAATTTTATCTTTTCAAGCATTCTTTCCATTACCCTCTCTAAGTTGTCAATTTTGGCATCATATGATGAGGTTGATGCCATTGTTTCATATTTATATGTGAATATTTTCTTCGATTACAACCTAGCTCTTTTCTCAATCAGATTGGCCTCTGTTAGTCATCAGTTTTTTTACCTGTTGTAGATGACTAGTTTCCTTAGCTGATTTTTCTAGAAGCTAATCTCAGACTGTAAATTTGTCATCTAGAAAACACCCCAAAACAATTTTTGTCCTCCTACCCCTTCCTGTCAGTCTATGATGAGAAGAAACTCTAGTTTTCACGTCCTATCTTGTTTCAACAAAGTATCCCTGTCTATAGCTGTCTCAGCTTGGTTTCCCTGCTATCATTTTCCCCTTGTTGCTCATGCCATTCACTATCCAAAGGTTGAAAAAGTGTCTGCTACTCTATCCATGATCATCTTGTCATATGAAAATCTGATCATGCCTAAGAAAACACTCAGAATATGTGAAAATTGTCCCTAAGTTAGATAGTGGTGTTTAGGGAGTTTTTCCTTTGGCTAAGATATCCTAGGCCAAAAGGCCTCTGTCTAGTACCAGTTAACCATGAATTCTTTCCCTATTCTACAAAGCAAGAATTGTTCTATCCATAGGTCGCACACCACTAAGGGGTCACTTTATCTCATTTCAGAAGAAGTTCAACAAAGATCCAAATTAGGAAAAGAGAATGCTTGCCACAGTCTGAAGAAATATGATTAGATCAGGCATAATCTCCATGAAACACCAAAGGAGCTCTCCAAGGTTCAAAAACATATGTTTTTTAAATCCCTGCAGGGGTGTAACTGAATGATGATCAGTATGCAAATAAGAGAAAAAGGGACAAGTTCAAACAGGTCTCTCATGTTGAAAAGGTTTGCCATCAATGATCATATGGAGAGCTGAAAAGTAAAGTGCAGCAAGTGTACGTGTTATAAATCCAAATGCTGCCTGAAGATCAGAGGTCATTCCTCACGTCAAATAAACACAAAATACTGAGTGATGTTGATCAGAAGTGCTCCATAATCTCCTCCAAAAGCAGTACTGCATAATCTTTCCGAAGGGCATAAGAAGATAGCTTCTTTTTATGTTACCTTAAATGTGGGTTTTGAAAATTAGTCAAAAGTAATTTCAATATACCTATGACAACACAGTCAAGGGAAAAGATAGCTAAATGATATCTAGCAGCAAACACTCTCCATATACAAATCAAATTTCTTCTAGTCTTGTGTTCACAGTGATATTTTACAAAGGATATATACATCTCAGACAAGGCCTCATAAAGCAAGAGGACATGAGTTTAAAGTGATTTTATCAATGATAAATGTCAGATTCTACTTTGTTTCCTATTGGCATTCTTCAAACAAACATACAGAGCAAGGTACAGTGATTTGCAATAGATGTAGATCATGTGTTAAAGATAACCTCCTTCAATAATAAGTAGAGGGTTAGAAACACAGTGATAGAAACCTCCTTCAAAGAGCAGAGGGTTAGAAACACAGTGATAACCTCCTTCAATGATAAGTAGAGGGTAAAAGACACATTGTTGTGACCTCCTTCACTAAAAATCAGAGGGTCAGCATGTTGTTAAGTAGCTTCAGGAGTTGTTTTTGCGCCACCTCCTCCAAAGATGACAAAGGATGCATCACCAAGGTTGATTGATGTTGTGTTTGAAAGGTGTCTGTTGGTAAGACCAGTTGAGTAACCGTGGTAAAACAAATGAAATTTTATAAGTTAAGGGCCTATTTCACATCAAAAGTAAAACATTGACATGATAGTGTTAAAAGGCCTCTATTCTTATGTTGATGAAAGCCTCCTTCAAAGGACAAATCTGAGGCTGAAGTTTTGTCTAAAAGCACCCTCATATAAGTGGTAAAGTGGTGGACCAAGCTAGGTTTAAATGAATTTTGCAAACTGATATAAAGGACCTCCTTTACTTCACAAACAGTGGGTTTACATAATGGTTTCAAAAAGCTGCAGTGGTAATGATCTTGTGAGCCTCTTTCGCATGCTATACAATGTCACAGTCTTGGAGAAAACCTTCAATATGAATAGGCAAAAAACACTGTTTTTTTTAGCCTCTTTTCTCATAAAAGAGTGCCCAAAAGAGTATTCCAAAAAAGGCTTCCTTCATCATACAAGCGAAAGGTCAAATCATGATTTAAAGGACCTCCTTTACTTCAAAAACAGTGGGTTTACATATTGGTTTTAAGAGACTGCAATAGTAATTTTCATATAAACCTCCATCAAATGATAAGAGACCGAGTCTTGGTGGATACAAGCAGTCTGCATTTTTAGGTGCTTTTAAATCAGATGATGAGTTCAAGTTTTAAAATTTTGAGGGACCACTTTCAAAGGGACAATGAAAGACACAATGCCAAATGAAGATGAGTTTCCTATGTCTTAAGAGGATGTCCTCAAAATTTAAAACAGCAGAGCAGTGAAGATCAACAAACACAGATTAATAACCTCCTTTTTGACAAACAAGGGGTCACCAGGGTATGATATGGTGCTTTAAGAGAAGTTTTATTGAATAGATAGAGTTAAGAGACAATGTGAATAAGAAAGGGCATAACACAGTTATCTAGGTTTCAAGACAGCCTTCTAAGGAGATAAACACATCACAGTTTTGGAGAAAGCCATATTAATGAGTAGACAAAGAATATTTATCATGAACAAATCACATGTTCTATCTAAAAGTTCAAAAAGACATGACAAAACAAAGACATATGTTTCAAAATAAGGTTTTCACAGGAAAGGAGTGATAGTTTATTTTGAAATTTTTCAAGAGTGATAAGAGAGGGAAGAGGTATGTTTTTTGAACTATAAAGGTTCACGAACCAAATATTGCATTCATCATTGTGCAAAGAGCTTCATGGAGGAGAGAAATCCGATCTCAAACAATTTTTTACACAACATTTATAGTGTTTTGGACTCGTGGTGCGCCTGGAAGTTTGAGCGGCGCGCCTGTAAGTGTCAGCAGTGTAAGTTTGCAAATAGCGTGGCATGCATGTGTTTGTGTGTGGCATGCCTATGCACCGCCCGGTGCCCAGAGTTGCACGCAACGCTCTTGCCTGATAGGCTGCCTAGCCCAGCGCCCATTCCTGAACGTGGTGCCCATGCACATTTTCCCTTTTCAACCGCCCAGGCCGCTGATAAATTACCTCCCCCTTGCCTCTATAAGTCACATACCTCTACACAATTACTTTACACCTTTCATTTCTGCTGCGCCCCGCCCATACCTGCCTCGCCCGGGCCATCCCTGAACGGCCCACTGCCCGGGCCATCCATGAACGGGCCACCGCCCGCGCCACTTTTGAATGTGGGTTTTTGCCTTCCCGGGCCAATACTAAAATTAGTTTTAAACAAAGATTAGGAGCCCTCAAAGGTGGTTAAAGACCGGAATTTTGCACAAGGAAAATCATCTCCAAAGACCAGCAAAGGACATTTAAAAAAAAAAGGGTATTTATGTCTCTAGGACAAAATTTTGTTTCAAAGAAAAGTTTGAAGGAAAAAATCAGTAATTTCAAGAAGCTATAAGACTATTGTTTTAAGAGGCCTGTTTGTCAAAGTGAGGAGCTAAACATAGTGTTGAAGGGAAATTCACTGTGTGAAGAAAATACTTATCACAGTTTAAAGCTTGTTTCAAACCCAATGCATAGAAAATAACACAATCTTATAAAGAGAAAACAAAGTTTATTTTGAAGACCTTTTACTCAGTAACAAGGAAGATACTTCTTTAGAGAAACAAACTAACTTTCAACAAAAAGAATTTTCTTGCTAAGATTTCAAACGGAAACAGTTTTTTCAAGGGGAAAACATAGTGGTTTTCAAGAGTGCCCTTTTTTCTTAAAAAACAAAGAAAAATAGTGTTTAAAGAAGGAAGGTCTGTTTGTCAGTTTAAGAGGGGTTTTCTTGCTTTGAGTAGTTAAGGAAAAGAACACAGTTTACTCTTCAAAATTATCATGTTTGCTAAAGAAACAGGGGGACAGTGATTAAAGAAGGAGACCTAAATCAGTTTCAAAGGGGCCCTTATGTTGGATAAGGAATAGAGCTTAGTTTTATCAAGGAGACTCATCATTCTAGGTTAAAATCTTGTACTACATAAAACAGGGAATCACTGTTTAAAAAACTAGTACCTTGTGAAAGTTTAAACTTGTTTTTCAATTACATAAAAGATCATACAGTCTATAAAGAGAAGACAGAGTTTGTTTTGAAAGCTTCTTACTCAGTGATAGGGAGACTACTTTTTTAAAGAAAAAATGATCATCAAAGAGAAACATAGTGATTCTCAAGAGTGCCTTCTTTTTTAAAAAATAGAGAAAGGCAGTGATTAGGAAAGAGTTTTGATCAGTTATAAGGGGTTTGCTCACCTCTTAAACAGTGTTTTCAAAAAAGCAGTGAGTGAGGGGAAAAGAGTTTTAGTGCCAAAGAGAAAGGAGATTTTTTTTCAAAATATAGATCTTATTAAAGGCATGTTTGCTCAAAGCACAGTAGTAAAGGAGTAAATTTGTTTTTATCTAACAAAACTTGTTTTCCAACTAAAGAGAAAATAGTACTCAAAGAGGGGATCTATATTTCAGTGATCATTTGAACATTTTTTTTGGTATTCCGGTGAAGAGGTTCAAAGCAGTGATGAAAGACAAAGTGACCATAGCAGCACAGTGAGGGAGGTGACAGCATGCAGAGTGAGCATAGTGGCAGCATACAAAAACAGATGAAGACAATCATGATGAAGGAAACCCTCTACAAATTAAAAACAATGAGGACAGTGAACAAGATAGCCCTCACTAAATTGAATAAAAATACAGTGGTAACTTACAGCAAGACAAAGAAAACACTCAAGAAGAAATCATTCATTATGAAGACACCCACAGTGATGGCAAGCAAACGCAAAACAAGAAACATTCCAAGGGTGACAACATGAAACAAAAAGGCTCAAAGTTGCTCGAAAGAGGTGCCCGGTAGAAAAAGTGGAGAAAGGCATATCAGGGCTTGAAATATTGGCCTTATCTTCCTTACATGCTTCTAAAAGCCCATAAGGGGCTTGCTCGCCAAAATTGAGCAAATTTTGACATGATTTTGTTTTTTGTGTTTTTTGACCATAATTGCACATTTTTCAAGGAACTTCCATGGGTGCTAGGAGCATCCTCAGCTCATGAAAGTATTTTTTTTGTATGGAATAAATTTGGGGGTAGCTACTCACAAATTTTCATATCCAAAGGAGGTGTTTTGGTCCCCCAAAGAGGTGAAAAACAATGATTTTTTAATTTTCTGCCTCACATATCAGCAAGGGCTACTTTTCTGGTTTTTTCCACTCAGTTCAGTTTCTGACATACTTTCAGGGATCATTTTGGGAAAAATCAAGTATTTCCAAAAATTAGACATCCAAGGATTTTCAACAAGCCATCACGGGCCTCGTTTAGACATTGAGAGGTCCCCCAAAAGTTGTCTACAAGACAGGAAATTTTCTGCTGCTACGTTCCTGTAGCATTTTGGAAAAAAAGGAAGATTTCTAAAGATGCTCATCCAAATGTGCGTTAAGCCTTTTTTAGCCATTTTCAGTCATGAAAAGTCAATTCTATTTTCATTTTTAGCATTTTATAGATATTTTTGAAGATATTTTGTGCCTTGGGATTTGCAAAGCCTCAAGGACAAAATCAGATATTTGCAATAGGCCAATGGCCTTCTAGATACTCTTGGATAGTTGTTTTTCTCTTTAGCCTATATATTCCAAGAGATTTCATTGTATCAAAGAGGCTAAAATTGATGTTATAGAGCAATACATGATATTACAAGCTTTGAAGAAATACTTTGTCTCATGATGTGGATGACTTCTTGTTTGTCTTGGATGGTGGAAGAGGACTGTTTGTAGGATTCCATGGCTTGGTGAATGGTATATTGTTCCTTATCTGTTATGTTTCCTTATTTTATCATACATTTTTTCATGCTTCTTGCTTGCTGTAGGTCAGTAAATAATAGATTTGAGACATTCCCATGGAGGCACCTCAAGTTTCCTGATTCGTTATAGCTTCTATGTTTGTCTTCTTTCTTAGTTATGTCAAAGAATTATTAACTGCTCTTTGATACCCTAAGAACTTGTTATCAATTTCATTAATGGTTATTATGTATGCTATCTAGTATGATTCACGGTATGCCCTGCTTACTCATAGCTATCCAAAACCCCATCACTAAAACCTTTCTCTGAATATTTGATTATCCTAGTTAAACCAAAGAGGTCTTGTTTCGATCTTGCCCTTTGCCTATGCTCTGCAATCTTAGTTCAAAGTTCTCGATAGCTCAAATATGATGTTTAGGAGTTCTCTCTTCATAGATTGAGTTGTTTTTTTGTCTTGTTCGTTTTCCCCAAAGTCTAAAGGTGATTTTCCCAAAGTTAGAGGGTCTTATACTTCTATGTATCGCCTGAATGTTTATTTTATGCATCTATCAGTTTGAAGTTTCATTTACTGTGATTAATGGTTAGCTCTACCACATGGATGTCTGTTGTAAAAATATTTATGTTTAAACCTCTTTTTCCTTCACAAAATTAGTGTCCATCCCATTTCACTCCACCTAAAGAATCCATTTTACCTCGACCAAATCGGCCCTGCAATATACCTTGTCCACCATTTGAGGAATTCTTGACCTTTTCGACCCCATAGCCCAGTTGATCTGACAATCGTTTTATCTATTTATCCTTTGATTAGTTCCTCCCTCAAAAACCTAAAACAAACTAAAAACATACTTAACAACTAGCCTAAAATATAATACATAAGAAGCAAACAAATCTACATCCCTTGCATAATAGAGAGAGCCCTCTCTGAGTCCAGGAAGGCTAGGTCCTTGGGTTCCAAAGTTGTTTTGATGTTACCCTTTCATTTGGCTTTCCAATCTGCCAAATCACGGGACCCTAACAGCCTCTACACTTATGGCCCCCCTCTGCATATCTTCTAAAGTTAAGGGGTCTCTTTCTCGTAGCTGGTAGGCCATGTTTGGATCAAAGCCTTCAGGAAATTTAGCTAAGGCTAAGCCTAGTGGAGGTTTCATGTTAGGGGGAAGTGCATTGTAAACACTATTGAACCTAGTGCAATAATCTTAGACACTTTCCCCAGTGTTTCTTTTGAGGTTGCTATATTCTGAAAGGATTTAGAGAGGGTTATTTTTTATTCCCGTTTGTTTATGAATGTTTGGTATAAAGAAAGGAGATCATTTATGTTATTAGGGATTAAGCTTTTAAACCATTTCTTGGCTTCTCCTCCTAAACTTTGGGAAAATATTCTCATCTTAATGGTCTCTTCTTCTATTTCCATGTAATCAAAGGCATCATCCATTTTATCTACATGTTTTTGGGTAGTAGTAGATTCAGTTCCAGTGAAATGGGGAATTATGGATTGATAATCATTTGGTAAAGGAACCAGGGGTTGTGGTAACACTAATGGGGCATACCATGCTGCCATGGTGGGAGAAAATGGGGGATTTACTAGGGGTGGATTTGTGAAAGGGAAATTTGGATGAAAAGGAGTGTTTTGAACAGTGGATGTGTGGATGGGAGTGGTGGAATAATTTGGACCAGCAGGTTGATTATGAACAGATTTGATATGGAAAGAACTGAAGTGGTGGAGAAGCTGAAAATTAGGAGTGGAAGGAGATGCTTCTCTGCTAAAGTTCTGCTACAAATCTATGGGCTCAAGGTTAGATTGGTCAATATCACTATGTGACTTGGTTCTAAATAGGTTATTTGTATGAGACAAGTCAAAGTGAGGATCTTTCAAGACTATAAGGTTCTCAAGGGCAGATCCTGTTCTTTGGATGGTCCTATCAGTAGTCAAATTTCCAGATTTAGAAGTTTGCCATAAAATATTTTCTAGATCATCAACTATTGTAGGAGGATTAGGGTCTGGATGAGATCTGGTCTTGATCCTATGTGAATCCAGATTTCAAGTTCAAAATTTTAGAGAGGCTGAAAGTTTTAAGGACTGTTTCAAATGTTTGACATCTCTTAGTGTTTAGTATCTTTCTAGAATGTGGGACTAGGATTCTAAACTTCTTGGGACTGGTTTAACACAATCCTAAGGAAAAATGGAAGTACTAGTGGGTTAATAGGCCTACTGGGGCTATTGGAGTCTCAAGGTGGAAATTTTTAGCTTTTGAAGGTAAAATGTGTTATGGTCCACCACCAAATAGATAATAAAACCCAATCTAAGAACATTTTTGGGGTTTTTTGAGTTTTTTGTGTGGTTCTATGGTTTGTAAGATTTTTCTATAACTGAATCATCATTTAGCTAAGATGGCGAAACAAAAAAAGTCTACTCCATGGCCATCAACTGAGTTTTCTGTGATTAATAATGGTTTCTAGAATCCTAAGGTATACTTAGTTTGTTACTAACTTAGAAATTCCCACCGTGATTGCTAGAATGTTGTTCTGGGGATGAGGTGGTAGATAAATCACCAGATACTACCAGTCAAGGGTTTCTAAATCTTTTAAGGGTGTTTAAGCATGAATTTACTCAAAATTTCCCACCGTGATCGCTAGAATGTTGTGATCCCGTGATTTGGAAAATTGGAATACCAAATGATAAGGAAATATGGAACCAGTCTTTAGAGTTCTAGGACCTAGCCTTCCTAGACTCAGAGAGGGATCTCTCAAGTTTTTTGCAAAGGATGTGTGCTTTTTTGCTTTTAAGGGTTGATTTTAGGCGAGTTATTAAGTACAAGGTTTGTTTGATTGTTTTGGTTGGGCATAATGATCAGAGAGCATAGGTAGAATGAGGATATCTCTAAGTCATTGGGAAATGGAGTCAAATGAAAGTCATGGTAAGTTCATTAAAGGATCGGGGAGTATCATAGGGAAAATATAACTTGGCCAGAGGATCTCCGATGTCGATCAGCCCTGTATTCTATCTCCTCGGCCATATTATCTTCCACATAACCCACGGCCCCGCACAGGCGCCAAGCCATTTCACCAATGTAAAGTCCCCCCGACCTAAACCTTTTTTATATTACATTTTTGGGTTTTAATGTGTTTTTTCGTCATGTTAAAAGAAAACCGGGCGGAATCCATTGCACTGTTTTCAAGAGGAAAGTGGTTTTTCCCCGATCGACAGCAATCAACCCCGTCGGCCGACACGTGGCCTTGGGCGGTATGGCGATACCATTTTCCCTGGGCATTAAAGTTCGACTATGGGCTGCACATGATATTGGCATGTGCCGTCCGATCTGAGGCCACTCATCGGATGGTGATCGCGCTCTGAAGAAACCCATGAGATAAGCGAAGGTACAGAGTGGTCATTAAAGGATCTTTGCCATTGATCTGATCCGCAGATCGACGGCCCAAAAAATCCATCACCCATTTCCCTCGTCCACAGCGATAGTCAATGGTCCCACAGAGCCAGTGGTCCTAGTGCCACATCAATGTCCACGCGACATGATTTAATTGGGGCGGGTCTTATTTTTTCCCCGCATAGTTAGCAGATCTGGACCCGAGGACTTTATACAGCATGATTTTATTAACCATTTTTTAGGTTCGGGCGTATTTTATAAGGTTTTTGACATGCGATCTCCACCGTTGATCGCGTGGGACGATCTCATCCAACGACCCATGTTTTTCCCGATCCATGAATGCCATTTTCACCATTTTTCGCTGAAACAAAGGTTTTTACCCCTTTTTCTCCATTTTTCATTTATTTCTTGAATAGAGCGACTCATTCGCTTTGAATTTTTGCCCTCACTCCCGACCTTCGATCGATGGTTCCAATTTAATTTCCTCCTCCGCTCTCCTCTGACCTCTTCTGATCAATCTCGACCGTTGGATGATGCCATCCAATGGCCACGCTCTCCCCACATGTCCTTCCAAAGCTGTAAACCTATATATGCATTATTTCATAATGTTTTTGTATTTTTCAGGGTTTAAATGGTTTTTCCTCCATTCTGAAGAAAATTCAAAGGCTGAGGGTGATGATCCTCCTGCCTCCGATTCATCAAAGAAAGCCATTCGCAGGGTTTAAACTCCATGTTTCATCGGTGTTTCATGAGGCATTGATGCCATATCACCCCTGCGCAGCCCTGCACACCAACAAAAACAGCAAATCAGGCACAAAACAAAGAGTATTAGTGTTGAAGAGAGGAGACACACCAGAACCAAAGATTGAAGACAGATCTTTGGGGATTACTTCTAAGATGGTTTATCAAAAGCCTAATCCCCAATGTTAGGTCCCTATATCACTAGTAGAGTCCCTTATTATTGTTAGTGTAAACCCCTTATTGTTATTATTGTACCCTTGTAACCCCCATTTTTTTATTATTGTGCCCTTAAATTATTATTGTTAGGTCGGCTAGGATTACATTGCGGCCCACTAGGATTACATTATGGCCCCATGGACTCCTATATATAGAAAGGAGGTTTTGTGAATTGTATCATCCAAGAATTGTTCATTTATGTAATGTAGTGGAGGTTTCCCCCTCGAAGTGGCTCATTTCTAAGGCGTTGATATCTCTTTTCTTCTCTTTTTGGAGCTGGTTACACAACATTTGGTATCAGAGCTTTGGATTCTAGGGTTTCGCTGCTCCAAACAGGTCATCGCGGAATTTTCGCTATAACGTTTTTTCTACGAAGTTTCAAAAGCTGAAATTTTTATGGTACGAAGCCGAAATTTTGAGGAATCTTGTGTAAAAATTTCAAATCTTGGTTCGCAATATTTTCGGAGATATTATCTGTGGAAGTCAGGTCTGTTTTCAGGCTCATAAACAGGTCATCGTGGCATTTGCACTATAAAGTTTGTTCTACGAAAGTTCAGAATCTGAAATTCATATGGGGCGAAGCTGAAATCCTGAGGAAATTCATCAAACAATTTCAGAGCTTGGTTCGCAATATTTTTGGAGATATGATCTGTGGAAGGTAGTGCTTTTTCAGGCTCCTAAATTTCATCTCAAAGAGGTGATCGTGGGAAAAGATAAATAAATCTCTCTCTGAGGATTGGATTGGAGTACCGTAAAAATTGGTCGCAAGTACACGGACTTTATTTTCTTTTCTATCAATTTCAGAGACAAAGGACAAAACAGTGATACGTGGCAAGTCGTACAAGTTCGCTCTACTGAACCAGTCCAGAATTAGGTCATTGTGGGATATTGGACACAAATTTGTCTTGGAGAATCCAAATTAGGTCAGACCTGTGGCATTTGAAAGACGCTTCCGAGGGCTACTACAGGGCTGAATTTCAGATATCGAATATTTTCAATTACAGAGATAATTCAATTTCAATATCGAGCTCCTCAAAGAAAGTAAAAGGTGTGTATTTTTTTCTGAATTGCATAAGTCTTGTTTGAAGAATCAATTTGAATTGATTCCAAGGGCATCTTGTAGAATAGATATCAATATTGGATTCTAAAATGGCCCCTAAAAAGAATTCAACACCCATCAATCCTTCAGAAGGCTCTACTATGACTCATGAAGATGAAGAATTGCAACATGATCTATCAAAATTACAAGAGCAAGTGCAACAGTTTTCACTCTCACAAAGAGCAACAAAAAATGAAATGGAAGCTAAGATGGATGGCATGGAAGGGGCATGGAAGCTAAGATGGATGACATGAAAGACAACATAGAAAACATGAAGAATGATCTAAAAGCATACATGGAAGGCTTGATGACAAGCTTAAAACAAGAAATGATTCCTAATGGAGGAAATATAGTAGAAGAACCTCATGATGAGAACAAAATAAATGTTAATCGTGATTTCATAAACTCTAATGTTGGCGGGAAGAACCACCATATTCCAAAATGGATATGAGGAAGTTTGATGGAAAGGATCTTGTAACATGGATACTACAGATGGAGCAATATTTTGATCTCCATAATGTGCAAAACACACAAAAGGTACGCATTGCAACTTTACATTTAGAAAAAATACATTTGTATGGTATCGATGGCTTTGCTCCCGTAAAAAAATTGTCACTTGGTCAATTTTTACGGAGGAAATGATAGCACATTATGAGGATACAAAGAGCAACACCTTCTTTAGCCAATTGATAAATCTCAAACAAAAGGGTTTAGTGGGGCAGCACATTGAGGACTTCCAAAATTGAATATAAGGGTAACTAATATTCCAGAGGAACACAGGATTGATCTCTTCTTAGGTACTCTAAAGGATAACATCCAACATGAAGTTCGTGTTTTGGAACCTGATTCATTGGAGAAGGCATTCATGTTGGCAAGAAAAGTTGAATGTAAAATTATGGCGACAAGGAAGCCTACCACTCAATTCTATAAAGAAGGAAGTGTTGCTACGCCTAGATTTCCACAACGTACAAGGTTGACACCACAACAATTGGAAGAAAAAAGAGCAAAAGGGATTTTCTATAGTTGTGATAGCAAATACACTAAAGGTCATAAGTGTGCTGAGAAGAAATTATTTTACATAGATTGTGAAGAAGAAGAAGAAAATGAACAAGAAGAGGATATACACCAGGAACCAGCCCTAGAAGAGGAAGAAATGAATCCGACCATATCATGTAATGCACTAGCAGGAATTACCACTCCTCAAACTCTCAAGATAGAAGGACATATCAAGAAGAAAAGGGTAATAGTGTTGATTGATTCAGGTAGCACCCATAATTTTATTCATTATAAGGTAGCCAAGGAATTAAATTGTTTCCTATACCAGCACCAGAATGTCAAGTGATGGTTGCAAATGGAGGAACTATAAATTGCTCTGGAAAATTCCATAATATCAAGCTAACCATGGGGAATATGTATTGACTAGTCCAATGCTTTCCATTCCTATGGGAGGTGCTGATGTTGTACTAGGAGTACAATGGTTACAATCTTTTGGGACGGTAGCTTTTAATTTTCAAGAACTTTTCTTGAAATTTTTTTCAGAAGGAAAGGAAGTCGAATTACGGGGTATTGCGGGGAAGCCAGGAAGGATAATAAGCTCTAATGTCATGACAAAGCTTCTAAAGAAAGAATAGTGAGGCGTAATTGCACAATTATGCTCACTAGAAGTTCCAACATCAAAATCATCTATTTCTGCAGATCTCCAACAAGTCTTGGACAATCATTCCAAGGTGTTTGAAACTCCCAAAGGACTCCCACCTATTCGTGATCATGATCATGCTATTCATTTGATTCCGGGAAGTGTTCCTCCAAACATCGGCCTTATATATATCCTTACTTCCAAAAGAGCGAAATTGAACGTATGATTGCAGAAATGTTAGAGGCGGGTATAATTCAACCTAGTCAAAGTTCTTTCTCTGCTCCTGTAGTATTGGTACACAAGAAGGATGGATCATGGCGAATGTGTCCGGATTATATGGAGCTCAATAAGCTCACCATTAAAGACAAATTTCCCATTCCCGTGATTGATGAATTATTGGATGAATTACATGGAGCAATTTATTTTACCAAGTTGGATCTTCGTTCAGGATATCATCAAATTAGAATGAAGACTGAAGATATTCCAAAAATAGCATTTCAAACTCATGAGGGTCATTATGAATTTTTGGTCATGCCTTTTGGCCTTACCAATGCACCTTAACTAGTTAATAGCAGACAATAAACATGTAATAGCAAGCCATTAATCATGTTAAGTATAACTATAAGCTAATTAACAGATAGAAATCAAACATTCCAGCCATACATAGAGGTATAAGACCATCTAACTTCGGGAAATGGCTATCAGACTTTGGGGAAAACATATAAGACAAACTAACAACTCATAAACTATGCCGGAACGCCTAAACATAGTCTCTAAGTCATTGGGCACTTGGAGAAATAAGTTTTCATAGTTTTAGGCAAAGGGCTAGATCGGGACTAGGCCTCCTTGGTTCAACAAGATGATCAACAAATCAGTCAAAGAGAAAGTTTTATGGACAAAACTATGGGCAGCTTGTAGGTAGGTAGGGAAAACCATACATCCTACTTAACATACATAGAACTGATGAATAAAACTTAGCAACAATACCTTAGGTTACTAAAGAGCAGCTAAGAATTCTTTAGCATAACTAAGGGAGAAGAAAACATCAAGCTATGAAGATTCATGGATTTTGAGGTGCCTCCATGAGCATATCTCAAAATCAATCTTTAATGATCTATAGCAGCAAGAAATATGTAATATGAATGAGAACTAGAAGACAAAACACATTAAGAAGCACTATACCATTCTACCATGACAAGGAATCCATCAACAAGCCTTCACCATTCCTCAAAAGCATACAAGAGGCAGTCCAAAAATCATAACTCAAGTGTATTCTTCAAAGCTCATATGACCAATGCATTAATTCTTCTCTCAAGTTCAGCCTCTGATTTACAATGAGAACCATGGGATAAATAGGCTTGAGGGAGGAAAACCTCATGGAGCAACTAGCTATCCCATTGGCCAAGTCAAAATATCTAAACTTGTCCTTGAGGCTTTGCAAAGCCTAAGGCACAAAATATCCCATAAAATATCTAAAAAACTGCTAAAAACGGAAATTATATTGACTTTACATGATTTTCCCATGATAAAAATAGCCTAACGCACATTTGGGAAAAGCAGATTTTTGGAGTTCAAAAATTGCAAAAATATTTCATATTTATGCCTGAAAAAGGTCCCCTGACTTGCTGGATGCAAATGGAAGCCTTCCCGATGTCGAAATGAGGCTCATGATGGCTCGTTGGAAAGCTCTCTATGTCTGCTTTCCAATGCAAGTGGAATCATCTCAATCTGATCTCTGAAAGTCCCTCAAAACTGTACCTGTGTGCAAAAACCCAGAAAATAGCAGGCTGCTGATAGGGCGGGCAGAATGTGCAAAATGAGGTTGTTTTTCGCCAATTTGGAGGGGCGAATGATCTTCAAATGCCCTGAAAATCGCTGGAGAGCTGCTCATGAAATTATGGAATCCATTGGTATCACCCTCCTCCCTTGACGACTCATCAAACTGAAATGGCGCATTTATGAGTTTTTGGCCAAAAACCCAAAAAATGCCAAAAAAAAAAAGTTTTCGAAACAGGCCCAAAATTGGCATGCATGACCTTCAAAGGTCCATAGAGACATGCTCCGAAGCTGAAGCCAAAATATCGAGGGCTGATGTGTTTTTTTCTTCTTTCCGTGCTAGGCGCCTCTCCTTCAATTTCTTCAATTTTTCTTGTGCCACCTTCAATTTGCGCCTCGCAAATTGATTTAGCTTCTGAAAGTGAAGAGTTCTCTTTCTCTGTAGCTCAAGATCCCTGTTTGCCTTCTCAAGCTTTGTTTCCAAATGCTGGTTGGCCCTCTCAAGCCATACTTCCTTGTTTTCCTCAACTTCCTGTTCAAAGAGGGTAGTGAGAGGAAAGGCATCGAACTGAGCTTGTTCTTCTGCTCTCTGTTTCTCCAAGGCTTTTCTAAGCCCGATGGTCCTAGGCCTCTTTCGCCTAGGTTGGTCCTCTTCCTCTTCATCATCAAATTCTCCAATGAGCTCTTCAATTCTTACTTGCGCCTTTTCTGCCTCCTTTTTATACTTGATCGCCCTTGCCTCATGAATGGCTGCATGATACTTCATTTGTTTGTTTTCAACCTCCAAGAAATGGTTGAAATTCCTCGCCCTTTGAAGATCTTCTTGTAACACCTCAATTTGCCCTTCTTTGTGAATGAGGAGGTTTTCAAGGATGCGTGCCTCATTGTCACTGTCATCGCTTGGGATAGGGATGACAACTGATTTACCTCCATGTTTGGCGCTTCCTCCAACTGTACTCTTGCCTTTGAAGGCCAATCTAGCGCTCTTTCTCCTTGGCAAGCTAGGAGTTGTATTTTTGGGCAATTCTTTTTAGGAACGCTTTGTCATCACAAGGAGGCAACTAGCTCTTGTCAGTTCTCCCTCAACATCCTCGTCCAAATTTTGTTGCTCAAAAAGATGAATCAATTGTCCGCTCAACCCATATTTCTTCCAGAGATCTCTGCCAGCCGGGCTGCTCATCAACTCTGGCCGCCGTCCCTCTTCCCGAATTTGTCGCTGCTCATCAACCTCTAGCTGCTGTCCCTCTTCCTGAATTTGCTGCTGTTCATCAACCTCTAGCTGTTGTCCACTAATTTCCAACTGCTGCTGTCCCTCAAAATCTGGCTGCTGCTGCTCATCATCCTCCTTTTCTCCCTGTGGCTCACTGCCCTCTCCTTCTCCTTGTTTACTTGGCTGCCCAGTGATCATCTTGAATTTTTTAGGGGTAGGCCTACTAGATAAAGGCATTGGGCGATGGACAGGCTGAGTAGGAGACACATGAACAGGAGGGACAGTGGCGAAATCGGCATGACTAATGAATGAATCCCATGAAACCCCTTTCTTCTCCAGCTGGTGTAAGAAGATGATTTTGATCAAGGAATGGTGAAAGAGAGAAGGGATTTGCTGAGGTGGAGCTTTCTTTTGGACAGTGGCTGCCATTTTCTCTATGCTTTTGGACAAAAAGTATGGAAGGTTTAAATGCCTGCTCCTGGTAAAATGCATCAACAAGCGAACATGATAGGCGAAAATTTGGCTAAACCTCCCTTCACAAGTGAAATATCTCATTATGGCTTTCATCAGCGGAGCATAACTGTCAAGAAGGTAGGAGAAAGGGAAAATAGCAGTGATGGTTTCTCTATGTTCCAGCTTGATGAAAGGTTTATAATCCTCCAGATCAAGATGCGCTTGTTTAAACCACTTTTCACCATGATACGGGATCTTAGTAGCCTTGGATACATACCTTGGGGAGATTTTGAAGTCAAGACCTACAAGCTGGAAGTGTTTGTCCTTGAATCTCAAAGCACACAAATGTGTAAGTGGCGAGAAACTCTTGACTTCTACTATCCTCTGACAGAAATCAAGACAGCCTACTTCATGGAAATTGAAAAGCACTGATGGGTGAGCATTGATTTCTTCTATGGAGATAGTCTCATATCTCTTATGTGGTCCGCCTTTGTGATCTCGTTTTGGAGGCATTCTGACTTTGAAACAAGCTTTGGAAGAGGCAAACTGCCTTCACTATATGAGAAATGCTCTGCTGGATTGAAACAGGCCACCAGACTGTTTGGACAGATATGGACACTGTGGTTTGGATGAAATGCAACAATGCTTCCTTGAATAAACCCCCTCTACACTTCCTAAGAACAGTTCTTCAATTCTGGATACACTTCAGCTATGTAACCCTTTTAACAATGGGACCATGTGTAAGAAACTGTTTTGTAGATTCTCTGTGCACAGTCTTGAATAATCACCCCTCTTGTGACTTTGTTAGAGGCCAGCTTACACTTGTATTTGTGTCTTCAAAAATTAAAACCCTGCTCTTCAGATCATTCACCTTGAAAATGCTTCTGTCAACAGGTTTCTCTAGCTTCAATGTAAACTTGATTATCAACAAATGCCCAATCACCAACAACCCTGCCTTCTAGAAAATGGCCCTGTTTCACCTTCAGAAAACTCTGTTAATAAGTCTTCAACATGATACAATATGGTTTCGGTACAAACAGACCTAAGTTAGATGTATAACCAATGCACAGTGGTTTTTGGGAAACATACTATCTGCTTGTGAGTCTAGGAGGTCAACATAATACCTGTACCTCTGTCTTAATCTTAACTTCAAACACCAACAACTCTGCCTTTTAATGTGCTGTCATCTTTGAAGCTCTCTGTCAACAAACCTTCAGTAGTGAAATACAGTGAAATAGGGGCAGATCTCTAGAAAAGGCTTGTTGTGATAAGTGTTTTGATACCCTGTCCTTTAGAAATGACCTTCCCTCGAAACATATCACAACAACAGTTCTTCAAAATGACACCATTTAGTGAAAGAAAAGCAGAACTAGGCTAGGTGATATATTAGTGCACTATGCTTTTTAGGAAACACACCCTTGCCTGTGGGTTCAAAGATCTATCAATTCATCTATGCTTCTGTCTTTGATGTTAAATCCAACATCAACAACCTCTGTCCTTCACTATGCTGTTTACTTTTGAAAATCTCTGTCAATAAGTCTTCAACATGATACAATATGTTTTCGGTATAAGCAGACCTAAGTTAGATGTATAACCAATGCACAGTGGTTTTTAGAAAACACCCTCTTTTGCTTGTGAGTTTAAGAGAGCCACCCAAATACTTGTACCCCTGTATTAATATCAAATTTCAAACACTAACAACTCTGTTCTTCAGAAAAAGGCCCCTTTCTTTGTGAAGTTTTAAGAGAACAAGAAAAACTGCCTTTGTACCTCTGCCTCCAGAGTTAGAAACACATCAATGAAATATGTCCTTCAATGCAACATTTACTTCTTAGAGTCTCTTTGTCAATCAGTTTTTTAACATGATAATGAGGTGAGAAAAGAGGGCAAACCTAGGTTAATAATACACAGTGCTTTATGAGGGACACTTTTCTTGTGAAGTTTTAAGAAATCACTTGTATACCTCTACCTTCAAAGTTCAGATTTGACCACCAACAAACCTGGCCCTCTAGAAAAATGGCCCTATCCATCCTTAGAAATTCTCTGTCAATAAACTTACAGCAGTGAAATCTAGTGAAATAGGAGGGGCAGTTTGTTACAAAGGAGTGCTTGTAAGATAGGCAACAGTCACTCTGCTCTGGATAACCTCTGCTGTCAATAAATACAATGATTTGAAAATGATACAAACTGGTTCTCAGCCACAAAACCTCGTATTTCAATCACCTCATCTCACTGTGTAGGAAAACTGCTTTTGTTTTTAGCAAAAATAACAAGGTCCGGGATTTTCAAACAGTTTTGTCACTTATCAACACCTTGCACACGATGGGAGTTCATAAAAATACCTCGAATTTGATGGATGCTCGCTTGAGAGGATGCAAGAAACCCTGGATAGCTTGGAAAAGACGCGCGGAAACCTCTGGAGAAAACCCGTCGCGCAAAAAGGAAGGTGTCGGGTCGGCCTGTCGTGTGGTCGGGCGGCCACCTACAGGCACGTCGCGCCCACCTACAGGCACATCGCGCCGGCGTTGAAAACCTTTATAAAATGATGCCTAGGCACGTCGCGCCGAATTCCAGGCACGTCGCGCCGTTGTTGAATGCAAATTTGTGAATTTTCGCCCGGTTTTTCTCGCTTGTTTGATGCTGTGGATGCACGGGGGTTTTAGTTTTGAATTTGACAATACTCTCCCTTAACTTCATTCCTTTATATCAATTCAAAACAAGCCTTTAACGGTCCTCAAACTTTGGGAAATGAAATTTTGGTTTGTTTTGACCCTGTTTTGTCTTAAAACAGTGGGTTCGTCATTTTAACATATAAACCCAAATATTTACTCTGACCCCGAGCGGAAACTTTGACAAACAATTCAACCAACATCACCACTTCTGCTACGGTGTCTCAATAACACAGGTGATTTGTCATTTTGCTTTGACAACTCCTTCATTTTTTACCTATAGTGGGTTTTCAGATCTCTGTTTGTAGGTGTAGTATACAGTACTCTTTTTTCCCTCAAAATAAAGGTTGCGCTTTCTTCCTTTTAAACCATCCAACAGTGATCACAGGCTGAAAGACCTTTGGAACATAGTGAATAATAACTTTTAAAGGGGAAATCTTCTTGGTGACAAAGTTTTTTAAAAGGTCTTGTCTGCAGGTCCTTTTTCCATGCAGTTCTGTGCTACATCTGCCCTCTGGAATGGTAACAAGTGTGTTTGTTATAAGACATATAAACAGTGATAATTCATCAAAACAAATTCCTTCTACCTAATCATAAGATCATATACCCATTTGCCTCCCCATCTGAAAAGACAAGCTTGTAAAATATGAAAACAGGGCTTTATTGATACACAGTCCTTATTTTGTTCTGATCAGTGTGTTAAACCCTTTTTTGTCAATAGAACCATTTCATGACTGAACTATGTTCAATGTTTCCCTCTCTTGGTGATTGTTAGCAAGGAAGGGCTATTCATAATGCACCAAAAACATTTGAAAAGCTGTAAACACCATTTCTTGAAGGGCGCTTCTTTGGACCTTAGGTATATGATATTGTTTTGTTGCTTGACCTTTTCCTCAAGGAGAAAGTCTTCTTTTGGTATCAGTGGCACACATATATTCAATATTGTCTCTTTCCTACTGTAGGTATAGTCTGACAGCTAGTTCTTTGAAACAGGAGTACCAATACCTTTGCATTATCAACACTATCATTCATCTGTGAAATGACCTTTCTTCCTTTTTGGCATCCTTCCACTGCTTTCTTGTATCAATCAGTTTCAGCACCCTGTAGTAGTTTCGGCCCTCTACTCATGCATGGAGGAGGCTCTTCATCAGATAAGGTGTCCGAAGACTTTTTGACCACTAGGTTCGACACAGCCTTTTTCTGAATGTAGTGGTAAGAAATCTCTTGAAAAACATCAGTCTTAGCATCTTCACTTGCAAGCATCATTGTGTGTCAGCAGAAACCCTAGCTAGAGTAATACTATTTCCCTGTACTGTCCTAAAGCTGATTTTAGATATTTGGCTTGTTCATCTCATGATTGATTACTTTGACAAATAGCCTTTGTGACTATGAAGGTCAGTGCTTTCTTGAAAAACCAAGACCTTTCTCCTGCTTGTGTAATGGCATTGGTTACCATCTGTTCTATTTGATTTTGAACAAAACAGGCCTCTTATGATTTGGATGTTTACTGATGACAGGTCCTTCTAGAGTTCAACAATCCATATGGTTTGCAAGTTTGAAATGAGCTCTCTTATCAGGCCAAACTCCCCTTTCCTTTGAGCTTATCATATTTCCACTATATTCCTGTTATGGTCAGCAATTACATTCATGAAACCTGAAGATATTGTTTCATTGTTTCAGTAAAGGCAAACCCGGACTTCTGCAACCTTCTGAGTCAACACTGGCCTGCGCCCTCTGCTTATGTATGAAGGAGGTTCTGGGCTTTGACAATTTACCATTTTGCTGAGACAGTGGCGACCCTTTCTTACTGTGATTTTCATGCTGGAAAGAGCTGTAAGGTCCCGATGAGTGACTTTTGTTTTGCAGCTTCATCTCAGGCTCATAATACATTTAGAAGCAGCTGTTCCTCTAACTGTAAACTCAAACATTTACTCCATGAGATGAAATATATTTCCTGTCTTTGTAGAACCATAGAAAACTGTGAAAAACCTAATAGTCATCTTGAGATTGGATTTTATGCAGTGCTGAGATCTAGGGGGGTATGAGTGGCGCGACTTAAGGCTGTTTGTCAACTTCATTTGCAAATTAAGGGATCAGTCATGGTAGGTCTGCTGCAGATGGGGGCTTTTTTTGGCTTTTTGATGATTGCCAAAGGTGAAATGTTCTAAACGCCACTTCCTAACATAGGGTAGACTTTTAAAACAGATGTGGATTTTCCTTTTAAGGCTGCTGGGCAGGTCAATAAAGCTGAAGCTAGATAGGATTGTGATATGAGGTTTTTGATGTTGCCAGGGGTGGACTGAATAGGTAGAAAGGCGAAAAAAGTTTTGGGAGGGTTTTCTGGATGACATATTGACATAAGGAAATCAGTTTCTAGAAAACTCAGCTGAAGATATAGTCATCACTAACATGTCAAAAATACTGATGGCTAACAGTGGCTCCATTTGGGGAGGGAAGCTCCTCGTCAGGAGGTGTCCAGAATTCAGATTTTTGGATTATGAAGACCAGTGCCTTATCCATTGGCGCAAAATTTATCCTTCTCTTGATGTTATTTCTGAAAAGTGTCAGCATGTTTAACATCAATGATACTTCTACCTACCCCACTATCTTTCCTAACATTTTTTCTCCTGTTTGGCGCATTTGAACTAGCAGCCTTTTGACAATGCATATTTTTCTTTTTGCAAAATGAAACTATCTATTTCTACTCTTATATCTGCCGGGAGTTCAGATTAAGCTGATGAACTCCTTCATTTCTCTACCTAAAACTAGATCGACTGTCAAGATTAAGCAGTTTGACAGGATTTCATTCTCTAATCTACAACATGAAATTTAAAAATTATCAAATCAGGATTAGGCGGTCTGATTTGTCATGCATTCGTGGCATAAAAGACAAGCTGCACACAAATGTTATGCTGCAACAAAGGAAACTAGACAAGCGGGGCTAAGATGTACAATGTGTTTTTCATCCCTCGCTTCTCTCTTTGGTTCTGTTTTAGGCATGTGGAACCAGAATCTCTCCCTAATCTAAGCTCTCTGATAAGTCAATCTTACACAATGTTGACTATCTTGGCGCTCACTAACTTATCAGCAAATAAATTTAAACATGCTCAGCTATGATTAGGCTAGATAGCTGAACAAGACATTGAAGCACTAGTAGCGGCATTTAGACTTGCTCGCTTTCCGAAAGACTATTTTTTTGGAACATGGGACTTTGTTCTATCTTCACTTGCCCTCTTTTCTGCTTTTTACTGTTTTTGACTTTCCTATCTTTTACTGTTTTTGATTTTTCTATTTTTTCAATATTTCAAACAATGGTATGTACAATGACTGAAAGTGTTTCAAACTCAAAAATCTTGGAAATGACGGAATTTCAGCATCTTATCCTCATAAGGATCTCCTCTCACCCTAGGCCCACTTAACTCTTGAAAAGAAAAATTTGGAAAATTTTCTCTCTCTAACATGACATAGGGATTCATGCAAGAATCTCTAAACAACCCGGTATCCTCCCTCTGTACCTCTCTGAATATCTGATTTCCACTCCTTTCCTTGTTGTATGCTTTCTTCAGGTAATGTATGTACTCTTGATAATTCTTGAAATAGATAGTGACATCATCAAGGTATGTAACAACACAGAAATTTAACACTGGGAACATGGCTTTCATGAACAGATTTCTGATATTGGGTGGTTTAGCAATTTTGAACTTGAAATCAGATTTACCTCCCGCAAACTGGAAAAAATCTTTAAGTTGCCTACTTTGTAAAGGAATTTGATGATTATGATCTGAAAAATGATCTTGCAAGGATACATTATTAGAAACATTTTCAATTGGTGAATCACGATCTTGAGTAGAACAAACATGATTTTTGTTATATGGAGATGCAGTATTATTTCTAAAATCAAAGCAGATTCTATGGCCATTATTTTTCTCCTTGATCATTTCGGTTTGTTTCAGTTTGCTGTGTTTGTTTCTGTTAAAGTTGTTCTTTGGGGAAAAGGTAGTGATACAATGTTTTCCCTTGTTTTTCCTGTAGAAACTAGTGTTTTGCATGAGATTCCTGATTTTAGCCTTTCTAAGTTCTTCATGAAAAGACAAAATATGAGCCAATTTCAGTAGTTTAGGTATGCCGGGATTATAACTGTCATCCTTGCTCATAAAAAGTTTATTTGGCATTTTCTCAAGATGTTGAGCTACTGAGGTTATAGTCAAAGTTTTATTTGCAGTAGGAGGGTCACATGATGGTAAATCTTTGAGGTATGGTAGAAACATCAAACTCCCTTTCTCCCGAGTTCCAAATAGGTTTATGATGTGAAGGTCTTCTAAAGCTTTTACCCTGAAGAAATTTCCACAAGTTACTGCTGGTGTTTGATTAAAGCTAGAGCAATTTGCTTGATAGTACATGAGAGTTTGTGCTTCTTGCTCTAACCCCACTTTGGAGAGGGGAAACTTACTTTCCTCAAGACACAGTTGTTCATGATCATGGTAGTTTTGAGCGTCCAGCTCATCATAAGGCACCAAGGATAAATGATGTGGTGGATCTAAGTCTATATCAGCTTCCTCTGACTCTTCCTCCAAGTTTACATCAATATGCATAATGAAAGAGTTTAAGTCGGAGCGCAAAGAACACATTGGAATGTTATCGGGCCTATCTTGACTGCTAATCATGTATTTCATGTGTGATTCGCGGTAGATTATCCTGTTCTGACCAAACACAGGAATTGTGGCATATGACATGTCCAGTTGAATATTCCCTTGGAGTTTGGCTCCCCAAGATCTTGATAGAAGCATCCCATACTTGGGAGGAATGTCTGCCACTACTATATCCATGATTAGATGTTTCGCGGGTATTTGGGCCAGACTAAAGCAAAGGTCTTTGATCAAACCTAGGCATTGGACTCTGCTTGAATCAAATGAGTATAAGTCTTTGTATGGTCTTGTGATTTCCAAGCCTAATCTTTCCATGACTACCTTCGGCATAAGATTATGTGAGGCGCCGGAGTCCAGCATGGCATTGTGGAGGATTTGGTCGTGGATGTTTAGGCTAATGTAAAATGGAAGAGTAGCTCCTTCTTGGAATTTTCCCTCTACCTTTGGACCAAACAATACTTCAGGAATGTCATCAGTGAGATTAACAGTGTTTGCATCATTCCCTAGATTTAAGATTTTTAGTACTTGGGATTTATAAGAGTTTTGGGCAATAAGTTCAGTGAGAGGCATGGTGATTTTGATCTTAGCGATCTCGCCTTCAAAGCTAAAAGGCACTTGAAGTTTAGATATGTTTGTTTCAGCTTTTTCAGCTAAGACCTTGTCTATGTTCTGAGTTTGTTGACCTTGTTTAGGGGTTTTTCTTGCCATAGTTGTTTTGGTGACCTTGGTAGAAGTATCAGGAGTGTATGAGAGAGGACTAGTTTGGGTAACTTTAGCTTGGCTTTGATCAGCCTTTTCAACCTTGATTTTGTCACTGCTTGATGCTTTTCTGAGGATGGTATCTGGAGCTTTAGTAGTATCAGAGTTACCTTTCTTGACATTATCTTGGTTTCTTTTGCTTCTAAGGTCATATTGCCTGTGGGCTTCTTCAATAGCATTTTGAAACTCTATGGCAGGGTCATCAAGATCCTCATAATTGGTCTCATCTTGATCAGGCGAAAAGAAGGCTTGTTCTTCTTCAGTGAGGTACACCTCACCTTCATTGTCAGACCCTATGAGGTTTAAATGATGTTCATCAATAGGTTCTGAGTCCCTATCATCTTCTTCTACATAGTTTTCATTGAATGGTGGCCTGATCTGTTGGTCATTATCCCTTGGTCTGTTTTGGGGATGTTCCCTCCTAAAGTTTTGGTTTCGGTTTCTGATTGGAGGGTTTGGCTGGTTGTCTCTAACAGGAGATTTCTCATTGATCTTTTCCCACATTTTAGCCATAGATTTGACTAAGTCATCTATTCTGGGATCTAGGGAAGGTGATGAAGTGGAGACCTCATCCCTATATGTGACCTTTCTTTTTGATCTAGTCCTAGCTCTTTTTTCAGCTAAGTTGGCATCTGCTTTTATAGCTATTTGTTGCATTTCCTCCAAGGTAGGGGGATCCTTATCTCTTAAGTGATATGTCATGTCCGGATCAAACCCCTCAGGAAATTTTGCCAAAGCTAAACCAAGTGGAGGTTTGAAAACAGGTGGGAGGGAGTTATATACACTGTTGAACCTAGTACAGTAAGCTTGGACACTTTCCCCATTTTCCCGTTTTAGGCTGTTATATTCTGACAGGATTTGAATGGGATTTCTTCGGATTTCCCACCGGTTTCTGAAAATTTGAGGTAGTTCTGGGATATCATGGATACTGTTTGGAGCTAAGCTTTTGAACCATGCTTTGGGTTCACCACCAAGACTTTGGGCAAATATTCTCATTCTGACAGTCTCGTCTTGTACCTCTAGGTACTCATAAGAATCAGTCATTCTACTTATATGCTGTTGAGGTGTGGTGGTGTCTTCTCCAGTAAAGTGTGGGATCTTGTCTTGATATTTGTTTGGGAGAGGAGCTAAAGGTGGTGGCAGCACCAAAGGTGCGTACCAGGCTGCCATGACTGGAGCTAATGGATGATATACAAGATGAGGACTAGTAGGCTAAAATGAAGTGGTTTGAACAGTGGTGGTTTGACCAGGTGTAGCGGATGAACTTGGACTAGTGATCTGGTTTTGAGCAGATCTGGGATGATAGGAGCCAAATTGATAAAGAAGCTGGAAATCAGGAGGAGTGGCTGGTGAAGCTTCTCTAATAGGACTCTATGGTGGGTTTAGGGGTTCAAGATCGTCGAAGTTTATCTTACTATATGATTTGCTTCGGGGAAGAGCTTGTGATGACTCTAATTCCGAAGGTGAATCTAGAAGGATATTGCGAGTTTTAGGTACAGATCTTGTTCTACGGATGGATCTATCGGTAGCTAGATGATCAGTTTCAGAAGCTTGCCACAGAATCTTCTCTGGGTCATCTACTATGATAGGGGGATTTGGGTCTGGATGGGATCTGGTATTGATTCTTCGAGAAGCCAGATTTTAGATCCATAGTTTTAGAGAGAATGGTATTGGTGAATGTTCTGGATGAGTGATTTTTCTAAAGTTATATTAAGGCGAAGGATGGTCAAACATAGAAGGGATGGATTAGTGGAGTCGCCAGGTGGAAATGGATTGTTTTTGTGAAGATAGCTATGGTCCACCACCAAGACTAATCTGAGAATGTTTTGGATTTTCTGAATTTATGTGCAGCCTATGGTTTGTTAAAGTATCCTAAATTTGTTTTAACACTTTTCTAGGGTGATGAGAACAAAAAGAGTTTACTCTAAAAAATGAGTCTATGGACTGCTTGCTTGTTTATGGTACCTAAAGGACCAAAGAGTCTATAAGAGTTTGCTGGACTATTATGTACTCAGTGTCTTACCATCTCCCACTATGTTAGTGAGTGATGGGAAAGGTTTATCGGATAGTAGCCTAGAGTTTTGAAAAGTAGTAAGTCTTACTAGAAGTTTAGTGGAGTCGCCAGGTGGATTGTCAGTTGTTTGAGATAAACTTGTATGGTCCACCACCAGTAATGTCAAAAACCAATCTAAAGGAGTGTTTTGGGGTTTTTTGAGTTTTATGTGCCTACAAGGTTTGGAAGAGTTTTCTATAACTGACTCATCATTTTGCTAAGATGGTGAAAGAGCTATTTTCTACTCCTCAAACAATCTCTAAGTTTACTAAGCTTGATTGAGACTTCGGGAGTTACTAAATTGTACTTAGATTGCCACTAACTCGGAAGGTCCTACTGTGAGTGTCACTATGTTAGTGAGCAGCGGGATAAGTCAATCAGATAGTATTCTTAAAGGCTTCTAAAGATGAGGGAAACTAAGCTTTTAATCACTCAGAGTCCCACCGTGATCGTCATTATGTTAGGGTCCCGTGATTTGGCCGATTGGATAGCCAAATGACGATGTAACATCAAACCAAGCTTTGGAGCCCAAGGACCTAGCCTTCCTGGACTCAGAGAGGGCTCTCTCTGTAAGTGTAAAAGATGTAGGTGTGTTTACTTGCGATGTTCTGATATTAGGCTAGTTATGAAGTATGTTTTTAGTTTTTTGGTTTTTTAAGTTTGTGAGGGATGAAACTGATCAAATACATAAACTGGATAACAAGATGTAGATAAATTGGGCTATGGGGTCAAACAGGTCAAGGAAGCTTATGAGGCGATGATGTAAAGCTGCTGTAGGGCCGATTTGATTCACGGTAGAAGGGATCTCTGGGAAAAATGGATTAAGTGGACAACAAGTTGGTGAAAGACAAGGGATTTCAAGTGTAACTAGTTAATAGCAGACAATAAACATGTAATAGCAAGCCATTAATCATGTTAAGTATAACTATAAGCTAATTAACAGATAGAAATCAAACATTCCAGCCATACATAGAGGTATAAGACCATCTAACTTCGGGAAATGGCTATCAGACTTTGGGGAAAACATATAAGACAAACTAACAACTCATAAACTATGCCGGAACGCCTAAACATAGTCTCTAAGTCATTGGGCACTTGGAGAAATAAGTTTTCATAGTTTTAGGCAAAGGGCTAGATCGGGACTAGGCCTCCTTGGTTCAACAAGATGATCAACAAATCAGTCAAAGAGAAAGTTTTATGGACAAAACTATGGGCAGCTTGTAGGTAGGTAGGGAAAACCATACATCCTACTTAACATACATAGAACTGATGAATAAAACTTAGCAACAATACCTTAGGTTACTAAAGAGCAGCTAAGAATTCTTTAGCATAACTAAGGGAGAAGAAAACATCAAGCTATGAAGATTCATGGATTTTGAGGTGCCTCCATGAGCATATCTCAAAATCAATCTTTAATGATCTATAGCAGCAAGAAATATGTAATATGAATGAGAACTAGAAGACAAAACACATTAAGAAGCACTATACCATTCTACCATGACAAGGAATCCATCAACAAGCCTTCACCATTCCTCAAAAGCATACAAGAGGCAGTCCAAAAATCATAACTCAAGTGTATTCTTCAAAGCTCATATGACCAATGCATTAATTCTTCTCTCAAGTTCAGCCTCTGATTTACAATGAGAACCATGGGATAAATAGGCTTGAGGGAGGAAAACCTCATGGAGCAACTAGCTATCCCATTGGCCAAGTCAAAATATCTAAACTTGTCCTTGAGGCTTTGCAAAGCCTAAGGCACAAAATATCCCATAAAATATCTAAAAAACTGCTAAAAACGGAAATTATATTGACTTTACATGATTTTCCCATGATAAAAATAGCCTAACGCACATTTGGGAAAAGCAGATTTTTGGAGTTCAAAAATTGCAAAAATATTTCATATTTATGCCTGAAAAAGGTCCCCTGACTTGCTGGATGCAAATGGAAGCCTTCCCGATGTCGAAATGAGGCTCATGATGGCTCGTTGGAAAGCTCTCTATGTCTGCTTTCCAATGCAAGTGGAATCATCTCAATCTGATCTCTGAAAGTCCCTCAAAACTGTACCTGTGTGCAAAAACCCAGAAAATAGCAGGCTGCTGATAGGGCGGGCAGAATGTGCAAAATGAGGTTGTTTTTCGCCAATTTGGAGGGGCGAATGATCTTCAAATGCCCTGAAAATCGCTGGAGAGCTGCTCATGAAATTATGGAATCCATTGGTATCACCCTCCTCCCTTGACGACTCATCAAACTGAAATGGCGCATTTATGAGTTTTTGGCCAAAAACCCAAAAAATGCCAAAAAAAAAAAGTTTTCGAAACAGGCCCAAAATTGGCATGCATGACCTTCAAAGGTCCATAGAGACATGCTCCGAAGCTGAAGCCAAAATATCGAGGGCTGATGTGTTTTTTTCTTCTTTCCGTGCTAGG